>CM024644.1:3620000-4093090 GCA_014182715.1 Eucalyptus cloeziana
AACGTTGTAATATTTATTGGATTCAAGGAGAGTTGTAATAGCTTGCATCTACCAATTTTGGCTACTTGTATGAGATGCTTGCCTGTGAACTTAATTATCAATTCAAATATTCACAATTGAAGCAAAACAAATAATCATGGGTCATACCTTTTATATCAAAAAGAGAGGTTGTTTATGAGTTGGCATATCATTCTTGGGGTGCAAAGCAAGTATCTCCACTTTGTTACAATCATGGACCTCCAAGGTCTTCACCACCGGCCAATGTCAAGCACGTGCTTCAATGTAGATGCACTTCAACTCCATTATGTGCTTAAGCTTGAGGGAGGTTAATGTTGGGAAGACAAACTTGGGAACTAGTCTGTCCTTCTCAATGAGTTCTGCAGTGCCACATCCATCGATCTCCAACTCCTTAAGTTGGATTTGATCTCTAGCTACTGAGGCTGGACGTGGAGAGGTGAGACTCTTGCATCTGAAAACATTAATTGCATTCTTGAATACAAAGGGATTTTGTATTAGGAAAAGAATTCGCAGCAACTTGATTGTCCCATGCCATCTCGATGTTACCCATGCTAGTAGTATGTAATTGTGACATCCTGATTTTCCAATTCTGTTTTCAATTGAATAAGTCGGGTATTTCATCTGCGCACCTATAGCTCTCTTCTCTGAGTTGGCTACTCACGAGATAACTAGTCTATCAGGTGAAGCCGTTAAGGAATCTAAACGCAATAGACTTGAGAATTCGACCAGGAACCGACTGCTCAACCGTGCTAATCTGCAAGGGTCATTACGGTACAGACCGATTAGAGACCGGAGATAGGTCGATTCAACATAACCATGTAATTCAGTGTGGGTGATTCCACCTAATTGCACAATTCTTGTTAATCGGCACTAGACCGATTTCTCTGTCGTTTTGGTACCCTGTGTCCGTATTTGAAACCTTGAGATTCCTACGACAACCGAGAGTCGCCAATGTGTCGAAGATGTACTTTGTGGCTTGAAATTAATCAACCACAAGTCAATTGCACTGAAAATTCCTAAAAGCTACCCGGTAGATTAGAACGCGCTCATATCGCGCCAGATTGGAATTAACCGTGAAATTGAACCCGATTACAGAAATTGGAAGTTCTGTCAAGTCACAATTCATTTTAGGAATGTCGACTCATCTCTAGAAGATTTTTCTACAAATCGAGATTTTTGGCAGAAAAGCAAAGTAAGGCCGTTTTTGTTCGAGATTGTCAGATGGCCGTTTTTAATCAAATCTTTGGGATGCAAGGATCATTTGATGGGGAAAAATCATAAGAAGGTCGAGGACACATGGACCGATTTAATTGAGCTTCAATTGGATGGAATTGAGAGAGAATTGAATGGATTGAATGGGGGAATGTCCAAAATTCGTAGCTCCATGGCACACCACATTTTGCACCTATTGCCAAGCTTGTAGAGGAACATTGGAGGAGAGAGAGTGGCTGAGGTCATGTGATGTCATGGTGGGGGCAAAGCCAATGAGAGATTGGCAAGTGTTGAGCTCTAGAGAGCCCAAGGAAACCCCCCTTCTTCAGCAGCCTTCTTCTCCCCCAAAGTGTGGCTTTCTCCATTATTGAAGAAGCTTGAGAGCTCAAGAGAACCAGAGGAAACCGAGCTCACCAGCCCCTCCATCGTCGCACGCCCGGAAGGCCATCATCGGTCGTTTTTCTCCTCTGTTTTCCCCGCGTTCCAGTTTCCGCTCCAGCTGACCCTTCGGTAAAAACATGAGTTGAAAGTGGTCTTCCCGGTCGAATCAGCCAACGCTTCACCCACCATCGCGAAGAGCACATCCAAACCGTTCAGGAGGACTTTACGGTGCTCCGAAAGGATCCCTGTAGCCTCCCGAAATTGGGCACGAAGGAACGGCCCGCCGGACCGCCTGGACTCGCCTGGTTCCGCCTGTTTCACGTTTTCTTGCTGTTTCGCCCCATTCCGACCCTTTCCTTGCCCATTCCATCCACCCACAAGATCCCCAAGACCCCCGGGAGCTACCGGTTGCCAACCACCCGCTCGCCGGAGCTCCGAGCAGCCCGTTTTCGCCATTGAAGTTGCTGGTTTCTTCTCTGCAGTTCAACCCAAATCAGAAGCAGAAGACAGCAAGGTTTTGGAGACTTCGTGGCCCGTTTTCAAGCCCTTCCCAGCCTCCGTTGGTGTCGCCGCTTTGGGGTTTATCGATCCCCTTGGCGTCGTGGTCACCGTGAACTCACCGGCGCGCAAAACCGGTGAGTTTATCCTCTAAACCTCGCTTAGTAAGTTAATCATGCTTAAGGGATGTTTAGATTAGTCTAACAAGGCTTAGTTGGTTAGATTAGATTATTTTAATGTAAATTAGATTAGTTGTATGATTAGTTTAATGGGTGTTTAATTAGGGCTAATTGTATGATTAAATTAGTGTAATCTTGTTTAAGCCCTAATTAATTATTTCGAATTTATAAATATTATTTAATTTTCGGAATTAAATTTAATTATTTAATAATTTCGAAAATTTTGCCGGGATGGCCTGGGTCGTTAGAATTTCGTGCTGATCGCGGCAAAGGTGGTTAGTTTGTGCCAATTGTATGTTTAAATTGAGAAATTAAGTGATTGATGATTTTGGTTAATAATTCCAAAAGTGTGGAATTGAGTGATATTGATGAAGTTATGGTATTTAACTTGAAAATACCCGGTGTTGGCTTTTAGCACCGTAATTGCTTTGTATGACTAGTTTGAATCGTTGGTTATTATTGGATTGAATATCCAGTTCTATGGTTTATTATTGAATGATCAGCTTTGGCGAGCATTTGTTTATATATATATGTATCAACTTGGGCGAGCAATTATTATATACATATATATATACAGCTTTGGAGAGCTATTATATCGATTCTGACTTTGGTAAGCTATCTATCTATACAGCTTGTGCGAGCTATTATATTATCTATCACTACGGCTTTTGTGAGCTATCTATCTATACAAATTTGAGCGAGCTACCGTCTATATGTTACGGCTTTGGAGAGCATATGTCGTATTAACGACTGGTTTGATAGACGGTATGGGATGATAGATAGTATTGATTGATGGATAGTATGGATTGGAATGGAAGATAGATAGTTTGATTAAATTGAATCGCTGGATCAACTGTTTGATTGAGAATTGAATTGTACTGACGTGCAAGAAGGAATTGAGGCGAGGTAAGTCCTCTATCCTATTTGTGTGGCTAGAGCGCCCTAAGGCTTATTTTCTTCCTAATCGAGTTTTAGGGGTAGGACTCATTTGAGAAATTGTCTCATCCCGGTTTGGGAAAATATTTCGGGTCCCTAGATGGCGGTCGTGGAGGACTCGAAGCCATGGACACTTGTGGAGGTAGAGATCGAAGAATCGGCGAACGTGTCGACTAGTGGTCATAGGACGTTCCCTTTTTGTTGAGCCTTTGTCTATTTTGTAGACAATCCGGTGTTGTATATAAACCTATGTGTTTATAAGAAGGCTTGTTTGGTTGTGATTGATTGCCTGCTTTTCTATCCCAAGTTAAATGTTGTCGGGGATTTGTTTCGCTTCCGCATGTGCAATAAAAATGAATGGGTCGGCGACGTGTCCCTGGGAAGTCGCATAATTTCTATCGACCAGAGTGGGATGTTCGCGTGCTCGAGGTTCGGGGCGTGACAGTAATGTCTCCAAGCTAGGAAATGTAACCTGTAATATTCATTCATGGAATTGGTAATTATGTTAAACTATGAATTCATTAACTTCCAAGACTGCCACGATAACTTTTGCTAGAAAAGTAATCCAAGAGAAAGAAGATGGCACCATAATAACTTTTGCATCTTCGGACAAATAAACAAGGCATGTTGGTTTTAGAGATGATCATTCTCGAGTGAGCTGGTCCTCTACTTGAAATAGGGAGTTGACTCCTATGTTGCACGGACACGTTACACGTGCTTTCATGTCGTGTCTGACATGTGTCGGAGCGTGTCGGACATGTCGACACGCTCGGACACGCGTTGACTACGTGTCAAATTTGTCGACACGTGGTCAACTTTTGTCGACATGTTTCGACACGCGTGTCTGAAAGACAATGGAGGGTGGAGGCGAGGGCGAGGGAGCAGAGACGAGGCCGCGAGCGAAGGCGAGAGATGGCCAGAGAAAGAGCAGAGACTGAGGCGAGGCCGCCACTCTGTGATGCTGCGATGGATCGGCGACAAGGCTGTAGCTGCGAGGGAGGAAGGGTTGGAGACGAGGCGGTGAATGATTGTGATGAGGACCAAGAGCAGCGAGATCGAGAGAGGAAGAGGAGAGGAAAGGCGTCGTGCGGCGAGGAGAAGAAGAAGGTGCTGCTAGGGTTTTGAGAAGGAAAATAAAAGAATAAAAAATGGACTTGGCGTGTTGGAGGGAGGGGGAAGTGATAGGCTCATAGCCTGTTAGGTGGTGGGGAGGGAAAAAAAGTGAAAAAAAATTGGGGGTGGGGAAAGAGACGAGGGAAAAAAGGGAGTTTCGGCCGCGGGGGGGGGGGTGGACCCTCAAGGGGACATTTTATTTAATCGAAAGAATTATTAAATGAAATTAAAAAGTAATTTCGAAAAATAAAAGTACTGTATTTTGAATGATTATTGTAAATTCATTGTAGGTTCTTTTTTAATTATTTATTTATTTATAAAATTGAATCAAATTAATTAAAAATAAAAATATTCATTTAATATACAACGTGTCCCAACATGTCGAAATTTTCTATTTTTGAGAAATGACGTGTCGACGTGTTCGTATCGCGTGTCAGTGCAACCTAAGTTGACTCCATGGCTCTTGGGAAATTGCGATCGATAAGGGCAGGCCTGGTCCAATTTCGAACCAATCAGTTTGCTTCTCAAGAACCAAGACTAAGCATAGCTGTTCGTCTTTTTTTTCTAACTAGGATCAATGTGGGACACTTTTTACGATGACTAAAGGTGATCAAAATAAAATAGACCAAGTTTGAAATCCCACATTGATCTACAAGGAAGGAGATGTGCTACCGTTTTACTTTTTAAGACAAAATAGAGCCAAAATCTAAGATCCTATAACGATAAATGGGAATTTCTTATAGTTTATGAATTATTATAACATATTCATGGTTGGTTGCTATGTTGTTGTTAAGGTGTTGAATAGTAGTGGACCGATGTTCATCCCTAGTTGGTTTGGTCTATGTTAAAAGACTTATTAAATTATTTTGTGTTAAATGAACTAGGTAAACATTTTCAATGAATCAAATGACCTTTCACTTCACTTGTCTAGATTATCGAAGATTTGAGGCATTCACTATTAGATAATATCACACCTCAAACGTTAAAAGAAAAGTCAATTTTACCCTAAATAATCACAAAGAACTTGAGATGATGATATCCTTATGGAGCTCAAGACAAATAAGTCGTAAAATCGGGATGCATGTTAATTTACAATGACAGAAGAGACTCGTATTCTAGAGAATAACTTATTAAGTTGCACAAACGGAAAAAAAGAAATAAAATCAATAGGAGTAAAGAAGTCTCCAAACTGAAAAAGATAAGGAATCTCATTAATATTTGTACTTCAGCTACAATAATAAGGAAACGTCACATTGGTATAAGATTTTAAAAGGAAAGAAAAAAAAAAGTTCTTGAAACTCATGAAAAAGTTTTGATATGCATGTCAATATGCTTATACTAAAGAAGTAGCTTTAAGATGTTTCTTATTCAAGGACAAAAATTTGTAGAAGAAAATGATAAGTTAGCATCCGTGATCCCACCATCCCTTATATTGTCTTGACTCAAACCATCAAGGACAATAGACTAGACATGTCATTAAAAAAGAATGAGGGCAAACCTTTTCGACGAGTAAAAGTGGTTCCTTAGTCGGAATGTTGCCCTCTAGTTTTCTACAACCGGCATTCCCTAAAATCACCTCCACAACTTCACAATTTTTGACGGTAAACTCTTTCAAGGAGGGCCACTCTGAAATATGTTTCACTTAGTAAAAACTTCTGACTTTTTGGCGCGTTGTGAAGATACAAAGTGACAAGTTGAGGAATTACAATTCTATCAATTGCTTCTTCAAGTTTCTCCTCTTCTCTAGCGACAATGTACTCCATCTCTCCACAACCACCAAGACCAAGATATTGGAGTTGTCCCAAAATTTTTGCCATAACCATTGTAGAAAGGTTTCTCAAACGTGGACACTCCTCAATAGTCAAGGACTTCACACAATGAAGCAGCCTCTTCCACATAAATGAAGGAATCATATTCATTAGATTGTGATACTGCTTTACCTTGAGGACCTTTAGACAACAAAAGGACTCCACAAAGATTTTATCATTCAATAATTCTTGTTGAACTCCCTTCATGTGTAGCTCTTCTAACTTTGGAAATGCAAGCTACAAACGGATAGAGAGAAAAGTTAGTTTTTCCACCATAAACTTTCCACCATAAACTGCTAAACTTTTGTTATTGAAAAATGATCCAGTTTCTATTAAAATGATTCACTAACTATAATTAGAAGAATGGTCAATAGAAAAATACTTTAGATGCTTACATATATTTTCATTGAAGAAGCCAGGCAAAGTTCAATGAAAACTTATATCAGCCGGAGTTGATATGACTAAAGCTTGTTGTAAAATTATATCACCATCACGATCGTTGTTCTCCTTCAAATAAAGAGAATGTCATCATTTTGGGGCATCCAAATATCGCCAGTCTTTTTAGGGATGGACAATGAATATGGTAATTTCCATAAGAGAATGCCTTGAGATTTGGTAATTCCTCAAGAGACAAGGAGGTTAATAGAGGGAATTCCAAAGTGTCAATGGTCGTAGCCTCTTCTGCCTCTTCTGATTCTTCTTCTTGCACATCAATAATTTCCTCCAACAGTTTACAGTTCGCTATATTTATTTCTTTTATTTGCTCGAGTGCTTTTGCCATGGAAGAAGAAAAAAGAAATCTCAGGTTCTCACAGTTATGCACCTTCAGTGTCCTTAAGTTTTGTAAAAGCAATGCTACTCGAGGATTTTTGCTCCATATGTATCCCAAACTTGATAAGTCGCTCAAAGTTAATTCTCTCAATTGCGACAAAATCTTGACTTCCCCACTAGCTGTCAGTCCTTCCAAGTCAAATACTTTTCGTAATAATTGACATCTTTCGATGGTTATGACTTCCAATCTCTGTAGCTCTATTACCTGCGAGGGTTGAAAAAACCCACGGTATCTCATAACAATGCTTGTGACTAGAATTGCGAGTTGCATGTGAAATAATATAGGACATAATCTCGTTCAATAGATTTAAAGATAATTGAAGACGAAGCAGAGATACTTCTTTGACATTTATCAAATTTACACTTATCATTTAGCTATTATGTACTTGGACTTCATTGAATATATAATAACAAGACAGAATTCATTGTCCCTCAATCGTTGAGGTTGTGCTTTTTTACCTGAACTCTTTACAATCATTGGGGAAGAAAAAAAGCAACGTAATCCTCTCAACTACTCTTATCCCGATGTTCTTACGATTAAAATTACAAATTTATAACTAATAATTTGGATGTTATATAACACATAGTCACTGTAGTTACATTCACCTATTGAAATTTTTTTAGTTCTTTCTTTCACTTTAATCAATCGAGTATAATAGAATTCTCCATATGTCCATTCATTAACAAATAAAAGTAAAAAAAATTACATAGGTCATATGTACTATCTTTAACTTATCAATATATCCATAAATGTTTGTGTATACGTATTCGATTTTATCATTAATAAACTTCCGGACTATTTAAAGAATCCATACACCGTACGGTGCTTCTTTAACTATGTTGATAAAATAACACAAATAAAGTGAGATGTAATTAACTATTGTATAAATGTTTCTATGTACTTACTATCACACGGCAATTCCATTTTGCAATTTCTAAATTATTGTTTGACTTATTCTCTAAAATAATATTATTTATCCAATTTTTCTACATCCTATTATACTCACCCATATCCATGCACATAATCTCGAAAACAAATTATGTACCTGTTGCCCGTAGAAGAAATCAACCGAATGGTCCACGGTTTTACAAAAGCTCGTCATCTTTGGCAAGTTTTGTAATATCAGCCTACGTAAATTGCATAACTCCACTTTGGTATCATCATCTATTTCCTGTCCGCCTCCATCTGCGACAATTTGCTGCATCAAGTCGCATCTGCTTATTTCAATCTCTTCAAGATTCGATATTATTCTCTTCATGGAGAAAGGAAATAAATGTCTGATTTCGCCACAGTTATCCAATTTCACGATCTTTAATTTGTTGAAGGATTCTAGGGCAAGATCTCCACAACAAATCTTCTCCAAATTATTCAGATTCTTGAGAAACAAAGATTCCAATCTTGTAAATGCAGCGCACTGGACATTCTCTATGGAGCGAACAACATACTGAAACGAAGGGTTATTTTGTACGTGAAGATACTTCAATTCTTGAAATCCTTCTATGCACAAATCATGAATGCAATCGTTGCCACCTTGCAGTCCATCCAAGTGGAGATCTTGTGTTATTTGCAAACATTTCTGCACCCACTCTTCAAGAAGAAGACTACCTAAATCTAGCTTAAGCTTTAAAGTTTTAGATTCTGTGTCTTCACGCGACCAATCCCAAACACACCCAATTTGGATGTTATGCTTGTTTAGTTTCCCAAATGGCAGGTCACTTGGGAGATTGGCAGAATGAGGAATGGCAACGTACAAAATGCTCAACTTTTGCATGTTCTTCAATTCAGATAGGCTGGCGTTGCTTCGCAGAGTTTCATCCTCGACCTCCCACCGATCAAAACTGTCTCCCATATACAGCTCTTCTAAATTAACCAAGCTTCCAAGCACTCCAGGTTCGATAACTTTAAGCATGGTGCAACATGTCAAGTTCAAACATCTCAAATTTATTAGTTCACCAATTTCCTTGGGCAGCCGAGGGATTGCAGATCTGTAGAAACTTAGAAGCTCCAATCCTTTCAGCTTTCCAAGAATAGCCGCATCCTCCAAATGGCAGTCATCAAGACATAAAGACTTGAGGTTTTCAAGGAACACAATCGACGAAGGTAGAGAGGTGAAAGAAAAGCCAGTCAAGTCCAAGACTAGGAGCTTCTCCATTGATTCAAAAATCGACTGGGGAACTTTGAGAGATGAAGTGTTTTCGAGTAACAAAAGCACCCTCAAGTTTTGGCAGTCTAATTTTTCAGGAAGCTCATCAATGCCAACATAAGGAAAAGATATGGCCCTGCAATTTCTGAGTTCATCCTTTGACCATTCTTTAAACCCAAAATCTTTCGTCCCGACCAAGGCATTCCATTCCATGGAAGCAATAGAGATGGCCACGTCAACAACTATGTCACGCATTCTGATCTCTTCCATGTCATCACTATCTAACAAAGAATCGTCTTGCAAGCGATGTAGATCCGTAATCAACATATCTCTAGCGTTTTGGATGGTCTTGCTGAATTTTTTATATAAACCCAAACCCATGGCATAGGCAAGGAAACACCTCATGGGGGCTCTCCCAGAGACTAGCGCACAAAGCAAAAACAATGATCTGAGCCTCTCTTCTTTTAAGTCATTGTAATTTAGTTCAACTATTGATTTTAAATCCGACCATAAATTGGTCAAAGCATTCCGCCATTCAGCCAGTTGTCCGTGCTTCAACCTTTTTGCCGATGAAACTATCAAAAGTGGCAAGCCTCCACAATTCTTAACCACCCCATCTAACAAGGGCCTAATCTCAGGATCGTAAACTCTGGGTCCCACTGTCCTGTCAAAGAGTATTCGTGCTTCTCTATGGTCTAACACATTGAGTCGGAATTCTCGGTCAGAGACCATGTAATTACGCAGGACATCTCGGTACCTAGAAGTTAGCAATAACTTACAGCCTCTTACTTTATTATCTTCGCCACAAGGGATTCCAACATCATTCAACTCTAACTTCTTCCACAAATTATCTAAAATGATGAGAATGTCTCTCTCACGATGACCCTCTAACCTCTCACGCAAACAATTTGCTCTCCCACGAGCAGTTTCCACATCAATTAGTTTCAAGCCTAGTGCGTAAGCAATTTCTTCTTGGATTCTTCTCAAGTCTGGATTGCGTGATATGTTTGCCGTGGCAACCACATCGAACAGCTTCTCTTTCTTGACTCGCCTTTCAATGTCCTCCAAAAGCATGGACTTGCCAACCCCACCAAGTCCATACACACCAACCACACATACCTTGTCATCAACTACAGCCTTAATTACCTCCTCTGCGATACAAGCCCTTGACTCTAGGACATCTTCCTTATCAACAAAAGAGGCAGCATAAGAGGCAGCAGTGACAATTCCTATGGGAAGATTCTCATAGTAAACCTTTTGGAAGGCACCCTTTCCGCTTTCATTATGGAGTCCCTCAATGACTCGAGTCATCTTCTTCACCTTCTTGCCAATTGGATGGCGCACCACGGGATTGGGAAGCCACCCCCGTAAGCAACAAATTTTTGCACTTTCACCTCGTTCTAACAAATTTTGTGCTTCCTTAGCCTCGTTTTCCACGCTAGCCAACCAGTCATTAATATCATCATATATTCTTTTTCCATCATATGTGGCTTCATCGACGGAAGACTGCACTCTTTTCCTCGCAGTCTCTAGATTCTTGAGACTATTTTTGAGATCTTGGACGTAGCTCTTGTAACACAGCACGTACGCAAATTGACGTCCAATGGGAGCAAATAGGTACTCACTCAGTTTCGACATAATATTCGATGCTACAGAGGCTTCGAATTCCACCATAATTTCTTCTTTAATGTCTAGAAATTCCTTTTCCCCCTCTTTTGTTCCTTTTGTTGTTGCCTCCTATGATTAATTGCTTAAACAAATCTGTGCAAAGGAAACTGAACAGAGAACAGAACTAATCACTCGCAATGTATTGAAAAAAAGAAAAAGAAAAAAGAAGAGTAACAACGAAACAAAACAAAGACGAGAGAGAGAGAGAGAGAGAGAGAGAGAGAGAGAGAGAGAGAGAAACCGTATAGTTACTGCAGTCGGCAGACGGTGCACCCAAGTAATAACACTTTAGTGATCTATTTGGACAATTTGCTGATGATCGTGTCTCCATCACAATTCCACGCTCTTAAAGTGTTTCCGAGAGAAATTTTAAGTGTGCTTATATTTAGAACTCTTAAATATTGACAGTTAGAACTATTTAAAAAATTTCCACTATTTTAAAGCTTAAAACATTTCCTTGCATTTTCATGATTTTGAAAGAAATCAGTAAGTACTTTTTGAAGAAACATTTGGTAGCCGGTACTTTGTGATTTTTGTACCATCCCTTACTTGGATTTGAGTATGGGAGAGGTTAAAAAAAATTGTTAGGAGCACAGCAGATCCTATTACTTTATTGAAAGAGAATTTCTTTACAATGGCTACATCTAAATGTGAGAAATTTTAAATTAAAGAACATCCTTGCAACAAGTAAAAGTTCAGATCCTATTACTTTATTTTACATAACAGGAATGCGGAGCAATTACCACCTCCTCTATAATTTGATTCAAAATTCTTATTATCAATTGACCAAAATATCCTTTTATGTTCAGAAACAAGATCAATCACAAATTCACCCTATGTTTCTCTCTCTCATCTCCTCTTCACCCTTCTGTGTTTATTGTTAGTTGACTAAAATATCCCTCTATGTTTAAAAATCAATTGACCATTAGTCAACCACACTTTTTGTAAATTGTGATGGATTAATCTTTGAAAATTTGGTAAGGCTGTAATTTTTGTCCAAAAATACTACTTTATTTAGATTGATAATTCCTTTAATGTAGCTTTTCAATTCATCTTAACTGTAACGGGATAACGAGAGGCATTTTATACCAAGCACTACTGACTCCTATTTTATGGCTTGAACAAAGTTTGCATTATCCAATCTCTCTCTCTCATGCATGTACGTAACACAAATACGCATGCTCATTGTTCATCCACAAACAACTTTCATTACTGCGGTTTTGTCCAACTTGCCCAGATAAATAATTGCAAATGACCATCGAACGAAGACAAACGACACAAGGTAACAAAAATTCACAACTTCATGAGCGGATTTGTGATTGCGGCCATTCCTTTTCTTTTATGTTTCTTCTTTTGCCGTGAGATAAGAGAGATGGTGAGGCCGAGAAAGACAAGGGTAGACACCCTGCCTCTCACGCGCCAATGGCGCTTTCTCCATGATCGCCTTTGCGGGATATGTTCTGTGGAAAAACTAATTACCGCATCAGCTATTGGAGTTGAAAAGAGCATGAAGAGCGACGCGGCGGTGATTTTGCGGCCATGCAGATGCTTACCCCGATGGTGGCATGGCGACCACCGCCGGACACGCCCCTTTCCCCTCTCACTGCTCCTAGTTTTTGTTTTGTTCTTTCTATTTCGTGTTTAAAATTATTAATTTTACTCTTTTATAATAAGAAAGACATGTTATCCTAAAGTAAGCACATTTGTCACGTCAATTCCCATGCAATTCATTTGGGCGGACAAATACTGGTGGCCATTTTCATCCCTCGATTAAGAATGAGTGCTTTTTTTGGGACATTTGAAAAGTGAATTTATTTTTGTCCATATAATACATACATACATACATACATGTATACATATATGTATGTATGTATGTATATGTATGTATGTATGTATATGTGTGTGTGTGTGTGTGTGTATATATATATATATATATATACTTCTTTGATGATTCTATACAATATGTTACAGACCTGAAATTTTGATCTAAAGAACCTTCTCATCCTAAATAAAAGAAAATGAAAAGGTTGATTTTTCCTTATCAAATATATGTTTTTGTATAAAACACGAAGAACTTAAACTTTTAAAGTCTAAGTAATCAGTGACCAAGAAAAAAAGTCTTAGCTAATCCATATAAAGGCATGTAAATCACCAAATCGATAAACATCAGGACTTATCAATACTTTTTGAAAGCATTTTTTAGGAAGAGAAACAGGAAAATTCGTATTCATGGTTCCCAAAAGTTGGACAAATCCGCTGCGTCATCCATTGGGGACTTGGAAAGAACCTTAATCTCGCGAAACCCCTTTGATAATATACACGGCACCAGCACTTTCTAGAATGGAGAAACCTTTAGTCAAGAAAGGAGTTATGAGGCATTACCGAGTCAAAACATAATGGTAAGGGCCTAAGTAATAATTTCTTCTTTGCCATATACATTAGTCGCACTAGTTTGCAAAATAAAACAAATTTATTATTTAATTACTCTATGTTTGGAATATCCAGCTAATGGACATCTCCTCATTAGGAACTTCCATTGTCGTTGTAATTGCTAACAAATCTATTTTGTTTGGTCGTACAGAATCATGTGAAGCTTCTGTTAATTAATTAGGCGCTTCTCACAAGAAATTAATTTCACTTAAATCATTTGAGTTTTTGGTGTGATCACTTCCCTTAAATTTTAAGAAAGACAAAAAAAAAAAAAAAAAAAACGCTTGAACGTCAAGCACAAATCAATCTATGGCCCACTAAAGATTTTGCCTCTTTTTTTGGGCATTAGTAAATACATTTTGGTTTGTTCATTTATTGAGGGCATGTGAGGTGAAAAAAAGGGCAACATCGGGCATTTGAGGTACAAAGAAATATTCAATGATTACCAAAACAGGAGGTCATATTTCCATTGGCAATGGTCACGCGACAGAGAGAATATCTAGTGCCCATGCAAGGCGGGACATGAAGAAAATCTCACACTAGATATTTGGAGTTAAAAGGGTCAGAGTAATTGATAATGTCATGTTAGCTCTTAAATTTTCAAAAAGAGGTGCATGTTTATTAGAGGGAAATAGAGTCAACCCAAAAGAATGGATCTTGTGCATTGGCCAAAATTGGATGGCATGATCACATCCTAGATAAATCGGGTTTATCAATCTCCATTCTCATAGATATGTCTTATATATCAATAAATGCATTATATTAATTGCCAAGTTCAAGATCTTATTATTGCTCATGTTAAAAATAAACGGACATGTACCTTTTTTATTCATAAGATTTAACGGAAGGTAGAGGTTCTAAAAACTAGATTTTATCAATTAAATTTTGTAGGATGGTCATATCCTTGCTCTTCTATCCTTTTTTATTTTAAATTATTTTTAAGTATCATTACTCATTAATGAAGACGAAACTCCAACAAGCTACTAGAAAAGCCTCAGCTGTTACTAGATATGTTATTTTAACGTGTACTAGATTCTGTTTTCCTCAATTCATATGATAGAATTGACCATCAAAAAGTTACATTTAATCATATTTAAATTTTCAACTTTTGTTCCATCATCACTTATCATGTGAGGTTGTGAGGTAGATGATGTTGCGACCTACCCCTCAGGAGGGAGAGGATTGCTTTAGAGGTATTGCCTAAAAGACAAGCCTACGATCCGTTGGCGCGGGCTCTTCTAAGCTTATACCTCGTGCAACGTCAAGTATTCGAAATGAAACTACAATAATTTTTTAATGAAAAGTTGCCATTAGTCTATTAGGTTTGGTTAGTAACTAAGTAAGGTATGGGAATATACTTCACTTCCTACGCAATTAAAGAATTTAAGGTTGGAAATTTGATTACTCTAATTAATCAATTAATATCCTTACAGTATCTAATCTTATTTATTTTAAAAAGATTTTTGGCAGATAGTCTGGATTGATTTTACACCTATCCGCTAATATATGAGATGACAATGCGGGTGCATAATCATTAAAATAACAATCAACAACTGAGGAAAGTATTAAATAAATTGCAAGATAATACAAGCGTCTAATGCTAAGAGATGCATAAATGCCAATCCTAACTAGGCTAAAGACACCATTATCATCATAATGAAAGTGTGCAATCAAGGCATTCATTTTTAAGAACAATTGAAACCACACAGTGAAGCCGTAAGGGCTTATTTAATTTTTAGCACAATTTCCTTATCAATGATTTTCACACAATTTTAAGAGAGACTACTCAAAAAGACTATTTTTAAGCATTTTCGAATGGTTCTATTTTTTTTTGGGATTTTTTTGGATTTTCTTGGAATTCATGGGATTTTATGAATTTCTGCAAATTTTGATTTTTCAGAATTTTCCAAAATTTTGTTCCTCTCTCTTTTTTTCTTTACTTTCTTTCTTTCCTATTTTCTCTTGCCCTCCCACCCGAAGCTCCCCTTTTCCACGAAGATGTCTTCCCCGATCCAGCAACCTCAACCGAGATGTGCCGCCACCGGCGCCCATGCCGGCGCCGAACCACCGCCCTCCACCGCTTGTCTACGCCGACCGGCACCGGTTACCGCCGACCACTAGTTGGTCGGCGATTTCTATGTCGCCGGAATAAATTCGGCGAGAGATGTTCAAAGTCCGAAATCGCCTATTAACACAAATCTATCCATCCTAACCTAGCAAGCAGAGACGTGTACATCAAAACGAAGGGTAACTGACCAAAAAGGGCGGCCTCAAACAGCGGGCTCCTCCGGCGAGGGGTTTGGATTTTCCGGCGAGAAATTCACGGCTGCACGAACGATGCAAGATATGCCACCAGGTTCGGCTTGAGAATCTCGACCGGGAGGGGTCGTCAGACGGAGCTCGTGCACGGCCGAGGAGTCGGCCAAGATTGCTTCTCGTTCCCCGTTCAATCCCAGATCTCACTCTCTCCGTTTTCCCTCTCTCCGAAGAACCCTCAGAACGAACGTTCCTCCAAGGTTAAAAGGCCAAGACAGCTCCAAAGAGGAAGAAGAACCAGACCGCTTTCTTGCCCTTTCTTTCCTATCTCTCTCTCAAACACTCTCAGATTTCTCCTCCTCCGAGCAGCTCACTCTCTCCGAAGCTCCTAAAAAGAAACCCCCCACTCCCCTCTCCGAATCGAGCCCCATCTACTTTTTCTCGTCGTTGTTGCTATCTACCAGTCTTCGGCATGGTCCTCTGTCCCTACCTATTTTGTCGTTTTTTCAACGTCCAAGCCAAGAGAAGAGAAGGAGTGAACAGGCCGGGCTGGGGGGGAGAAAGAAAAGATGGGCCGGCCCGCGTGGGGAGAAAGAGGAGGGAAGAAAAGGATAAGGGGGCCGGGCTAAGGCAGGCCCTTGCCCGGCCCTGCCACGCTTTTGTTCTTCTTCTTTCTTTTTCTTTTTTTTTTCTTTTGGGAAATTTTTAAAATATTTTTAAATAATGTTACTTAATTTATTTTTTAAAATAATTTAGAATAAGTAATATTAGCAATGCAAATGTTCATAATGTCTATATGTGATGCAATATAATGGAAATTATATTTTGTTTAGGGATTAGAAATTAATCCATAATTTTATATACGATTAATGAATAATTAAATGGATTACTAAAATTTATGTGTTAACAATGAAGCAGAAGTCAGGCCCTATTTGGATAGATAACATAATCATACGTAATGCCATTTGCTAAGCATAATAAAGTTACAAGCATCAAGTCAAGATAACATATAATATGGTACATTTTATATTTGACTCTCCTTGTTATCAAATCAAGGGTGTTCGGTTGGCATGTGTTTGCGCAGGTCTCTCTCTCTCTCTCCCCTTTCATGTGTTTGGAATGTTTTTCTTTTTTCTGTGAGTCCTCTCGCTTAGTAAAAGAACGAAGCAAGCATCAAGTCAAGAAAGCATATAATATGGTACATTTTATATTTTACACTCCTTATCAAATCGAGGTTGTTTGGTTGGCATGTGTTTACGCAGGTCTCTCTCTCCCCTTTCATATGTTTGGAACGTTTTTCTTTTTTATGTGAGTCCTCTCATTTAGTAAGAGAACGAAGTAGGTTTGAAGTAATGATGTCCACTTCCCCCTAGGTAGAATCTACATTTACACTTGCACTTTACTTTGAATAAAGCAAATGAAATTTTAGCAACTTAAGAGAGAGGTCACTAACCACTAGGGTTTATCCTAGTGGCCACCCTTCCAACTTGGAAGAGGGAGGTGGGGAGTTCAAATTTTGGGGTGGGGACGAATTAGTTTCAGGTGTAGGTTTCGACGCCCACGTCCTGCAATGAAGCATGGTAAAAATCGAGAGTGAAACTTATAATAGAAGTAGAGTAGGATTGAAAAAAAAAAAAAAAAAAAAAACAGAGAGAGTTCACCCTTTAAAGAAATTTTATGTATAGATATATGAACCAAAGGTAACGGTCGTAATTAAAGATTTACACATAGCCACCTTTCAAGGTAAAAAAGGGGGAAAAAAAACTAAATCACTTTTAGTCAAGCATTCCAATCTCATATTATAGGCAATGTTTTGAAAATAGTATAACTGGGGTGAAGGTTGATATGTGATTCCACCAATTCAACAGATCCAAACATTTACACCAACCGATTTTTTTTTTTTTTTTTTTTGTCGGTTACACCCACCGGTTTGAATATAAAGAATTAAGTAATAAGTAGTATATGTACGGGTAATTTTGAAAAGGGAAATTGACATTAATAATTCCTAAAATTTGGCTTAATGTGCAATGTCACTCCTAGAGTCTAAATTCATTTAATTTGATTATTGAACTATTCAAAAATATTAAATATAGTCTCTAAACTTTCAATTTGTTCCATATAGTCTCACAACTTTCCATAACAAAGTCAAATTGGTCATTTGGCACAATAGTTACCCTATTTTTCAGATTTTAGAATATATTTTCATTATAATAATTTTCTTAACTCGACAAAAGATAAGATAACTTTTACCATTTTTATCATTATAAGTTTTACCATAGGTTCATATAAGTAAATTTTTTGCTCTTGATATCTATAATAGTAAAAATAGAAATCATAGAGTTGTATTGGGTCTAAGTGTCTTTATAAAGATATCAAGAATGATATTTTTCCAATCAATTTATATAGGGTGCATTGAATAAATCTCGGTGAGCAACAAATTTTCCAAATTTAACCTATTGTTTTCGAGTCGCAAATTATGGTACCAACAAAAAGACGGTTACATATGATGTCATACAATTACCATTTAGAATTTTATAAAAGCTTAGAGAGACAAATATTTAGGGAAAATGTCACAAATAGTCCTTATACTATTACTTAATGTGCAATTTGGTCCCTGAACTTTCGATCGGCTCAATTTAGTCCCTGAACCATTGATAAATGTTCGATTTGGTCCCTGAACTTTCGATTGGCTCAATTTGGTCCCTAAACTATTGATAAATGTCTGATTTAGTCATTCATTACTGTTTTTCCTTCTTCTTCTTTTTTGCTTCTTCTCTCTTCCCATTGCTGACTCCAGCAGAGGGAAGTCAGCGTCTGGCGAGGGTCACCCTCGCCGGCGTCGGGCGAGGGCTGTCCTCACCGGACGCAGGCGAGGGCGGCCCTCGCCGGCGTCACGTGAGGGCTCCTCGCCGGATCTGCGAGGGAGGCCCTCGCCCAGCCAACCGCATCACCCCCTGCGTATGGGGTTTTGGGGAAGGTAACGGCGACGACACGTTTGGGCGGCGGCTTGGTTGGTCGTCGAGGGATCGAGCGACAGCAGCAACCAGCGTTGGGCCAAGAAATTCAAGGTTGGTGGCTGGTTGACAAGGTGGCCGGAAAGGGGCTTGGTTTCAACGATGGCATCGGGGGGTGGCGAGGATGGCACGGCTTGGCGCAAGCATCGGGCAACGTCGATGGCGCCTTCTCCCTCGTAGATTTGGCGAGGGAGCCCCTCGTCGGCGTCGGGTGAGGAGCACCCCGGCGTCAGGTGAGGGGCTCCCTCGCAAATCTGGCGAGGGAGCCCCTCGCTCAACACCGGCAAGGGCCGCCCTCGCCTATGTCCGATGAGGACGGCCCTCGCCCTCAGCCGGAGAGGGCGACCCTCACCGAAAGCCAGCTTCCCTTCGCCGAAGCCGACGGAGGGAAGAGAGAAGAAAAAAAAAAGGAAAAACAGTAACGAATGACTAAATTGGACATTTATCAATAGTTCAGGGACCAAATTGAGCCGATCAAAAGTTCAGGGACCAAATTGAACATTTATCAATAGTTCAGGGACTAAATTGAGCCAATCGAAAGTTCAGGGACCAAATTGCACATTAAGTAATAGTATATGGACTATTTGTGACATTTTCCCAAATATTTATGCCTTTGAAATGAGTTTATGTTGTAATTATTTCACCCTCTTTTTTTTTTTTTTTTTGGTTTCTTCTTCTCATTTTTCATTTTTGCTTTAATGTCTTCTAAGCTTTAATCAATAGAACTAGACTACCAAACAAAGAGGGTGAACGTGAAACAAGCATTGATAGCAAAAAAAATATAGATATATAATGATACACATACCAAGAATGGTTTCACTCAAAGGACTTGTTTGTTTATTTCCGATTCTGTTCCTCGGAGCACAAATTACAGTTTTATTGTTCCGGGAAACAAAAAAAGAATAGAAACGTGTTTATTTACACTTTTGTTCCCGATAACATATTTGGAACAGAAATAAGAAGTAGAAAAAACTTGTTTTTTTATTCCCTGGAACAATTCCGAGAAAAACTTTTTTTTCTTTCCTTCTTCCTTTTAGCCGATTCTTGGCCTCGGCCATGATCCGGTGGCGGGCTTGAGGGCCCGGCAACCTCGCCAGAGAGTCATCGGCCCCTAGCGAGGCTGAGCGTTGGCGGCCTTTGGTGAGGGTTGACCTCACCTTGGTTGGGCGAGCTCAAGCTCGCCCAAATCCAGCGAGGCCGAGCTCGCCCGGCCACGGTGAGGCTTGGCCTCGCCGGGTCACCGCCAAGTCGACATCGCCCGGCGGTGGCCCGACGAGTCGCCCGGTGGGCCGGGCGAGCTCGGCCTCGCCGGATCCGGTGAGCTCGAGCTCGCCTAGCCAAGGCGAGGCCGACCTTGCGCCGCTTAGGTGAGGCCAAGCCTCGCCGATGGCCTCGGCGGCCGGGCGAGGTCACGGCGAGGCTCAACCTCGCCCGGGTGATGCGAGGTCGGCCTCGCCCCGGCCTAGCGAGGTCGAGCCTCACATCGGCCGGTGAGGTTCGGCCTCGCCTTAGCTAGGCAAGCTCGAGCTCACCCAGATTTGGCGACACTGAGCTCGCCCAACCACCGGTAAGGCTCGGTCTCGTCGTGCCACCGCTGGGCGACATCAACCTAGTGGTGGCCCGGCGAGGCTCGCCAGTGGCTAGGCGAGCTCAGCCTTGCCCAACCACGGTGAGGCTCGACCTCGGCGGGGGCCGGTGAGGTTGCGAGCCCTCGTCGGCCGGTCGCCGACCATATGGCGGGTGACTAGCGAAAAGGAAGAAAGAAGAAAAAAAGAAAAAAAAATAAAAATATTGAAAAATTAAAAGAAACAAAAAAATTATACAAGTTTACCAAACGCATTTTACGTTCTGGAGTAGAAATTTTTTGCAGTTACTAAGCGCGTTATTATACTAAGAAATTGTTCCCTGGAACAGAGAAAAAAAAAAAACTATTTCTGTTCAAAAATTGTTCCCTAGAATAGAAACATTACCAAACGCCTTAAGGATGCTAGAGGAACTAAGATTTCTTGGCTGGTGACTTGTCTGCAAGGTAGATAAAGAGGAATGCAGGCAAAAACCAGTCCTGATAACACCACAATATGAGGGGACAATGTAAGAGTTTTTCTAATATGGACTACATTAATTGATATTGTAATTAACGGTTAATTACAATATCAATTAATGTAGTCCATATTAGAAAAACTCTTATATTCTCCCACTTTAACCATATTAATTGAAATTGTACTGTATGTGAGCACATTGGTCTAGAGATAATTTTTAATAGCTAATCCCATCTCATAAAGTCTTAAACACAAAATCATGGCGATAACTACATGTATACATACAGAGCCTTCCATGGTCATGAGTGCTTTCAACTTTATTAATATGGATTCAATATGGTAGTATGGTAAATGGATAACATTTCTCATATAGAGATCCCATTTATCATTCATCATTCTCTTACCTTAAACATCACAAAGACTTATGCCACTAGAGAATATTTTTATGGTTCCAATGAACCAACATACGTCTTGTCTTTACGATTAACTTTTCTTTATGTATAACAAGACATATGCACAATGCTAATAACCAGATGCCCCTAGCCTTCACTCAAGGTCTATACAATACCTTGAAAGTTTTATCAATATATATTCAACATAATAACAACACATTCAAAAATATTTTATTGAACGCAAAAGTCAATACATATCAAATCATTACTAAGTGTAATGAACACATAAGTAAACTTTATTAGAGTAAAGCCAAAATAGCTCCCACTAAACAATAGTATGTCATGATGCTCTTAAGCTCATATTAATGACATGTTAAAATCTTTTAGTTAGTGGACTTGCAACCACATCATCTGTGAAAATATGTTATATTACAACGTCACCTTTCTGTACTGTTTCTTTATGGTAAAAATTTGATTGCCATATATTGAAAGCCCTTGAGACCTCTTTTATTAATAAATAACACTACAAATCTATTATCTCAATACAATTGTATAGGTCTATCCATAAAAATAAAAAAAAAATAAAAAAAAAAAAGTCAACTCCTTAATGAGGTTCTGGAGCCTAATAACCCAAGTAACAGTCTAAAAGAATGTTACAAACTCTACTTACATAGTAGAAGATGACATAGAACTTTATTTATTGCACTTCCTACTAACATAAATATATAATTCGTTATTGATCTAATGTCATCCTAACAGTTAGCAAAATTTACATCTAAATACCCTACTAACTGCAAGAATTGAACATGTCTATAAATAAGCATATAATCTTTTGTTCTCTTTAAGTACCTTAAAACCTTCTTGGTAGCAACCCAATGATTGCGTCCTGGATTTGATTGATAATTGCCTAGAAATCCCGTTACAAAAACGATATTTAGTCTAGTGCAAATTTGAGCATATATTATACTTTTAAGTGCACTGACACAAGGTATATATTTTAACTGGATCTTCTCAATATCTAAATAACGACAATGTAATAGATTCAGTCTATCACACTTAATGACAGGAGCAATTCCTAGCTTGCAATGATGTATATTGAATATTTTCAAAATACTATCAGCAAATGTCCTCTAAGATAAATCTAATAAAATCCAATATATATGACGAGCAATCCTTACGAACCTCAGCGCAAAGGACAAAAATACCTCAAGGTCACTACTTGTAAGAAAAATATCATGTACATAGGATATGTGAAAAATAAATTTCCTCCCACTAACTTTGCAGTATATAGAGAAAAATAAATTTCCTCTGGTTGCCATGTTCACTCTAAAAGAATCTTTAAAAATACTAGAAAGAAATATTTATTTCTTAGTATCTATTAACTGTCCATCCCTCTTTCGAGTGAAAACTTTATCGTCTTTTATGGCATCTAATCACATACTTGATTGAGGACAAGAAACAACATTTATATAAGTTGCTAAATCAACCATGCAGTAGATATTGCAGTCATGCTTTCACAAATAGACTATATAATTTAATGGTTTCATGAGTTCCTTTATAAATATAATTTTTAAAACTTCAAATCTACCATCCTTAGAACGTAATCTGTAACCTTATCAAAATAATCGACGCGCAGATCCCTAGAGTACCATAACTTGGTACAAAGGGATACTTAAATGCCATAATTTACGAAAGTGATACTTAAGTGCCAAAATCGGAGCAAAATGGATCACTTAAGTGACAATCTGGCCAAAATCCGACCAAAATGCTGACGTGGCAATTTTCCGGTGAAGCAAGTGCAAAACGGCATCGTTTTGGTACGACGTGGAAAAAAAATAATATAAAAAATTAATTAAATTAAAATTAAAATTAAAATATTTAAAAATAATAATGTTTAATATAAAAAAATTTTAAAAAATTTTAAAAGAAAAGGGAAAAAAAGAAAAAGGGGGAGGCGGTTGAGGGCTCGGCTCTCAACCGTCGCCGCCAACTCCTGCCGTCGCCGGGAAGGGCCGGCGAAGGGGGGAGGGTAGGCCGGGGTCGCTAGGCGCTAGCCGGGGACGGCGACCCGGCGGCCGAGTGGCGAGGCTCGCGAGCCCTCGTCCAAATCCGGTGAGGGTAGGCGGCCCTCGCCGGGCCGGCCAAGGGTTGCCGACCCTCACCGAATTTGGGTGAGGGCTGCGACCCTTGCCCCAATCTAGGGCGAGGGCTTCTTTGGGGTCACTAGCCCACGGCCGGGTTCGGCGACCTCGGCCGACCCTCCCCCTCTCGTCACCGGCCCTTCCGGCGGCGACGGAGGCGGCGACGACGACTAAGGGCTGAGCCCTTAGTTGCCTCCCCCACCTCTTTTATTTTTTAGAACTTTTTAAATTTTTTAATATTAATATTTTTTATTTTTAAATATTTTAAATAAATTTAATTTAATTAATTTTTATATTATTATTTTACCACGTTAGCACCAAAACGATGTCGTTTTTGCATTATTTGGCCACGTTAGCGTGTAAAACGACATCGTTTTGCACTTATTTCGTCGGAAATTGCGCACGTAAGAATTTTGGCCGGAGTGTCACTTTCATAAGTTATGGCACTTAAGTGTCCCTTTGTGCTAACTTATGGCACTTGAAGTGATCTTTTGCCCAAAATAATCATATCTTATGTTAAAGAGTCATTGCAAATGTGTCCTAATTTCGGTATTAGACAAGATATAATTTTAAACCTTCCATCATTTGCCTAGCAGTGCAACCCACAAGCAAATCACTTTTCAAATGTTCCTGAATGGAACGCTTCATGGACAATAAGTAAATTTTATTGCTCTTTTCCAAGCAGCAAATCCTATTTTCACTACTTAAAATATGAACAAGTAAAAACCTTAATAATAATGGAGTTCTTAATTACAGAAAATGTGACTAAAAAAACAAGTAATGTATATAATTAACATCATGTGAGCATTGTGTAACTCGACGTACAAGTATACATCTAGAGAATTACATGCAAAATCATATAATCACATTCGGGCAGAATACATGACATGCAGTTGTACACTCCTCATTTGATAGCGGTTATGAGAATATATTCTAACCTTCGTGAATTCATCACCTTTGGGTATATGAACCACTAGGATCAGTCACTCCTCTACCACACCATCATGTATCACTCCATGAACTAATACACAATCATCTCCTTTGGGAGTATGACCACACATTAGACTAGGAGACATCCCAATCATTATACGAGATCGAAATTTCTCAAACTCAATCAAGTGTGCCACTTTAGCGGTCACAACTTAATTGAATCCTTGAAGTTCTCTTATACCAGGGATATAAACTTTACTTCTCACATATACCATATACATGTAATTTTAACTTTAGTGATAGGGGTAGTAAATCATTAAAATAACATATTATGCTAATTACACTGCTTTATTCATTAATAAAAATTAAACTTTATTGTATATTATTAATGAATCGCACTTTTTATAATGTTTATGTGATAACATACCAGTAATCCAACACTTGTATCCAAAATCACATAAAAATACAAGAAAAATACACAAAAATACACTCAAAGTACACGTATTTAGGGTTTTGTATGTATTTTCACATCCATAAAATCATCAAACATGCAAAATAAATACACCACAAGATATAGAATGCTCATACGAACTTGTAGCCACCAACCATGCACCCATCGGAGCCTCCACGCACCTGCACATGACGCCTGAGTGCGCGGCGTGTGGAGCTCACACACAGGCGTAGAATCAGTTCAAAACTGGTCCAACCGGTAGCGGTTCGACTAGTTCTCGGCTCGACCGTCCGGTCTGATCGACCGGTCCGATTGGTTGACTGGTTCAGTCCACGGTTGATCGGGTCAAGTCGGATCAACAGGTTGCGGGCCGGGTCAACGAGTCGCGGGTCGGGTCGGGCCCGGTCGCTAACATCATCGTGATGTCAACCTCAGCGCGTGTGTCGCATGCGCGAGCGGTGCTCTGCACGTGGGAGTGCATGCTCAACACCCC
Source organism: Eucalyptus cloeziana (assembly GCA_014182715.1). Taxonomy (NCBI): domain Eukaryota; kingdom Viridiplantae; phylum Streptophyta; class Magnoliopsida; order Myrtales; family Myrtaceae; genus Eucalyptus; species Eucalyptus cloeziana. The sequence continues at coordinate 3,644,935 of CM024644.1, forward strand.
GCGACATGTGGAGGCGCGTGGGGCCTCCCCAGTGACGCACCGCCCACGGTCTTGCTCGTCTCGATGAGCCCGGTCTGAATTTGTAATATAATTTGATTTTTATTGAATAAAAAATCACGAAAATCACAAAAATAGGTTGAAAATTCTATGCCTTCAAGTTCTAGGTTATGGTTGCTCTAATACCACATGTTAGATGCAAAACATGCAACTCCAAGATCTCCATAACCAGAACAAGAGCATAAATAATTGAGTAGAAAGATTAACGCACCTGTATTGGAATTCATCGTTCTTGATGCGGAAGCGGAAAAGCGATGATCCACTTGAAAACTAGTGGCTACTCTCCCGGAAGAAAACAGCAGGGACTGAAAATTCATTGAAGAGAAAATGTGATGGAGGAAGATGGTTTCGCTACCTTCAGCTTCGACTTCGAATGACGTAGAGGACGAGAGAATTCTTTGTTGAGTTCCTGCAGTGGCCCAATAACAGAGAAAGAGGAAAACACATATAACTGAACACGTCTAAAGGGCAAGCAGTTGATAGCTTCTATGTTTATAATGAGCACTAAAACTGTTCCTAGATCAAATACTAAAGCCCGAATTATAGGCCACGAAGGAATTGATACTTACGTTAGTTGTGGAAATTACTTTTACACAATGCTTTTGTCAAGAGCTTGTTATAACTAGTACGAGCACCTAAAGGGGGTGAATAAGTGATTAAGATGATTTTATGAAATGTAACGGAATGTATAGACGATTTATTGGATGATGGACTAAGGAGTTGAAACCAATAAACGATATAAGTGAAAGCAATGTAAAGTAAAAGGATTAGGGATAGAGAATCAAGACTCCAGATTTATAGTGGTTCGGCTTAGACCAAGCCTACGTCCACTCTCCCACACGGACAGCCCATTAGCTGGATTTCACTATGAATCAAAAAGAGAATTTACAGTCTCACGCCCTTGATTCCCACAGTGTAGAGACTCTACTATACTTTCTCAAGGTCTCACCACACTTCAATCTCTCTTTTGATTACAAGTATAGCTCGAAGAATAAGATTACAAAATAACAAAGAGATTCAGACTTTGGAATTCTTCTATCTCGCACTCTTGAACAACTTGAGCGTCCCCCTTAAATACTTCTCCATGCCTTCATTACCGTTGGCACCTTCCAAAGAAGTTCTTCCAATCAACCCGTTGGACAGAATCAATTTAGTGAGATCTCGAGCTCCTCAAGGAAAATGACGATAGCCCATCAATCCTGCTCGCCCATACAATTAGGATCTTGGTTTTCATAAGTAGAACCTTCCAAGTATAAATTACGGATCTAGAGAATCTAGATTATTCGAATACGAATAGAAGATCTTGAAGTGCTAATTCCAGTCGTGAGATATTCCTTAATCGTTGGAGTCAAAACCACACTAGATATAATCAGTAGAAGTTTTAACTTTGTTGGTCTGAAAACTGTCCATGAGAGTAGACTTTGAAACTTGAGTCTGGAGGTCTTCAGACTTTGGCGAGAGTCTCAAGTCTTCAGACTAGACTGATGGAAATGTTTTGTCGACTTTAAAATACCTTAAGAGGATTTTTCTAACAATCTCCCCCTTTTTTATGGTGACAAAACTTTCTTGCAGATTTGGATACTAATGCCCTGCAAGACAACATTTAAGCTAGCAATGATATCTCATAAAAGATTTGGATAAAGACAATGAAAATTATCCTGTACACAGATCTGCATCCATAGAAAACAAGTCAGTCTTGTACAGATATTTATCAGTTATCTTTATCTAATTTAATAGCTTAAAGTATTGCAATAATAAGCAAGTAATATAATAAGCAAATAATCCAAAGCTCAAAACTAAACCAAAGATAAAGTCAATCACAACCACATCAAAATATTGAATCCAAAGTATGTTCAAAAGTTGAAAGTTTGTAATAAAAATCTGCAAAACTTCTCCCCCTTTTTGTCAGCATAAAAAGGTGAAAAAGTCAAGGTGCTCGAGGAATGCAAACAAGCTGAAAATCTTCCATTGACTTGACAGTTTCCTCCAGCTTCTTTAAATCCTCTTGCAGTTGTGCGAGAATTGTGCCTTTGGCAGTAGCCTGAATTTGAAGTTGAATATTTTGAATTTGATCTTGCAAGGAGATGGACATGGCACGATTCTCATTCTATAGTGTCTGGAATTCGCATCCTAAAGCGTAAACCTGGCTTTTGAGCTCCAAAAGAATTTCAAGCAGTCTTCCAAAATCTCCAGAATGGTCAGTCTGCGTGCTTGCTTCAGCATGGTCCGATTATGGAGTAAAACCAGTGGAGCGAATATCAGCAGGAAGATCAACATTTGGAGATGTTGCCTCATGATCTTCCTCAGGAAATTGAGAGGCATGGACATCTTCTGCACCAGTAGGAGAACAACTGACACTTGCACTAGTAAAGGTTAAAAGAGGAATACTTTCTCTTGGAACATCTCCCCCTGTTTCAATGCCTTCTGGAGGAGAGAAGTATTCTTCTTACTGAGATGCTTCTTCAGTGTCAAGATGTCTTTGATCCTCCTTTTCTGTTGGAGAATCTACACGACCTTCTTATGCATGTTGTTCTTCTGGCTGCATATGTGAGTCTGTTCTAGTTGTTTCTTCTTCTTCTTCTGTCTGCATGGATTCCTTTTCCAGATTCCCTTTCTCAGTTTCTTCTCCAATGTGATGTTCTTGTTTTGCTGACTCAGGAACAAGATGCTAGGAAACAAAAGCAGATATAGGAATATCATCCTCATCATCTTCATCTTACAAGATGATCGCTCGCCTTCTCTTGGTAGGACCAGTCATAGGATCTTTTCCTTTTCTCTTTGCAGCAGTTGAGTCTTGTCTGGTCTTGACAGGGGTTTTCTCCTTGAACCGCTCTAACTTCTTGCTGAGTTCTTTCAGACGCATCTTTGTAATCATTTTCAGCCCAATTACCATTAGATCAATGGTTCTCACACACAGAATGTTGGGAGGCTAAATATTCAAATGTCTGAATAAGCGAGTGATGAGAGCAGAATAAGGAAGTTTGCCCTTGTCCTTTGCCATAGACCGATACATGTGGAACATGATGGTATGAGGTAAGGAAAACTTATGGCCAATCTTGATGGCGTACATCAACTTTGCTTCAAAAATAGAGACATTTGTCTTCGATGTTGACTTGGGTCTGAGACAGTTGATTACAATTTTATGAAGTAGAATGTTTGATGCACTCATCCTCAGATAGGAGAGGCGTCCTTCTGCAATTCTATCTTTTGCAAGCTCCAAAGTTGCATGGCTAACAGACACATAGATTGATTGGAAAGCTCCTCTTTCCACACCAATAACGTCAGCAAGAGTATCTGTGTCAACCACATACTCCTTATCCCTCACACTGAATGAAAAGCTGTTTGCATCAAGAAAACTGAGGTTGGAGTAGAAATAAGCAGTCAGTTTAGAATGAGCAATCTCACTCTCAATACAGAATCGATGAAGTTGAAGTTTCTCAAACTTCTCCCTTAAATTGATGTTTAATAGATCGCGAAAATCAAAGTCCACCGTTCTTGAGTTCATAACCCCACGCTTCAACAACTTAGCATAAACCTGCTTATGTTCCTCTGATCGAAACAATTCTTCTCTCTTTCCTCGAAGATTTGCAGCCACACCCATTCTTGGCTTAAAATGCACAAACATTTTCTCATCATCATCTTTCCCTTCAGGCTGATTGACACCACCAAATCGTGGATCACTTGGAAAGTTAGCAAAAGTCTTTGCCGCTGTTTCAACAGGAACAACACCTGAACGTTCTATCATAGTCAGAAAATGAGTCTAATTCTTATAGCCCTTCTCTTTCAGAAACTCGTCAATAAACGTCATTGTAGAACCCCCTTCTTTCAGAGCAGAGTAAAGCCTATAAACAAATGCTGGCTTAAGAGATCTTACTAGTTCTACATCCTCAATGATGTTTTCCTCTGCATTTTGAGGATTAGGATCATGTGATCTAGCGGAAGAAGTGCGTTATTGAGAATGTTGATGCATCTGTTCACTTGGAGAGTCTCCTTCTTTAATAAGATCGAAGTGCGTAGGCCCCTCACGCAAGCCTTGTGGTCCCCTGCTTGCTATTCTGGAAGATTTTCTCTGATGCGACATTGTCAATGTCTTTTGAGAGAATTTTTACACTTGTATCGTAAGAAATGTGAAAACTTGAAGAGATGAACTTTCGAAAGAAAATCTCAGAGAGTGAAAATTTGTGCTTTAGGATTTTTAGGTAGAATGAGAAGCGGAAGAAGAACTGTATAAAAGGTAATCGATACGGGGTATATAAAACGTCACAAAAGGAAAAAATAAAAATGCATTTTCAAAATAACTGCCTTTTTAAAACAAATTGGTAACCATCCTTAAAAAAAATAACTGCCTTAATAATATCAATTAGAAATAAACAAGCGATCTTACCTTTTCGAGATATCATTTTAAACGAATAAAAGAACTGTAATTGAAATAACTTACAGTCGTAACATTTGGTCTTCTGAGTCTGAACTTTTGAGTCTGATGCTTTTCAGATTTAGTTCCTGAATCTGAGCTTCAATAGTCTTCAAGAGATAAAATGTTGAGTCTTGAACGAATAGACTCAAATAAACTTTTTCAAGCGGCTTTGTGAAAATGTTTGCCGCTTGATTCTTTGAGTCAATAAACCGTATCGACTTCTCTATTCTCGAACATGATCTCTTATAAAATGATGTCGAATCTCAATATGTTTTGCTCTTGAATGTAGAATAGGAATCTTTGTAAGTTTGATTGCACTGGTATTATCACATTTGATCTCGGTAAAAGAGTATTCGATACCAAAGTCTCGTAGTTATTGTTTTATCCAAAGTATTTGAGAACAACAACTTCCAAGAGCTACATATTCTGTTTCAGCTGTTGAAAGAGCTACGGTACTTTACTTCCTTGAAAACCAAGATTCTGTCCTGTTACCAAGTAATTGACAAGTGCCAAAAGTGCTCTTTCTATCAACTCTGCACCTTGCAAGATCTGCATCTGAATATCCAATAAGAGTAAAGTCTCCTTCCTTGGGATACCATAAACCAAGCTTAGCAGTAGTTGCAACATATTTGATGATACATTTAGCAGCACTTATATGAGATTTTTTAGAATCCGATTGAAACCTAGCACATATGCAAACACTAAATAATATGTCAGGTCTAGATGCAGTAAGATAAAGAAGTGAACCAATGATACTTCTGTATAGTTTTTGATCCCTCCTTCATCTTTGTCTAGCTTCGAAGAATTTGACATAGGTATGTCAGTCTTTTTGCAGTTCTCCAAACCGAACCTTTTAACCAGTTCTTTTGCATATTTTTCTTGATGAATAAAGATTCATTCTTTCAGTTGTTTCACTTGTAGACCAAGGAAGAAGGATAGTTCACCCATCATGCTCATCTCGAATTCATCCTGCATAGACTTAGAAAATTTCTTGCACAAAGTCTCATTAGATGATCCAAATATAATATCATCGACATAAATTTGAACAAGTAAAAAGCTTTTACCTTCATTTTTAATGAATAAAGTAGTATCTACATTTCCTTTAGTGAAACCACCTTGAATTAAAAAGTTACTTAGCCTTTTATACCAAGCTTGTTTTAATCCATACAAAGCCTTCTTCAGTCTGAACACTGAGTCTGGTTTCTTTGAGTCTTCAAAACCAGGAGGTTGTTCTACATAGACTTCTTCTTGGATAAATCCATTCAGGAATGCGCTTTTGACGTCCATTTGGAATAACCTGAAATTCTTATAGCATGCAAAAGCAAGTAATAATCTGATTGCTTCTAATCTTGCTACATGAGCGTAAGTCTCATCATAGTCTATCCCTTCTTCTTGCGTGTATCCTTTAGCCACGAGTCTTGCTTTGTTTTTTGTCACTTTGCCTTTTTCATCGACTTTGTTCCTGAAAACCCATTTGGCTCCAATAACATATTTACCTTTTGGTTTAGGAGTTAATTCCCAAACATCGTTAATGCTGAATTGTCTGAGCTCTTCTTGCATTGCTTCAATCCAATTTTCATCAGCTAAGGCTTCTTCAATATTTTTGGGTTCTATTTCAGAATTAAGCGCCACAGCACTAGACTATTTTCGCCTTTTGGATCGTGTTCGAATTCCCTCATTAACGTTTCCAATAATGAGTTCTTCGGGATGACTAGATTTGTACTTCTAGTTACTGGACAGTCTGATGGGTTGTTGATCTTTTCCTTGAGTTGATTATTCATCAACAACATGTTGTACTGCTTATGAATTTTGAACCGCTTCAAGGGAGGTAGACCTAGTAAAGTTTGGAGCAAATTCTGATTCTTCAGTCTGAATTGGCTGAATTTGTGGAGAGTCTTGAAATTTGACATTCATTGATTCTTCCACAGTCTGAGTCTTCTTGTTGAATACTCTGTAGGCTTTGCTTGCGATTGAGTAACCAAGGAAAAATCATTCATCCGATTTTTCTTCAAACTTACCAACTCGATCATTTGCATTCTTCGGGATAAAGCATTTACAACTAAATACTTGAAAATATGAAACAATTGATTTCTTACCTTTAAAAATTTCATAAGGAGTTTTCTCAAGAATTGGTCTTAAAAACACTGTATTAATAACATAGCAAGCAGTTGAAACAGCTTCAGCCCAAAACCATGAAGAAATATTACTTTCAATTAAAAGAGTCATTGCCATTTTTTGTAAAGACATATTCTTCCTTTCCACAACCCCATTCTGTTCTGGTGTATATGGAAAGGAGAAATTATGCTGAAAACTAGATTCATCACAAAATTTAGCAAAGTTTTGATTTTCAAACTTACCTCCATGATCTGTACGAATGCTTGAAATAGTATAACCTTTTTCATTCGGCACTTTTTTAGCAAATTTTGAAAAGTGAGAGAATGTCTCAGACTTACTTGCAAGAAAGTAGACCCAAGTAAATTGAGAATAATCATCCACTATTACTAAGCAGAACATTTTTCCACCAATGCTTTGCGTTCTTGTGGGTCCAAACAGATCCATATGCAGAAATTGCAATACACGATTAGTGGAAACTTTATTTATTGGTTTAAAAGAGTTTCTAACCTGTTTACCCAGTACACATGGTGTGCATAGATAAGAATTTAAGTAATTGAGAATAGGTAATCCTCGAACAAGCTTCTTGGAAGAGATTTTGGCAATTTGCTTCATGTTGGTATGGCCAAGCTTTCTGTGCTATAGATTAGCTTCATCTTGTACCGATATCAAGCATTGTGATCTTTCTTGATTCACATCCAGAATATAGATATTTCCATGTCTACGTCCAGTAAAAGATTGAGTGAAGTCTTTACTGATTCCTGAGCACGTTCCTTCCTGGAAATTGATCTTGAATCCAGTATCGCACAATTGGCTTATGCTAAGCAAATTGTAATTTAATCCTTCCACTAAGGAGACATTATGGATTGATAGACTTCCAATTTTTACTGTTCCGCGACCAATAATCCGTCCTTTGTTATTACCACCAAAAGAGACTTTTCCTCCATCTATTTGGACATGTTTTATGAAGCAACCTGAATCTCCTGTCATATGTCTTGAGCAACCACTATCTAGATACCATTTAATCTTCCTTTTGATAGTGATAGAAAAATTCAAGCTTTCTTTGGTACCCACATCATCTTGGGTTCAGAAGAGTTAGAGCAATAAACAGTCTTAGTTCAATCTCTTTTAACAGGTCTCCAAACCAAAGGGCATTCTTTCTCAAAATGTTCTGAGCTTTGACACTTTGAACATTTTAGAGCATTTCGGCCAACAGGTTTTACAAAAACTTTCTGAAAATGATTTTTATAAACAACTTTTGTTGGTATTTGTTTGATTCTTTCCTTCACCTTTGGAAAATCAATTAATGGTATAGTTTCAGAAGTCATACCGAGACCTAACTTATCAAAGTAGGGTCTTTGTATCGAAAGAATTTTATCCAATTTTTCAGAACCATTTGAAAATCTTTTTGATATGTTTGAAATGTCATTTTTCAAATGAGTATTTTCTTTGGAAACAGTATGAGTTTTCTTTCAAAATAGTAAAGTTCTTATCTAATTTTTCAAACTTTTCTTTCCAAAATTTCTCCTGTTGCTTCAATGTAGAATTCTCCTTTTTAATTCGGAGATCCTCTTAAGAAAAGTTTTTAGACCAAGACATAATTCATCAATATATCTCGAAACTTTGACAGGAATTTTTAGATTACTAACCTCAAGCTCACTGTCTGAGTATGTATCTGTCTCAAGGTTTGAGTCTGAATCAGATTTTGCCATTAAACAAATATTGGCATAATCATCATCACTTTATTCACATTCAAAAAGTATCACTCCAAGTCTCTACTTTGAGTGCCTTTCTATATTTCTCAGCATTTCCTTTCATTTTCCTTAATAGAGGACAGTTGGGTCTGATGTGTCCCTTTTTCTTGAATTCAAAGCAAGTCACTTCTTTGTTGGAATCATCTTCCTCAGTTGATTTGTTCTGAAACCTTTGTGAGTTTTGTTTCTTCCAATTGAATTTTCTACCCTTTTTGTTCAACTTTCTAAATCTCTTTATCATGAGTGCCAGTTCTTCATCATCTAGATCTTCTTCAGAGTCTGTAGCATCAGAATAGTCATTAGACTTTAAGGCAATAGATTTCTTACCTTTTGAATCTTCTTCCTTATTGGTGTGCTCTACTTCGTAAGACTGAAGAGTTCCAATTAGTTCGTCTACAGAGAGTGGTGCAATCCTTTGTGTTTCCCTTATTGAAGTCTTTATATAATTCCAGTCTTTAGAAAGTGCACGCAGCAGTTTGTTGACCTTCATATGTCTTGAGATTGGATGTCCCTGATATTCAAGACCATTCACAATTTCAGTAAAACGGCTAAACATGTCAGTTATTGATTCTCCTGATCTCATCTTGAAAACTTCATATTGTCCCAAAAGGATATTGATCCTTGTCTCTTTCACTCGATCGGTTCCTTCATAAGTAATGTGTAGCCTATCCCGGACTTCTTTTCTCAGTATCACAAGAGGATATTCTGTTATACTCAGTAGGGGATAAAACACAATATAAGGAATGAATGGCTTTAGCATCAAGAGTCTGTCTCTTGGTTATTTCTTCTTGAGTCATATCGATAGGAGCAGCAACTTCTTTTCCTCTCTCTGATTCTGATGCAGCAATAGGAATAATTCCTTTGTCTACCACTTCCCATTCCAAGGGATCTTTCGATCTTAGGAATGCTTTCATCTTGTTTTGATGTAGTCTTTTCCATCAAAGTATGGAGGTTTGGTGTTGCTTTGACCTTCAATTAACCCTGTAAGCAACATACTAGCCATAGATCTTTAACTCAGAAGTAAAAACACTTCTAATAAACGAGTACACAGGCTCTGATACCAATTGTTATAACTAGTACGAGCACCTAGAGGGGGGTGAATAGGTGATTAAGATGATTTTATAAAATGTAACAGAATGTATAGATGATTTATTGGATGATGGACTAAGGAGTTGAAACCAATAAACGATATAAGTGAAAGCAATGTAAAGTAAAAGGATTAGGGATAGAGAATCAAGACTCCAGATTTATAGTGGTTCGGCTTAGACCAAGCCTACGTCCACTCTCCCGCACGGACAGCCCACTAGCTGGATTTCACTATGAATCAAAAAGAGAATTTACAGTCTTACGCCCTTGATTCCACAGTGTAGAGACTCTACTACACTTCCTCAAGGTCTCACCACACTTCAATCTCTCTTTTGATTACAAGTATAACTCGAAGAATAAGATCACAAAATAACAAAGAGATTCAGACTTTGGAATTCTTCTATCTCGCACTCTTGAACAACTTGAGCGTCTCCCTTAAATACTTCTCCATGCCTTCATTACCGTTGGCACATTCCAAAGAAGTTCTTCCAATCAACCCGTTGGACAGAATCAATTTAGTGAGATCTCGAGCTCCTCAAGGAAAATGACGATAGCCCATCAATCCTGCTCGCCCATACAATCAGGATCTTGGTTTCCATAAGTAGAACATTCCAAGTATAAATTGCGGATCTAGAGAATCTAGATTATTCAAATACGAATAGAAGATCTTGAAGTGCTAATTCTAGTCGTGAGATATTCCTTAACTGTTGGAGTCAAAACCACACTAGATATAATCAGAATAGAAGTTTTAACTTTGTCGGTCTGAAAATTGTCCATGAGAGTAGACTTTGAAACTTGAGTCTGGAGGTCTTCAGACTTTGGCAATAGAGTCTGCAAGTCTTCAAACTAGACTGATAGAAATGTTTTGTCGACTTCAAAATACCTTAAGAGGATTTTTCTAACAGAGCTATGTAATCATCTCCTTTACTGGCAATTTTTTGCAAGATTCATGTTGAGTAGTATGCTTCCAATTAGTTTCTTCAACTCAGCCAAAAGGCAATATTCTCTAGTCTGCTGGCTTTGTGAAAATTATGGTGTGGTGTGGTCGCATAAACTAAGACATTTCTTTCCCATCTACTATGGACAAGTTTTGATTAATGAGCAATAATTCACATGAACTTCCACTGTTGTTGTAATTGATAACGAGCCTATTTTATATGACCGTATGGACTCATGTGAAGCTTCTACTAGTTAATTTGGTCATTTTCACAAGAAATAGATTTCATTTAAATCATTTTAGTGCTTGGTGGGATCACTTCCCTTAAATCCAAAAACAAAAAGTAATGCTTGAAATTTGGGCAGTACAAACAAATTTATGGCCCACTAAAGATTTTGCTTCTTTTTCTTTTCTTTTCTTTTCTTTTCATAGATACATTTTTAAGCGTTCCTTTATTAAGTTAACATATGAAGTGTAAAAAAGTGCTGCATCTGACATTTGGGATAAAAAGAAGTATTCAATCATTCTAAAAAATGTCCATTGGCAATGCTTGGCCCCGGTTTAATAGACTCATACATGAGAAAGAGACTATCTAGTGCGCATGTGAGGTGGGAAATAAAGATAATCCCACCCTAGATTTTTGGATTGAAAAGGACCGAAGCAACTGATAATACCCTATTAGCCCATAATTATCCAAAAAGAGGTGCACATTTTTTAGGAGGAAAGAGAGTCTACCAAAAAGAGCGGATCATTTTCACTGGCCACCTATGACATCCTAAATAATCGGATGCTATCAACCTCCATTCCTCATAATTATGTTCTGTATTGCAATAAATGCATCATATTTGTTGGGTAATTCAAGATCTTACTATTGGCCGTGTTACAAAAAAATGGACATGTACCTTTTTGATTAATAAGATCTAACGGAAGATAAAGTTTCTAGACAGCACATAGCTTACTTCCCTTAGAAACTCTTGGCCCTACGGCTTTAGCATCTGTTAGGAAGCCTGCCGATTAAAGTATACCATTTATTTCTTCTTCCTCACATGGAAAGGCAAAAGTCAAATAGAAACCCAAGTAATCTGAATGGACTATTATATATTTCCCAAATAAGCATGATTGCAAAGGTAATGCTAGTCATGATTACTTAGTCGCCATTTAACATTCAAATTCCTACGCAAACATAAGATCATCCAATGCATCGATTTTGCTTTTCCAGAATTCCGTGGACATTACAGTCTGTAGACTACAAGGCAGCTGAAGCCAATCACCCCGGAAAAGTGTCGTCCTACCCACTTAACACCCACTTGAACATCAAGGGGAAGAAAAGAGATGAGCATCTCTCTTTAATATATTCAGCATTTCATAACAAAACCAAAAATTCAGTTGACCCATTACCTTAGTAAAAGTAGCTAGTCTATAAGTTGGAGAAACTTGGTAACCGATCTAAGACCACCCCTCATATTATTCCAAACAGTCTCCCCATCTTCATGTAATTTTGATTTAGACCTCTAGAAGAAATTTCTTTGACTAAGATGAGACAGAATTGCATTTGGAGACATTGTCAATGTATAAAGAGGAGAGGACATGGACACAACATGGCTTCACACATAAGATTCAGAGGGGAAAAACCCCACAAGAACCAAAGATCGAAAAAAGAACAACGTTAGTTTAAATCAAAGAAGGGAATATCAAAAGATATGAAATTTTAAAATGACTTACGCACCTTTACAAGTACGTTGTGACACTTTGTGTTGACATCATATGGATGAGAAAGCTGAAAAGAAATAAGAACAAGGAAAGAACTGGGTTTACATTATATAGTCAAAACAAAACAAAAAACTGATGAGTTATGCTCTGCTGTACACGCAAAGCTCACACCGAATGTTGCTTGAAGAGAGAAGCCTAAGAAATCATTTACCCACATAGCGTTTTCAATATTTTTTAGTTTATGTGGCATCGATGATGTGCAAATATAATATCATGTTATGGTAGATGTGAAGGATTTAATCATGGGCCTAAGTCGGCCCGGCCACGATGGGCCTAAGGGCCCAGCCCACGGGAATTAGGCCCGTGGAAAAGGGAACCTATAAAAGGGATGAGAAAGAGAATGAACGTACCTTTTCGCATTTAGTACGTTCAGATTTCTCTCCCAAGAAGCTCTCTCTCTCTCTCCAAGACGAAGAAGCGACTCCGTCATCCCTTGAACGACGAATCTTCGACATCGGATTGAACGGGACTGAAATCTCTTCCTCAATACGGCATCGGTGTCTAATCTGTGGCCAATAAGGTACACTCGATTCTATGGCGTGCTTTTGATCGGTGATACGTGACATTCCCGGGCTTATCTTCCGCATATGATTTAGGGGTTCGGTTTAGGTGCCGAATCCGGTTTTTCGGGGATCAATCGATCCCAACAATAAGCTTGAGCTCTCGATTATCACCTAGATAATAAGCTTAAAAACAGTCTCATCTCTATCTATCACATAGTAAATAGAGGCGATTACCCGTGTGAGTGGGCTAATCTCTTATCTGTCCGACATACTTTCTCAACATAATATATAATGCACTAAGCATTAAGATGCGTAAAGATCAAACAAAAGACTCATAGGCATTAATAATGAAACAACACTAGTTCATACATGTGAACAACTCAGGGAAAGTACAATCCAGTACATCAGACTCTACGCAATCCTAGAGATTTCACATGACCACAAAACACATCTCTAGGTATTGGCTTTGTCATAGGATCTGCTACCATTCTATGCGTAGATATGTACTGTAAGTTCACATCCTTTCGTGCAACCATATCTTTGACAAAGTCATACTTGGTATCTATATGTTTGGTCTTGCCATGATATTTTGGATCTTTGGTGTATGCTATAGCTGCTTGGCTATCTCAATTAACTAATAATGGATTTGCAGCTTTCTTAATAACACCTAAATGATCCAAAAAATCTCTTAAGCCAAACTACTTCTTATATTACTGCCGATAATGCCACGAACTCATCTTCCATCGTGGACAATGCTATACACGTTTGTTTCTTACTGCTCCAACATATGGTGCCATTATTCAATAAGGAAACAAACCTAGAGGTAGATTTCCTTTCGTCTAAACCTCCTCCCTAAACAGGTTTCGGGATAGCCTTTGAGTCGCGAGATACTTTTCTTGATAACTCATCGTATAATCAGCGAGCTTCCCTTTAGATACCTCGGTATTCTCTTAACGGCTTTCCAATGTCTTGGACCTAGATTGGATTGGTATCTACTCACCATTCCAACTGCAAAACATATGTCGGGTCTTGTACACATCATAGCGTACATCAAGCTCCCAACCGCACTAGCATAAGGAGCATGTTTCATTTGTTCCTTTTCTTGTGGAGTCCTCGGACACAGTCTATGGCTCAATCCTTCACCTTTCGCAATAGGAGTGTCTATGGGTTTACAATCTTGCATACGAAATCGTTTAAGAACTTTATTTATATATGTTTCTTGCGAAAGAGACAACGATCTCTTCAAACGATCTCTTGAAATCTTAACTCCAAGAATGTATGCAGCCTCACCCATATCTTTCATCTCAAAGTTGGAAGATAACCAACTCTTGACAGTATGAACAAACTCCATATTGCTTCCGGCAATCAGTATATCATCAAACATATAATGATATGATCACAAATTGATCATTGGATCTTTTGATATATACGCAATGATCCTCATCAATCATTGTAAAATCATATGCCATTATGGCATTATGAAAACATATATACCATTGTCTCGATGATCGCTTAAGGCCGTATATCGATCTCAAAAGTCGACATACCTTTTCTTCTTGGCCTTTCACTATGAAACCAGTAGGTTGTTCCATGCATATTTCTTCCTCTAATTCTCTATTGAGGAAAGCAGTCTTTACATCCATCTGATGTAACTCAAGATCCATACTAGATACTATTGCCAGAATAATGTGAATCGAGGTAAATCTCACTACAGGAGAAAACACATCTTCATAATCAATTCCTTCCTGTTGATTATACCCCTTCGCCACAAGGCGAGACTTATGCCTTTCTATCGAGCCATCAGCCTTTCGCTTTACTTTGAGAACCCATTTGTTCCCAATAGCTCTGCGTCCTTTTGGAAGATCAACCAGTTCCCAGACTTGGTTTGATTTCATTGACTCCATTTCCTCTTCCATTGCATGAATCCATTTTTCCTTACTAGGGCAATTCAGAGCCTCATTAATATTTCTAGGCTCATCCTCATCTTGTGGAGCAATCATAAAAGTTTCCCCTTCAATGTCAAAACGTCGACGGGGAATACTTTGACGACTTATTCGCCGTATGGGAGTTTGTACACTATGCACATCATTTCCCATTATGCTCCCACTGGGATTAGATAATGATGTCGTCTCATCATATGGTTGCAATTGAGAATGAGTTGAATTCAATTCATCACTTCTCATATTACTCCCACTTGGACGAACTCCACTAAGATCATTATCTTGATCCGAGGTTTCAAATAGGGTGTTGTCTTCCCCTATTTCGCCCTTTTTAGGAAATTCATCTTCTAAGAATGTGACATCCCGTGATTCAAATTCAGTTATACTCCCACTTTCCTGCTCACCTATGAACACATACCATTTTGAGTGTTCTGAGTATCTTATGAAAATACTCTTATTTCCTTTGGGACCCAATTTCCCAAACTTGTGAGAGGATTCAAGTGTATAGGCAGCACAACCCCATGGCTTAAGAAAACTTAAGTCCGGTTTTCTACCTGTCCATAACTCATATGGAGTGGAAGTAACTGATTTGGAAGGCACTTGGTTAAGTATATAGGCAGCGAAACAACGCATCACTTCAAAAAGTGATAGGTAAGTTAGCTTGCGCCATCATGGACCTAACCATTTCTAGTAGGGTTCTGTTTCTTCTCTCTGCAACACCATTTTGTTGAGGAGTATATGGAATAGACAATTGTCTTTTTTATTCCTTTTTCATCACTTAATTTTCTGAACTCATCAGATAAATATTCTCGACCTCGATCGGATCTCAATGCTTTTATTTTCTTGTCCAATTGATTCTCTACTAGGTTCATAAACCTTTTGAAACAACTTATTGCTTCAGATTTGTGAGAAATCAAATAGACATATCCGAATCGAGTATAATCATCTATAAAAGTGATGAAATAAATAGCCCCATGCCTTCCTCTCACATTCATTGGACCACAGACATCAAAATGGATTAAATGCATAGGAAATTCAGCTCTTTTACCTTTTCCAAATGGTTTCCTTATCGTTTTCCCTTCTAGGCTATGCTTACAGATAGGCAAATCGACTTTTTCAATATTGCCCAACAAGCCCTCTTTGGCTAGTCTATTCATACGCTGTTGGCCAATATGACCAAGTCTAGCATGCCACACATTCACATCATTATCATATGAATTGTGAGACGTGAGAAGGGAATAACAAATATTTACATTAACATAATCAATATCCAATACAATGAAACCATCCAGAAAATAACCATGACCATAGTAGTTTGTATCCAAATACAAATCTACACCTTTATTATGGAAGTTCATATTAAAACCTAATTTAACCAACACTAAAACAGACACTAAATTCCGACGAATCTTCGGAGCATACAACACATCATGAAGTAACAAAGTGCGTCCATCACACATATTCAGTTGGCATGTGCCAATTCCTTTCACTTCAGCTCTGGAGTTGTTTCCCACATAGATCCACTTAGTTCCAGTAGGTACTCGTCGGAATTCCACGAAGGATCCTCTATCCTTTGTTACATGGTCTCGTCGCTCCCGAATCCACATCCACGAGGATTAGATTCAGTCAAGAATACAGAACTTGACACATATGCAAAGTTCCCAATTGTACCAAGGGTGTGTACCTTCTTTGGCTCGCGACAATCGCGGGCATAGTGACCCTTCTGGTCACAGTTGTAACATTTCACCCTTGAGATATTCTTCACATGAGGACGTTTTCCTCTCTTTTTGTTGGTTAATTCTTGGTTTCTTGCAAGAAGGACTTGATCCCTTGCATTTCCACATATTGAACGAATCAATGCGCTTGCGCTTAGAGCATGAAACCCCTTCTGAGCTTAAAGCAACACATAAAATATTCGTTTCCTGCTCTAATGCCTTGAGGCGATGATCAGCTAACTCAAGGTGGCACATAGCATCCTCTAGATCTTCCATTACATGGTCAAGAGCTTTTAGTGCTTTTTGCTTTTCCAGCACACATTGAATTTTCATTTGCCAAATTTCATAGTTGTCATCTTTGAGCTTTTCACCTTTGTTCAGCTCGACAACTATGCTCTTTGTGGCCGGCCATTGATCCGAACACATCGGACATACATGCACGAGTTATTAATGCCTATCACTTATGCATCTACTTTGCATAAAACCCATCATATTAATTAATAATTTTAAGTAAGGTTTCAGAATCAAAAGGTCACTATGTTTCCAATCATCCTCCATAAATCCTAACTTAAAACTATCACTAATATGATTGTCATATGCAAAATCAATTCTATGAAGCTACAAAAATTTCTATTACTACCCACAGCTAACTACCCACAGCAACCAGCAATCACAGAAAGCAACAGATAATTGAGATACAATATAACAATAAGGCTTTCACATAATATGACTAACATATAGGTTGCTACATCAACAACAATCTGGTAGATAACATTTACGTAGGATGTCCTATAGCACACTCATCAAAAAACAACTAATACATTTTACAAATAACCTTCACACGAACCGGGAAAGATCCTATTTTGGTGAATTTCTTGACATTTTCCCTTGCAACAATGCAGTAATATTCGTTTACAAAATCTATCACAATTTTCTTATATGAAGCAGCACCGTTGATATCCCATATGCGATTCAACACATCTTGCCATTCAGGTGGAAGAGTGTTAATGAAAAATCGCACCATCTCTGACTGCGACATGGGATGACCATTCCATATGACCTGTTGAATCTTCCCGTTGACTTCAAGAATATGATCAATTAAGTCACATTTCTCCCATCGATAATCAGTCAACTCAGCTATCAACTTAGAAAGCTTTGCCTTTTGTTTATCGGTAAGCACGCGAATAGGCGTACGTAACTGAAGGGGAGGCATTGTTCCTGCAACGAATGCAGAACAAAATTGGATTACATATAATCCACATAGATTTAATTAGGAAAAAAGAAACAAATTTTTTTTGAGTCAACGGTCAACGGTCAAGTCAACGGTCAACGGTCGGTTACCGGTCAATGGTCGCGGTCAACGGTCCGGCCGGTCAGACGGTCGGGCCGGTCGCCCGGTCAGACCGGTCGTCTAGTCGGACCGGTCTCCCGGTCGGGCCGATTGGACGAACCGGCCGACACGTGCGTGGCACGCGCCAAGGGCCGAACGACGCGCCGTTTCGCGCGCGCGTGCATTGCACGCGCCTAGTCCGAAACGGCGCCCCGTTTCGCTCGCGCGTGCATCGCACACGCCCGGGTCGAAACGGTGCGTTCGACGCACCGTTTCGCGTGCGCGCGTGTTCGACGCACTGTTTCGCGCGCGCGTGCGTTGCACGCGCCTGGGCGAAACGGTGCGTTTCGCGCTGGTCGGCGCGTGCGTTGCACGCGCCGATGACCCCCGCGCATTCCAACCGCGCGTGGCGGCGCGTCCGACGGCCTCCGGTGGCGCGCAACACGTCGCCGGACTCGTCTCGACGTTGCCTTCCTCCCTATGCCTTCATATTTTTATTTCGACTTACGAAAAATCGAAAAAATGGGCGAACATTCTCGGGTGTCGGGATTCATGGCCCCGATCTGTACGGCCGAAATGCATTTGCGAAAATATCAATCATAAACAACAAATAGATCGGGAAAAACGTGAACTAAGGCTCTGATACCATTGTTGGGATCGATTGATCCCCGAAAAACCGGATTCGGCACCTAAACCGAACCCCTAAATCATTTGCGGAAGATAAGCCCGTAAATGTCACGTATCACCGATCAAAAGCACGCCACAGAATCGAGTGTACCTTATTGGCCACAGATTAGACACCGATGCCGTATTGAGGAAGAGATTTCAGTCCCGTTCGATCCGATGTCGAAGATTCGTCGTTCAAGGGATGACGGAGTCGCTTCTTCGTCTTGGAGAGAGAGAGAGCTTCTTGGGAGAGAAATCTGAACGTACTAAATGCGAAAAGGTACGTTCATTCTCTTTCTCATCCCTTTTATAGGTTCCCTTTTCCACGAGCCTAATTCCCGTGGGTCGGGCCCTTAGGCCCATCGTGGCCGAGCCGACTTAGGCCCATGATTAAATCCTTCAAGATGCATAAACTATAACGAAATTAAATTGAGAAGAATAGAAGAACACTAGATTTATGTAGAAAACCCCGGTGGGAAAAATCATAGGGAGAGCAGAAGCAAAAATCCACTGTAGGAATTCTAGGATTACAAAAAGTGGCTTTGAATGTCATGCCCCGATCCTTGGGCACGCGTCCATCCCTCACCTTGGTCGATTTAAAAATTGCGATATCCCAGGATGTATCGTTGATCCTTTCATTTTCATATGCACATGCGAAAGCAATTAAAAATCCCCAGACAATAAAATATTGGGATAGAACAGTAGAACTAAATTTCAAACCTTCACTCTTATATACATTGCAAACCAGTGCACATATATATACAAAGTGAACAATTAAGTTCAATTCACATTAAGCTAGTTTAAAATAAGGTTTACAAGTAGAAGTGGGGTTCTACAGGCTATGGGTCCCCGTCCTTATCTTCATCATCCTCCACACTCCAACTGGAACCTTTAGCAGACTGCACTGTACTTTCGAGATCTTCAAAATCCAAGTCTATTGCATCTAAGGACCTGAAACGGTTATTCAATAACCAATGAGACGATGTCTCAACAAGTTCTACCCCCTAAGACCTGATTAGTAAACCAATACACCTTAAGGCTGCTTATGCACAACACGAGTCAGAGGACTTACCTTGGCCTCAGATTCCACCTGCATATTAGCACAGTTCAATAGGCAGCCTAGCAATCGCATCACAGATCGATATCTTGATCAATCGACCTAGTCGATTACAAGTAAACAAGACCACTCACTGGTCATTCCCATTCAATCAATCAATTCACAACATCATATCAAAGTAATGATCAATCGACCTAGTCGATTACATCTCAACACGACCCATGCTTAGTCGGCACATTCAATACTATCTATAAAGTCCTATCAAATCAGGACTGCTCACCCAAAGTTGACAAATAGATAGTATAGCTCGCCCAAAGCTGATAATATAGTATATTATACATATGCTCGCCCAAAGCTGATAATAGATTGCTCGCCTAAAGCTGATAATAAGGTATACGGCTCACCCAAAGCTGACATATCGCCCGTAGGTCGATATAGTATACCGGTATACTGCTCACTCAAAGCCGACATATCGCCCGTAGGCCGATATAGTATACCATCTCCATCGTCCAACAATCCCATTATTTGTATCATACCCGATAAAAATAGCCGTGTGTGGGTACACGGTCGGCCTTAGTGAAAATACTATAATTTCCCTATTCATAATTCCCACCATTCTCTACAGTTCACAAAACATTTTGGCATTATCAACCGATGCCCGGTTATTTTTCAATTGATTTTCCAAAGTTATTTAATTTAGGAATAAACCCTAAAATCACTCATAAATCAATTTAGCACAAAATCAAGCTCAATTAAATAAATGAACTATACCACGACAATCAGCACGAAATTCCGGTCGCCAGCTATCTCAGCCTTAATTTCCGAAAAATAAATAAATAATTAATTAATTTCGAAAATTAATTATTAAATACAATAAATCCAATTTAGCTCAAAATAAAGCTTAATTAAATAAACGGACTGCACCACGATCATCAGCATAAAATCCTAGTCACCGGCCATCCCGATTGAATTTTCGGAAAAATAAATAATTGAATAATTAATTTCGAAAATTAAATAAATGATTATTAAAAATCCAATTTAGGCCCATAATGCCTAATTGGAGGCCCAAAACGAGCCTAGAAAATTATCGAGACTCGTTCAATAAATAATATGGCATTTCTATTCATTAATGACTAAATCTAACCACCTAACATGCATAATTAAGTCTCTAATTTAATTGATCTAAACTAATCTAACCACCTAATTGCATTTATTTAAATCTAACCAACACTAAGTATAATTAGCAAACTAAGAAAGCATTAGTGAGTAAAACTCACTTGATAAACGTGAAGACTGAGACACTGCGATGGCAACGCGACGGCGGCCGAATTCCAAAATTTCGATGACGTCGACGGATACTCGGGCCAGGCCAAGAAACCTTGCAAGCCCACAGAAATATCTGGGTTCAGACTGAACTTGGGCTGACTTGCTTCGCGGGTTGAATTGCTAAAACTTCTTGGGCTTCAAGTTGTGGGCTCACTTTGGACTAGGCTGCTTCTAACCAACTTGGGCTTCAAATCAATTGAAAATGGGCCGCCGACTCGAGAGCTGCTGGACTGGGCTGAGCTGACTTCGAGATGGGCTGCTTTCTCATGGGCTGAAATAATCTAAATTTAACTTGGGCTGCACGGGCTTGGAACTTCAAATTGGCTTCGGTGAGCTGGGCTTCTTCGAGGAGACTTGTTGGAGTCACGAACGAGCTAGGCTGCTGACGGGCCGAAGGTGCTGAAATTCACGGCTGGTTTCGCTAGCGTCATGCGCAAGAGGCACGAGCTGAGGAAGACGCAGGCGAAGAATGGAGTGGCTTCAGGTTTTGCTCGGTTGAAGACACGTGCATGGAGGAGCTTCGCTTGGTGGGTCTGCTGGGTCAGCAAACCGTCTGAAGAGATGCAAGATGGACCGAAGTTTCGGTGGAGTGGCTTCGTGGAGATGGGCGGCTTGCAGGCAGTCAACACTTGGGGCTTCAAGGAGAGTTAGTTGACTGGTGGGGTTCAAAGTGTGGACGTGTGGCAGAGGGAAGAATCCTTGGAGGCAAATGATGGTGGAGAGGGGCGATGGCAGCGTGGATTCGAAGGAAATAGAACTAAATGAAAGCAAAAGCAAAAAGAGAAAATGAAAGAGAAGCCGTGGAGGGGAAGTCGGCTAGCGAAGGAGTGAGGGAGAAGGAGAAGCGTGCGTGAGAAGCCGGTGAATGGGGAAGAAAAGTCAAGATAATTATCCAAAAATCATCATAGCTTAGCCCCACAAGTCCACATGATTATCTTCTTATGTCCCCCAATTCTTTCTTGCCTTTTAATCTACAATTAATTCAATTTGATACTAAATGTTGCACCCCCATGCCTAGTTCGAATTTATTCAAGATGAGCTTTAATTTCAACACAAATTTCCCCAATTGATGTCCTAATTTGATGTAGAAAAATCCCATAATTTCCACAAGTGCCTCTCGTCAAATGGCTTGGCTTGCAAGTCCAAATTTCTTTTAATTTGGTCCGTCTGAATTTCCGCTAATTTCCCGCGACGTCTGAATTGATTTTCCGTATAAATCCCAAACTCGATAGAATTTCTCCAAAAGACAAGACGACGTCCTATAAATGAATCGTGACATGCTCGAACGTTCGATTCCTGAAACCGAATTCAATTTCGTGGTTAAAATCGACCGAATGCGGTTTAGTCCGATCCAACCTATTGAGTAGCTTTTAGGGATTTTACCGCGGTTATATCTCTTAATGGCTTCACTCAATAGATTGGTGAACTCGTGAATGATCAGCTCAGAGAAAAAGGACCATCGGCATGTCGACGAGATGCCCATTCATATATTCGGAACGGTGTCGAAATTCAGGATGTCACAACTCTTCTCTTCTTATAAAAATTTCGTCCTCGAAATTTAAACCTTTATCCAATCCTGACGAAAGGTGGGGTATTGTCGTCTCATCAAGTCTTCACTTTCTCGTGTTGCTTCTTCAATCCCATGGCATTGTCAGACCACTTTGACCAAGGGGGCTATCTTGGTTTACCGAATCTGATCTTTCTGAATCACGATCTAAACCGGGCTTTCCACGTACGACACTCTGTCGTTCACGCCTGATTCTTATGATTCAGCACGTGCGTCAGGTCAGGCTCATATGTCATCAACCTCGACACGTGAAAGGCGTCATGTACTTATGCCCACTTTGGCAACAATACAAGACGATACATTAGGATCCTGATTCTTCTCTTAGAATCCCTAAGGAACCTACGTACCTCGGTTCCAGCTTTCCCTCCTTGCCGATGCGCAAGGTATCCCTCATTGGTGACACCTTCAGGAAGATAAAATCACCAATTTGGAACTCTAAGGGCCTTCAATGCTCAACGATACAGCTCTGAGCAGTCTGTACTCTAGCACTGGTCACGGCAATTACAATCACTGACTGTTAAACTGACTCTAGGCCTGTGATCTTTCTTTCTCTGATCTCATCTCAACTAGGGGTGAGTGCGGTTCCCAGGTAGAAACGGGAATCGGAGAACCGAACCAGAGGTTCGGGTTCGGTTCCCGGTTCCAAAGGGACCGGTTCCGGTTCCTGGTTCTGTTCCTATGGGAACCGGAACCGGAACTAGTTAGGGCTAAAAAAGCCCCAAAAAAGAAAACTCCCAAATCAGTTCCCTTCTTTTCTCCTCCCATTCTCTGCCGCTCGACGCCACCGCCACTCCCCTCCACGCCACCACCGCTTGCCCTCGACTCGGCGAGCCGCCACTCACCCTCAACACCATCGCCGACCTCTGCTCGGCGAGCCCCTATTGACCTTTGTGTGACGCCACCTCCACTCGCCCTCGGCTTGGCAAGCCCCTGCTGACCTTTGCGCGACGCCACCTCCGCTCACCCTCGGCTCGGCAAGCCGTCGCTCGTCCTTGACGCCACCACCGACCTCTGCTCGGCGAGCCATTGCTGACCTTGTGCGACGCCACCTTCGCTCGCCCTCAACATCACCGCCGCTCGCCCTCGACCCCACCGCTGCCTTTGCCATTGACGGCACCAACCTCTTCGAGAAGCTTGACCTCCCCACCTTCATCAATCTCTCCACCAATTTCTACACCAGGTCACTTCTCTGCATATGTCAAGGGAAAATTTTCGTTTCTTTTTTATCTAGTCATGGAGAACGCATGTTTCTATGCTTGCCCATTTGTTCGATCGCGCTTTTATGTTGTTGCTGCTCAATGGGGTTCGTGGGTGTTGCTCTGATGATGGCAGATGATAGGTTTGATGCTCCCGCGATGTCTTTTCGGAGGGTGGAGTTTGGATGTGTTATTTTTAGTTGTATCTTTTGACGAACTGCCGCTTCTTATAGGCCAATTGAGATTGTTGAAAACAAAAATGATAACAAGATCCTGGCTTTTGCTGATTGAGAATGTGATTGACTAGTTTGGAAGAGTGAGATGTTTGTGTTGGTGAGGCGATTTAAGATGTGCTTCGGACCATCAGGTTCGTTGGTTTCTTTGTGCTTTCATTAGATATGGCTTTGCTCGATTTTTTAGAGTTAGGATGTGGGTTTGTTTGAGTCATGATTAGGAGGGCCTAAAAGGAAAAGATTATCTTGTGAGTTGTAATACAAAAACTTGTTGATCTGATGTCTGTTGTTGTGTGGTCTGGTGGATTAGGGTGTACGATGATGAAGAAGAATGGTTTCGGTCGATCTTTGTGAATTCAAAGAAGGATGCATCTTGTTTGGGAAACAATGGTGGTAAGCAACTACTGCTACTTGCATTTATCTACTCAATCCCGAATCCTTCCAACCCATATACTATTCATTAATGTTGGTAGGAATCTGGACAAATTTTTGTCTCTGATTATGTCCAGATAATGAGCACCAAGCGGTATGTTTTTGTTATGCTTATTTTTCTGATGAATGAGTTCTCACACATATTGATGGCTTCCTGAGATAACATATGTTCTTTGAACATGATCAGTGCTAGGATCTTCAACATTTACCCGAGAAAGCCACTACAGAGTGATATGGATCTTCCTACAAGCTGATAAAGCCACTACAAAGTCTTGCAACAGGCCGAGGAATCGCATTATTTGCAATTGATGAAGTCCACTGTGTTTCGAAATGGGGCCATGATTTTCAGCCTGACTATAGGTTAACCCTTTTCTTCTGATCCAATCTTTCTCTGTGCACTACCTAATTTGTTTGGTAGGTGATTAACCATCCTAGACCTGAATACTTAGAAGATGAAACGGACACCTTCCGGGGTGTGGATGATTCGGATGGTATAACTTCTTATTAAAGAGGAATATCTTCGGAATTCTAATTATGGCATCATGTTTCCACCATTGCTATTTATATATGCTTGTAGGATGTGGAGCAAGGGACTTTATGAAAACTTACTCATAAAATGGAAATTGTCTGAAAACTTTGCTAGAACTTATTCATCCTGTAATTTGATTTGCTATTCAATTGGCCCTTGCAGTTCCCTGTGGAGAATTTTGTGGAGAATCTCCTGATTTAAGCCAGGAGGTATGCGATTCTTTTGAGATGTCTGATTCACCAATGGAACTGGAGGAAAGGCTGAAGCTTCAGCAAGAGCCATTAGATCATGGACCTACTATTATTTACGTCCCTATGAGGAAAGAAACTTTGACAATTGCCAAATTCTTGTGTGACTTCGGCATCAAAGCAGCAGCTTATAATGCCAAGGTTTCATTCTGCATAATAAATACCCTTTGTAATAGATGTATTCTCAACTTGATGGTTTCATTTTGGTATCATTCTTGCTTCAAACTACTCTACATTTCTTTTATACGCGTACGTTATAGTTCAAATCTGAAAATGAAAAAAATAAAAAATAAAAAACCTATTGGAACCGGGAACCGACCACCTGGAACTGTGACATGGTAGGTTCCGGTTCTTGGTTTTGACGGATAGGTTCCGGTTTCCAAATTTTTTGGAACCTGTACCTGAGTAGGTTCTAAGTTCCGACGGAACCGAACCGGAACCTAGAACCGCTCACCCCTACAAGCCCCCCTCTCTTCTCTCTCTCTCTCTCTCTCTTTCGGCCTTTTTGCTCTAAGTTACCCTGCCTTTTGATTCAACTACTGAGCTAGTAATTTTTTCCATTTACCATATTGAGACTTTGATTCGTGTCATTAATTAGACATTGTTTTATATTCTTTTTCTACTGCCATGAGTAATCGGAAACTTCTATCTCTATTGACTTTAAATTTCAAAATTAAATAAAATTCTAAACTTAATATAAAGAAAATGCTCAATATAAACCTAAACAAAAAGCTAAAGAAATATCTTCTTAATGAACAAACTAATGTTAACTCAAACTATAAATTCTATTCAATTATTTCGATTTAGTGCATTATAAAGCTAGTTGGACGGAAAAAAAAAATAGAATTGTAATCGAAATGGTATACAGATCCAAATAGCTCCAAAATGATATTAAATATCAATTTTCAGTAATGGTCTATTTATTGACCCTTATGTCTAATCTATGTTGACCATTAGTTCAAAATAAGTCTTGACTTTTTATATAATATCTTTCAAATTCACACGGACCCTTTAAAGAAGAGTCACTTCATAAGGAAAAATTGAAGTCAGTTAATTTTTTTGCCAACCATAATTTTTAGACTAGAATGTCAAATTACTCCTCAACCCGTATATTTATCATGATTATTTGGAAAGATAATGACTGCATCAGCTCCTAATTTTAGTAATGAACTTAGCAGAACAGAGTTCTACTATCTGACCACATTTTTGTGTGTTTCTTTTCGACGAGTCGAACCTATTCCCACCTTTTACTATATCAATCCTTCCCTATGCAGCCTTTGATTTTCCTGATTAGCACCAATTTGAGATTTATAGATGCTAGCGTCATCAAGCTTACAAAAAGTTATTAGTGCTAGCATATCTACCACAAAGCAAACTTTGTTGATCTCAATTCCGCGGATTTACTACGAAGCCTAGTCTCGAAATGTCATGGTCATTGCTGATTACATTGCCTGTGTGATTCACCATTATCCTTGCAAGAATGCAGAGATGTTTGTGCGATTAGCACCATGATGCAAAGTTAGGAAGGGAGCACCATGATGCACAATACTGGCGAACACTTGATACAAGGCTTGGAAATTTCATCTAACCACTTTTTATGGGAGTTGAAATAATACGAGGCATTCTTATTACCACGAATTCAACTCACTCTGCTCCCCAAGTAGGGCGAGTCACCCTTTTGGACCAATAGCTCGTTTGAACTTTGCATAGTGAGAGAATCCCTTTTGGACCAATTGCTCCTCCCTTTTCATTCCCTAAGCTTCCTCCTCCATGGAAGCAAAAACTAAGGAAAAGACCGTCAGATTCAGAACCCCCTCACCCCCGTTGTGTTTCTGAGTACAGCAGGTCTCAGCGTCACTGTGCAAGAGCAGGATCTTCTCTTCAATAGATGTAGATATTACCATGTCTAGAATAATCAGTTTATTTAAAAAAGGAGTTTTACTCTTTATATGGAGATGCAGCGAAAAATAATAACAGTTTTATAGCAGATTAATTCAGCGGATTTTCTCTAATTGTTGAAATAGATTATTCTAAAAGTATAGCTCCCTTTGTATAATAAAGATTTGCTTTCTTGCATTATCCACAGAAGTGTTTCTTATTCACTCACCATCATTCACCAACACATCGTGGGTAACGACTGTTATGCGAAACTATTTATTATCCTCCTCATTCGCTACGGATTTGGGTTACCGCTCTTATCTTAATTTCTCTACTTTTCTTGGATTAGCTTACCAACTAATTCTAGATTACCAAGTTCTTACTTGCCACGTCTAACAAGCATCACAAAAACAGCAAACATAACTTTACCTGTTTGTCGAAATTCCATTCAGATGAAAGACCTTTTGTAGAATCTGCCAGAGGAACAGCTTCAAGAGCCCTTCCACAATTCGGTCTCAAATAGTAAACGAGTGACTTCCTAAAATCAATATTATTATGGTTTAACTACAAGTAAGATTGTACCACAATGGAATGACGTGCTTTGGACATTATATAGAGAAGAAAGGCAACGACGTAGATCCTGTTAATTATAAAGAATAATTAAATTTCTGAGTAAAGACAGAGAAGATATGTAAAGAGACGTCAAAGAGTTAACATTCTCCTGTTGACAGAATAGTTCTAGATTGTCACGATTGTCCCTTCCAAAAGAATGTAGCTCGGAACTTCCTCTTTAACATGTTCAAGTACACGCAGTCGAGTGAACAAATCTATCCCCAAAAAAGGACCATTTGACTCCTTACTTAACGATTTATCCTTCTTCTATTTTCAAAAATAAAAAATTCTAGAGCCCGGATAAGACTTTTTCTACCATTCCGTCTTTTACGTGACAGAGAACCAAGTCATCTAGTAAAATAACGATGATGTGTAACGAATGCTCAAGATGGCTCAGCCGGTAGAGTAGAGGATTGAAAATCTTCATGTCACCAATATAAATCTATCTCTTGGCATATGATTAACTTGTGTATCTATTTTATTATAATAATTAAATATTAAATCATGCATTCATCTAATAACTTAAACTTTTAGAACACTTGGTTGTGATGCCACCATAATCTCACATAATATCAGAGCTGGAGGACATAAGTTCGAATCTTTACATACCTCATTTGCTTCACAATTAAATGTGTTTATGCTTAGTACTAGGTGTCATGCCCCCAAACCATCACGAATGGGGGATGACATGGCCGTCCGGGTGACACAACCTCAAAACTCCCAAAAATTCAATTCCCAAAAGTCTCGCCGTCACTATTGCTCTCGTGTTACTCATCACTAGCGGAGGAACCTGAAAAAGATTAGAAAATAGAGGGGTGAGCAACTACAACTTAGTGAGTAGTGCATCTCTTTTTAAGCGGATCGAGCACCCATTATGCATAATTACAAACCAAATCACCACTCTTTTAACTCAAATCCAAAATATAGCAAACATAAATTAAGAGAATAAGTCACATATGTTTCAACATAGTGCAGAGATATTTATTTCACAATAATATCAAAACAACCATCAATAGTCTAATCCATTGATCGATCTTATAATTCACACGCCAATGGTCCATTCTATTGGTTAATCTCATGACACATATCAATGATATAATGAAATCACACATCGATGATCCATTCTAATAACTAATCTCAAATTACACATCGATGGTCTATCCATCGATTAAACTCAAATCACATATCAATGGTCCACTCTATTGACCAAACTCATATCACATGTCAATAGTCTACTCCACTGATCAAACTTTTTGGCCAACATCAAATCATGGTCATGACATAATGTTTGGTGACAAGACAACCAAGATTCCTCCCTTAGCAAGTCTCCACCTATTATTGGCCTATGGCTCGGCTGATAAAGATATCCTAAACTAGTATGCACTTACCCAAAAGCCACTCACCGGGCTCATAGTGATATTTAGTATCAACAGCAATCGACAACAGCATCCTCTACAGTCTACAAAACTAAATCTAAAAATTATTTCATATATCATAATATATTTCACAATCAACCACATAACCTTTCGCAATTCAACTCATTTGCTATAAATACTTTTCATAAAACATTTCTCAAATCATTTCAAGACTCATCTCATAAACCGGTCTTACAAACCGAATCAAATCAAATGCATATTATAAATAATTTCACAAATCGATATACATAACATTTCATAACCCATGTTCAAAGAGATTTTCGTAAAAAGGTTTCACAAACCCAAAATATATAACATTTCTCAACTTTATTTCTCAAACAAAACATATTTTTCCACCAACCAACTTTTACACAATTCACAAATATCAAAATGTAGCAAATGCCCGATCCAAATTGTCACGCCCCGATCCTCGAGCATGTGTCCATCCCTCACTAGTCGATTAAATAGCGACGTCCCAAGACACATCGCCGACCCATTCATTTTAATACGCATGCGGAAGTATATATATAATTCCCAGACAATAAAACAATGTGATAAGAAAGTAGGGCAAAAAACTTCGAACCTGAAAAACAACCACACTTATATACATAGCAAACCAGTGCATATATACAAAGTGAACTGCCAAGTCAGATTCTACTAAAACAGGTTCAGAAAACAAAGTCTGCAGACAAAGGTGGGGGTTTCCAAACTACTCTAAGTCATCCTCCTCCGGGTCGTCCTCCTCGACGATCTCTACTTCTTCCACACTCCAGCTGGAGCCCACGACTGAGTACTCCGAATATTCAAGAATCAAGTTTGGGATCTTTCGCATCCACCACCGATCCATCCTTAGAGTCTGCAGTACCCTTTCCAAAAGTGGCCTCCATCACATACATGGGTATATCAGATTCCGATATTGGGCCCTCCCTTCGTCCATCATGATAATGGCGATACCATGCCCGATATTGATGGGGTACCCTTTTGGGTTCACCCACATCAACCCAGACTATGGATTTCACCATCACATATTCCAGTCATTCAGGGTGCCCCTGTATCGGAACATGATAATCATGTTCTGTGATTTCCTCCAATATACCAAAATGCTCGGGAGGAGCTGGAGGTACTGCCATCTATGGGACTGAAATGTTGTCCCACAATGGGGTGAGATTACGTCTCAATAAGTTCTACCCTCTAAGACTCGATTATGAATAGAATACGCCCTAAGGGCTGCCTAATCACAAACATAGGTCGAAGGACTTACCTTGGCATCAGTCTCTTCCTGCAAGTCAGTCTATCTCATAGATACATAAATCACATCAATCAATCACTTCAACTAATTGGATCGAACTATTGATCAATCGACTTAGTCAGTTACATGTCACCACGACCTCCCTCTGGTGGGTCAAATCAATACTATCTAATAAGTCCGCTCAAATCAAGACTGCTCCATCTAAGCTTATATATAGATAGTATAGCTCGCAAACTAAGCTGATAAGTAGTATACTGTTCACAATCTAAGCTGGCATATCGCTTGTAGGCTGATATAGTATACTAATAATGTTCACTCTAAGCTGATAACAATATAGCTCGCAAAGTAAGCCGATAAGGTATACTGCTCGCAATCTAAGCTGACATATCAAAGCCCATTGGTTGATATAGCATACCGGTATACTGTTCGCAATCTAAGCTAACATATCGCCCGTAAGCTGATATAGTATACCACCCCAACCAATTAATCAAGTCATCATTTTTATCATACCCGATAAAAATACTCGTGTGTGGGTACACAGTCGGCCATAGCCAAAATACAAAATTTTCACCCTTGAAAATCTCACTATTTATAAGGTCCACCAAAATATTTTTGGCGTTGTAAACCGACGCTCGGTTATTTTCCAATTAGTTTAAAAAATTAATTAGTTTTGGGAAAAATCCCCAAAATCCCAATTAAATCTCAATCAGCACAAATTAACATTCAGAAAAAATAATCTAATCACACCATTGCAATCAACATAAAATTTTGGCCATCGGCTATCCCGGTCTAATTTCTGGAAAATAATTAATTAATTAAATAATTACGGAAATTAATTATTAAATGCAATAAATGCATACTTAGGCCTGTAATGCCTAATTATATGCCGGAACGGGCCTGGAAAATTTCTGAGACTCGTTAAATAAATACTAAAGTCTATTTACTCGCTAATTGCACTAACTATCCATCTAACATGAATCGGCAATTAATTAAATTCACTAATATAATCTAACTAACTACCTAATCCAACTTAGCCTAAACCAAACAACCCTTTAGTGTAATTAACCTACTAAGCAAGGATTAGTGAGTTAAACTCATTTGTTCGGCGATCCAATCGGTCCAAATCGACGGGGACGCAATGGGGCTCAATTCTCTCCAAGGCGGGCCTAGATTTCGGGGTCTAGAACGACCTCAAAACGGGCCAAACAAGCTGCTGGAAACCCACTGATTCGGGTTCTGTTTGGGGCTGATCGGAGCGACTTTGGTAGCTAGAACGACGAGACACAGTCGATGGTGGATTGGTGAGGGCTTCCACGGGCTGAGCGGGGCTGAACGGCGGTGCACGGTGGACGGAGATGGCTGAACAACGGCCTGTGCTAGCCGAAGGGCCTCCTGGACGCCAAACAAGGGCTGTTGGACACACGACTAGACGAGGACGAAGGCATGGCAAGACGGAGGGCGCGCGCAGGCGGTGGGGCGTCGCGGGCTGTCCGACGGTTGGCTGTGAGGGCAAGGAGGCTGAGCTGGTTCTTCTCTATGGTTTCTAGGCATTGAACAGCAAAAAGACGGGGGAGGAAGCAACAACGGGAGAGAGAGAGGAAAGAGGGAGAAGGTGGGGCAAATGGGGGACAAACTTGGTCTCCACTCTTCTTTTGTTCCCTTGACCGGTCCCTCACCCCCTCAGCCTGGCTTCCTCTGCAATCTTCAACCTTCAAGCTTCCCCGACAAGCCAAGGAGAAGGTCCAAAAATCATGGTGGTGGGGGGGCGTACGAATTTGCTTGGTTTCCTCTCCAATTGGACATCATTCCTTCTTAATTCAACACAAACCGGCCTCTATAAAATCAATCGGCACCTCATTTATCCAATTGGTATTTTTCTTCACCAATACAACCCACTTGCTTCCCAATTGCGCGATCAAAAACAGTCCTTACCTCGATTTTTTCCTAAAAAGTCTCGATTTGTAGAAAAATCTTCTGAGACTGAGTCAACATTCATAAAATGATTGTGACATGACAGAACTTTCAATTTCTTAAATCGGATTCAAATTTACGGTTAATTTCAGTTCGGCGCGATTTTAGCGTGACCTAGGCTACCAGGTAACTTTCAGAAATTTTTAGTGCAAATGACCCGTGGTCGATTTTCTTCGAACCACAATGAACCTACTCGACACATTGGCAACTCTCGGTTGTCGTGAAAATCTCAAGAATTCAAATATGGACACAAGGTACCAAAACGATAGAAAAATCAATCTAGTGCCGATCGATGAGAATTTTCCAATTTAGTGTAGTCACCCACAATTAGCCACACATCTCAGCAGAACCGACCTATCTCTGATCTCTAATCGATTTTTTATTGTACCGTAATGGCCTCTAAAATGAGCACGGTTGAGTAGCCGATTCCTGGTCGAATTCTCAACTCTATTGCATTAAAATTCCTTAATGGCTTCCCTAGATAATCTAGTTATCTCGAGAGTGATCAACTCTGAAAACAGCCCTATAGGCGCATCAATGAAATGCCCGATTAATTTAATTGAAAGTAGAAGTGAAAAATCCAGGATGTCACACAAATTTTATATAACAAACATGCTTACCCATATCTCATAACATATTAAATTTTATCATTTTGAAAACATGAGTTTACAAATTATTAGAAGAAATAGCACCACTCACTTGGGAAAGCCGAAAATCAACCTATGGTGGTTACTTGAGCCAACGCACTCATATTCCTATCAATTAATCGAAAACGATATCAAAACTAGGTAATATACTACATTCTAACTAACGACTTGACTAAATTGTGCTTATTCATCGATAAAACGACATATGTTCGCTAATAAACTGCATATCCAAAGCGAATTTTTAAACCGTCCGAAACACAAAACTTGAGCACGGAACTTGGTCGCACCATAACATTTTCCATGAACTCCATTTCAAACATTCTTACAGCAATAGATATATCTTCCAACATACTACAAGGACCTCAACTTGACCGTTCCAAAATCAAGCTGAAAAACGACAAATACTGGCCCAAAGCTACTGGACTAGCACAGTTCATCACGGAAGGGAAAATTCAAAATTTTGTTTTGGGCAAACCATAAACTCAAGTCACGATATATAAAATCCTACAACTCCACAATATGTAACTCAACAACTCAAAAATCGGACTTTGCCGCTCGATTTTTTCAAAATTTCGAATTTGAGCCCTTCAATTAGACAAACGAGGGGTTTAAGCTCTTACTGAGTGTTGTGTTACGTAGTTGAGGTGGCTTAGCAAGGCTTCCATCGCAAGAATGTGTGAAGTCCTTTTTCTTCTTTTTCTTCTTCTTCTTTCTTTCTCCTTCTCCTTTCCTTCCATTGCATGAGCTCTCTGATCGTGCCTCTCTCCCCTTCTTTCCTTATTTTCCCTTCTTTCTATCCCATTTATCTCCTCCTTTTTTATTTATTTCTTTCTTTCTTTCTTTCTTTCTTTTCTTTCATTTTCTCTCTCTTCTTTTTCTTCCTCTCTCCTGAAGACTCTCGGTCCCTCCTTCTCCCTCTTCTTCTTTCTCTTTTCTGCTTGTGGGCCCCACTCGTTAAACTAAGTCAAATATTACAACCTACCCTTCTTATGAAAATTCCGTCCTCGAAATTTGCACTTACCTTAATCATCAACCAAGTGAGAGTATTCCCATCTTGCCTCTTACTCTCTCTCTCTTCATAATTTACCATTGCATCTTCATAAATGTTCTCAATAACAACGATGATTCATGACATGTAGTACTTGTAAATCCATTCCTCTAGTGAATGAGTACCATCATCATCATAGATAGTCAGTTGATAGAATTTCCATTTAAGCCATACCCCAAGGACTAGCTTACAAGCAATTACTTGGATGTGGATATAGCACTAGCCCATTAGCATGAACTGCTGGCTTGGTTCTTGAGACAACATTGACATAGCGAGTTGCATGATTGTGACAACTACCGTTTAACGCAAGCTCAATGATGAAGAGCTGTGATTGAAGAGAACATCAAGTAAGGGACCCACTGCTTCATCTACCATCATTGGGAGCCCATTTTTTAGGAAAGTCGAGAGGGTGTAGATAGCCTTGATAGCCACTTCTTTCACTTTAATGTCAACATGTTCAATCAAGTGAAAGAGGGGATGTAACAAGCCATCCTCATAAAGAGATGCCTTGATGTGATTAGTCAACTCCATTACTGCCAAAGCCTTATGATGGTTATTATGACATCCTTTGGTCTTAAAAAAAAAAAAGATATCGCAAGAAAATACTAAGTAATTTGCCTTGCCATACGCACATTATTCAAATCTAGAAGGGATAGATTATCTTGTAGCTCTTCTACATCTTTTGCAACTTGAATATCATCACCCTTGACACGGTCACCAAAAGAAGTATGCATCCTTGATCTTTCCTTAGGCGATCTATCTTTCAATAATTCTAGCAATAATCTTACCATTAACTTCATTTCATGGTGTCCAAGAGAACCAACAATGACTTCAATTGTATTTTCCACACTCGCAATTCTTTCCTTAGAATGATTAGTATCCCTTGCCATCAAGCACAGGATAACGAGACTACAACTTTTAATGTTTCGTATATCTTGACCTGTTGAACAGAGAAGTTTGATCAATATGGATATGTAGTCCGCCTTTATTTCCCACTCTTGATGTGTATCTCTTTGTTCATAGAGGTCTTGTAGTTGGTCCAAGCAATGAATTACTTCTTCTTCATCCTCTGACTCAAGCTTCTTTTCTATGACATCCTGAATTTTTCAGTTCTACTTTCAATTAAATTAATCGAGCCTTTCATCGATGCGCCTATAGGGCTATTCTCAGAGTTGATCACTCTTGAGATAACTAGACTATCTAGGAAAGCCATTAAGGAATTTTTATGCAATAGACTTAAGAATTCGACCAAGAATCGGCTACTCGACCGTGCTCATCTTTAGAGGTCATTACGACACAATTAAAAATTGATTACAGATCATAGATAGGTCGTTTCGACGGAGATGTGTGGCTAAATGTGGGTGGCTCCACTAAATTGGAAAATTCTCGTCGACCGGTACTAGACTGATTTTTCTGTCGTTTTGTTACCCTGTGTCCGTATTTGAATTCTTGATATTTTCACGACAATTGAGAGTCGCCAATGTGTCGAATGGGTTTATTATGGCTCGAAGAAAATCGACCATAGGTCATTTGCACAAAAAAAATTATGAAAGCTACCCGGTAGTCTAGGTCACGCTAAAATCACACCGAATTGAAATTAACCGCGAATTTGAATCCGATTGTTCTGTCATGTCACAAGTCATTTTAGAAACATTGATTCAACCTCCAAGGATTCTTTTGCAAATCGAGACTTTTTGGGAAAAAGTCGAGGTAGGGTCGTTTTTGTCCGTAAAATCCAGAGGACCGGTTTGATCACGCAATTGGGAAGCAAGTGAGATTAATTGGTGAGGAAAAATACCAATTGGATCGATGAGGTGTTGGTTGAATTTATAGAGGCCGATTTGTGTTGATTCAAGAAGGATTTGATGTCCAATTGGAAGAAAATCAATGCAAATTCGTAGCCCCCCTTGCCATGCTAGTGGACCACCTCAAAAGGCTTCTAGAAGGTTGAGAATAGCTGAAGATTGGCTGAGGATTATAGCTGGTGTGGTGGGCCAAGTAAGGGGACAAGAAGATGAGATAGAAGCCAAAGTGGTCCCCTCTTGCCCCCTCCTTCTCCTCTACCATAGACCAGCCTCTCTCTCCTTCTCCATTGTGCTGTTTGAAGTCCAGAAAACACAGAGAAGACTGAACCGCAAGCCAGCAGCCCGCCAAGACCCACCAACGCCGTTTGCTACCCACTGGAGCCACTGCGACGCCACCGCCCGCCCATGCGTGCCCCTCCGCCTCAGCCGCGTCCCCCACCGTTCCAACAACATCGTCTCGCCCATTCCGCTGCCTAGCAAGCCACCCGAGCCGTGTGGAGGTCGCCAGAGCCGCCGTGGAGCCCCGCCTAGACTCGGTTCGACCCCTAAGTCCATCTCGGTCCATCTCCTTCTCAACCAAGCCTCCATCTAGCCATTTCAGCCACCAACCAACACCGAACATAGCAGAAACCAGTGGGTATTCCAGCTACTGTCGGGCCCATTTTCAAGGCCTTCCTGACCTCGTTTTGCCAAGCCCGCTTTGGAGAAGATCGAGCCTCGCCTCATCCCCGTCGATTTGATCCGAGCGGATCAATTAACAAGTGAGTTTAACTCACTAATCCTCACTTTGTAAGTTAATGACGTTTAAGGGTTGATTAGTTTAAGTTAAGCATTGATTAGGCGGATAGTTAGATTAGATTAGCAATTTAATTATTTATCAATGCATTTTAGGTGGTTAGTTTAGTGCAATTAGGGCCTAGACAAGCTCTAGTCTTTATCTAGAGTGATTCGGAAATTTTCCGAGTCCGTCTTGGCTTTCAATTAAGCTTTATGAGCCTAAGTTTGCAATTTTAGTATTTAATAATTATTTTTCGTAATTATTTATTTATTTATTTATTTTCCAAAAATTAGACCGGGATAGTTGGTGACCGGAATTTTATACCGATTGCAATGGTGTTATTTGTTTATTTAATTGAGCACTAATTTATGCTAATTGAGTGTGATTGTTATTTTAGTAATTTATTCCTAAATTTATTTAATTTTAGCAATTAATTAGAAAATCACCAAGCATCGGTTTACAACGCCAAAAATGTGTTTATGGGCTGTTGAAATTGGTAGAATTTTCAAATGTGAAAATATGATATTTTGGCTAAGGTTGACTGTGTACCTACACATAGTTATTTTTATCGGGTGTGATGAAAAGGGCAAATTGGTTTGATGATCAGAGCTATATAATTTATTATTTGCTTCGGGCGAGCTATATAATTTATTATCAGCTTTGGGCAAGCGATATAACTTACCAGCTTTCCGCGAGCAATATGACTTACCAGCTTTGGGCGAGCTATACTATCTATCTTCAACTTAGGGTGAACGGTCCTAATTTGAGAGGACATTATAGATAGTATTGAATGGTTATAATGACATGTAATCGACTGAGTCGATTGATCGATAGTTTGATCTGTTTGATTGAATGGATTGGTTGAAATAATTGGATAGTTATTGAATTGATATTGACTTGCAAGAAGGAACTGAAGCCAAGGTAAGTCCTTTGACTCGTGTTTGTGCCTAGACAGCCCTCAGGACGTATTTTCTTCCTAGTCAGATCTTAGGAGGTTGAACTTGCTGAGACGTAGTCTCACTCCATTGTGGGATAACATTTCAGGTCCATAGATGGCAGCCCCTCCTGAACATTTTGGATAACCGAAGAAGTTCACAGAACAGAGTTACCATATTCCGATACATGGGCACCCTGAAGGATTAGAATACGTTCTGGTGAAGTCCATAGTCTGGGTTGATGCGAGTTTACCCAAAAAGGTACCCCATCAATATAGGGCATGGTATCGCCATTATCGTAACGAACAAAGAGAGGGCCTCGTATCGGAATCTGAGATACCTCTGTATGTGATGGAGGTTGCTGTTGGAAAAGGTACGGCAGACCCTAAGGATGGTTCAATGGTGGATTTGAAGGATCCTAAGCTTGATGATCAAGATTCTCCAATGTACTCAACAGTAGGCTCCAGCTAGATTATGGAAGAAGGAGAAATTAAGGATGATGAGGACCCATAGTGGATTGGAAGCCCCCACCCCCATTTGCAGACTTTGTTTTCTGACTGGCTTGTGTAGAACCTAACTTCTATAGGTTGTATTGTAATATATACCTTATGGGTGTTGATGTATATAAGTGTGGTTGTTGGTTTCCAGTTCAAAATTTTGTGGCCCTACTTTCATATCCCAATGTTTTGTTGTCTGGGATTTTATACCTACTTCCGCATGCGTATTAAATTAAATGGGTCGGCGATGCGTCCTGGGACGTAGATATTTAATCAACCAAGGATGGATGGGCACGCGTCCGAGGATCGGGGCGTGACATCCCCGTTTAATGGTATCAGAGCATGGTTTAGAGATTGGAGTGATAAGGTGTGAGATTTATTTGATAGTTAGTAGGAAAGGCCTTTAATTCATACCGGTGCATGTCTATGATAGTTGCTTGATAGAATTGTTTGTTGGTGTTAATCGCTCGAAATCTAATTCGGTGTGAATTGGAAGGCAAGTTTTTGTAGAAAGCCTGCAAGATGAGCGATCAAGAGCTCCTAGTAAGAGGACTATTAGGCCCGCAACTCACAGTAGGACGCCGACAAGGGTCGATACCCGAAGAGGCCGAGGTAGAGCGCCAGTTCAGGCTAGCGCCAGTGGAGTAGCACCACCTCCTGTTGGTGCTAGGGTAGCAGCCCCTGGTGATCCTAGAATCAAAGGATCATGCAGGCGCTTGAGGCCATGAGAGATGTGATAAGGCAACAGGCCTAGAATCAAGCCGTTGTTCCTGCCACCGCTGCTACTGCTGCCGTTGCCGCCACCGCTGAGGCTGCACCTGTTGTCGCACCTACCAAAGTTCAGCCTGAGAATGTGGTAGAGTAGAGAGAGAGGCCGATACACAAGTTGGTGGAACAGTTCTTGAAGTTGAACCAGCCAAGGTTCATGGGTACTGGAGACCCTGAGGCCACGTCTCTTTGGATCCAAGATCTGGACAAAGCCTTTGCACTTCTAATGTGCACCGAGGCAGAGAAAGTAACCCTAGCAATCTATCAACTACAGGGTAATGCCAATACCTGGTGGAGAGCCGCCAGGGAAACCATATTTCCGAGAGGAGAAGTCCCGCTATGGGACACCTTCCTCAAGGTGTTCAATGAGTAGTATTTCTCAAGGAGCGCCAGAGAGCAGAAAATGGAAGAGTTTCAGCGTCTCCTTCAGGAGACGATGACCGCTGACCAATATGGGGTCAAGTTTGTGAAGCTTTCTCAGTATGCTCCGAGGTTGATTGAAGATCCAAAAGAAAAAGCTCGAAATTTTAGGAATGGCCTTCGACTAGAACTAAAACAGCTGCTGGTGCCGTTAGATCTGATTGATTATCAGGAAGTGTACCGTCGAGCACAGCTGCTTGAAAGAAGTTTGAATGAGCAAGTCACCTTGTCTGGATCGAGGTTTAGTTCACACCAAGAAGGGATCCGGCATGGGAAGAAGCCCATGACTGGAGGAAAATTCTATGTCCCGCCCAACTGAAAAGGTGGAGTTGGCAAGTCCGGGTCAAGTCAGAATGGTATGTGACGCTTCTGTGGAAAGTGACATGGTTCAGCCCCATGCCCTCGAAGGCCGAGCATTTGTTTCAGATGTGGCCAGCAAAGCCACATGGTCAGGGATTGTCCTAGCAAGCCAAGAGGACAACCGCAGTTGCCACCACCACCACCGTTGGGACAGATTAAGGGTATGTGCCTTAGAATGCACCGCAAGGTGGACAGCTCGAAACCCCCAATTCAAGGAACGGTGTATACCATCACTCAAGGTCAAGCAGAGGCTACGCCTGACGTGATTACAGGTATGGTTTCGTTGAACGACCATCCTGCTTATGCTTTATTTGACCCAGGAGCAACTCATTCTTTTATTGCCGAGCGATATGTTAAGTTGATAGGATTAAGTCCTATATTATTGGAGTCAATGGTTAGCATATCTACACCTTTGAAGGATAGGTGTTAGCTGCTTTGGGTTGTTCGGGTTGCAAGTTAGCGATTGATGAGCAAGAGGAGAAAATAAACTTGTTAGTCCTATC
The DNA here is from genome assembly GCA_014182715.1 of Eucalyptus cloeziana. Lineage (NCBI taxonomy): Eukaryota > Viridiplantae > Streptophyta > Magnoliopsida > Myrtales > Myrtaceae > Eucalyptus > Eucalyptus cloeziana. Next base: position 3,684,693 of record CM024644.1, read on the forward strand.
CATGTATGATTTTGATTTGATATTTGGCATGGACCAAGTAACGAGCTAAGACGGACTACTATCGCAAAGCAATTTAATTTGACCGGTTAGAGGGTGAGAGTTTCAAGTTTGTCGGGAATCGAGGAGGAACCTCAATTACCTTGATCTTGTCGCCAGAGGCAACTCGTTTGTTAGATGAGGGTTGTCAAGGTTACCTAACTATCGTGGATACGACAGTTGAGGAGCTGAAGATGGAAGACATCACAATGGTACAAGAATTTCCCAATGTTTTTCCGAATGAATTGCCAAGGTTACCCCTAGAGAGAGAAATCGAATTCGTGATTGAATTAGCACCCGGGACAGAGCCGATCTCTAAGGCTCCTTACCGGATGGCATTATCGGAGTTGAAGAAATTGAAGGTGCAGATGCAGGAGTTATTAGATAAGGGATTCATACATCCCTGTGCATCACCTTTTTTGGGAGCACTAGTTATGTTCGTAAAGAAAAAAGATGGTTCGTTATGCATGTGCATCGACTATCGTCAACTCAATCAGGTGACGATCAAGAACAAGTATCCACTCCCGAGAATCGATGACTTGTTCGATCAGTTATAAGGAGCGTCAATATTTTCAAAGATCGACTTGAGAACAGGATATCATCAGCTGAGGATTAGGAAGGAGGACATTCCAAAGTCAGCATTCCGTACTCGATATGGTCATTATGAGTTTACTGTAATGCCATTCGGGTTGACGAATCCTCTAGCTGCCTTCATGAATCTGATGAACCACGTATTCAAGGAATATCTAAATCAATTTGTGATCGTGTTCATCGATGATATTCTTGTGTATTCAAAAAGTGATGAAGAGCATGAGAGTCATCTGAGATCGGTATTGCAGACTCTGAGAGTCCATTAGTTTTATGCCAAGTTTAGCAAGTGCGAGTTCCGGTTGACTCGTGTTGCTTTCCTAGGTCAGGTGATTTCAGGCGAAGGAATCTCCGTGGACCCGAGCAAGATTGAAGCAGTGATTAACTAGCCAAGACTGACTACCGTGACAAAAATTAGAAGTTTTCTGGGTTTGACAGGTTATTATAGAAGGTTCGTGGAAAGGTTCTCATCATTAGTGTCGCCATTGACAAGACTCCTGAAGAAAGAAGAGAAATTAGTGTGGACAAACAAGTGCGAACATAGTTTCCAAGAGCTGAAGTAGAAGCTGACTACTGCACCTATGCCGACCATTCCATCTGGTCCTAGAAGATACGAGATCTATAGTGATGCGTCGTTCAGAGGATTGGGTTACATGCTGATGCAACATGGCCGAGTTGTTACAAACGCCTCCCGTCAGTTAAGACCTCATGGGACAGAATTACCTAATGCATGACTTAGAGCTCGCAGCCATCATTTTCGCTCTAAAGATTTGGAGACATTATTTGTGTGGAGAAAGGTTCCAAATCTTCACTGATCATCAAAGTCCCAAGTACCTATTCTCTCAGAAAGAGTTGAATATGAGACAGCGCCTTTGGATGGAACTGCTGAAGGACTATGATTGTGATATCTTATATCACCTGAGAAAGGCAAATAAGGTCGCTGACGCTTTGAGTTGAAAGTCTTCAGTTGCTCTTATGTTGGTTAAGGAGTGGAATCTAATCGAGAGAGCTTGAGATTCGGTGTTCAAATTTGAGGTAAGCCACCTTTCGAGTCTTATGGCCACCCTCAAAATTGAATCGGATGTCTAGATCAGAATCAAGTTACTCCAACTGACAGACCCAGGCGTTCAAAAAATTTTAGAAGAAGACACCGAGAAAAGGAAGGCTGACTTTCAGATTTCTGAGGATGGAACACTAAGGTTCCGAGGACGATTAGTTGTACCTAACGATGTGAAGCTAAGAGAGGATATCTTGTCAGAAGCTCATCGTAGTAGTTACAGCATTCATCCTGGCAGTAACAAGATGTATCAGAATCTGTGTCAACACTATTGGTGGTCTGGTATGAAAGCGGATATCGCCAAGCATGTCGCCAAGTGTTTGACGTGTCAGCAAGTGAAAGCTCAGCATTGCAAGCCAGGAGGACTTCTTTAATCTCTCGAGATCCCAGAGTGGAAATGGGAGCATATCACGATGGATTTCGTGACCGGCCTACCGATGAGTCAAAGAAGTAATGATTCCATTTGCGTAGTGGTCGACAGACTGATAAAGTCGGCTCACTTCATTACAGTATGAAAGGATCTCAATTTGGATAGACACGTAGAGTTGTATGTGCGTCAAGTAGTTCGTCTGCATGGAGTGCCGGTGACGATAACTTCTTATTGAGACTCAAGATTCACAACTGCATCCTGGAAGAGCTTGCAAAGTGCTTTAGGAACCAAGCTACAGTACAATACGACATATCATCCTTAGATGGATGGTCAGTCTGAGAGGACAATTCAAACCCTCGAAGACATGCTGCAAGTTTGTGTGCTAGATTTCAAAGGAAGTTGGGAAGAACAGCTTCACTTGGTGGAATTTGCCTCCAACAACAGTTATTAGTAGATCATCCAGATGGTTCCTTTTGAAGTGTTGTATGGCAAATTATGCAGAACACCCGTGTGTTGGGATGAAGTTGGGGAAATAAATATTACAGGCCCAGAGTTGGTTCAGCAGTCAGTGGATGCCATTGCAATAACCAGAGGCGGATTAAAGACCGCCCAGAGCAAACAGAAAAGTTACGCAAATAAGCGCCAGAGACCATTGGAATTCCAAGTTGGTAATCACATTTTTCTGAAGGTGTCGCCAATGAGGGGAACTTTGCACTTTGGTAAGAAAGGAAAACTGAGTCCGAGGTATGTAGGTCCATTTGAAATTCTAGAGAGAATTGGGGCCCTAGCGTATCATGTTGCGTTGCTGCCGAGATTGGCGCAAGTGCACGATGTCTTTCACGTGTTGATATTAAGGAAGTACAAGCCTGACTCGACCCACGTGCTTAATTTTGAAGAATTGGATGTGGATGACCGAGTGTCATTCGTTGAAAGCCCGGTTCAGATTGTGGATCGAAAAGAGCAAGTTCTGCGTACAAAGACCATTTTGTTGGTCAAAGTGGTCTGGCAACACCACGGCACTGAAGGAGCAACATGGGAGACTAAAAAGTCGATGAGACGTTTGTGCCCCCACCTTTTGCTTAAAGATTGTAATGGTTTAAATTTCGAGGACGGAATTTTTATAAAAGAGGAAGAGTTGCGGCATCCTGATTTTTTCAGTTCTACTTTCAATTAAATTAACCAGGCCTTTCATCGACGCGCCTATAGGGCTATTCTCATAGTTGATCACTCTCGAAAACTAGACTATCTAGGAAAGCCATTAAGGAATTTTTATGCAATGGACTTGAGAATTCGACCAGGAATCGGCTATTCAACCATGCTCATCTTTAGAGATCATTACAGCACAGTTAAAAATCGATTACATATCATAGATAAGTTGATTCGACGGAGATTTGTGGCTAAACATGGGTGACTCCACTAAATTGAAAATTCTCGTCGACCGGCACTAAACTAATTTTTTTGTCGTTTTGGTACCCCGTGTCCGTATTTGAATCCTCGAGATTTTCATGACAACCGAGAGTCGCCAATGTGTCGAATAGGTTCATTGTGGCTCGAAGAAAATCGATCACGAGTCATTTGCACAAAAAAATTATGAAAGCTACCCGGTAGCCTAGATCACGCTAAAATCGCGCCAAATTGAAATTAACCACGAATTTGAATTCGAATTCAGAAATTAAAAGTTCTATCATGTCACGAGTCATTTTAGAAACGTCGACTCAGCCTCCGAAGATTCTTCTGCAAACCGAGATTTTTTGGGAAAAAGTCGAGATAGGGTTGTTTTTGTCCAGAAAATCCAAAGGACCGATTTTGATCGCACAATTAGGAAGCAAGTGGGATCAATTTGTGAGGAAAAATACCAATTGGATCATGAGGTGTTGGTTGAATTTATAGAAGCCGATTTGTGTTGATTCAAGAAGGATTTGATGTCCAATTGAATGAAAATCAATGCAAATTCGTAGGCCCCCTTGCTATGACTTGTGGACCACCTCAAAAGGCTTCTAGAAGGCTAAGAATGGCTGAAGATTGGCTAAGGATTACAGCTGGTGTGGTGGGCCAAGTAAGGGGACAAGAAGATGAGATAGAAGCCAAAGTGGTCCCCCCTTGTTCCCTCCTTCTCCTCTACCGTCGGCCAGCCTCTCTCTCCTTCTCCATTGTGCTGTTTGAAGTCTAGAAAACACAGAGAAGACCGAACCGCAAGCCAACAGCCCGCCAAGACCCGCCGACGCCGTTTGCTACCCGTCGAAGCCACCGCGGCGCCACCGCTCGCTCGCGCGTGCCCCTCCACCTCATCACATCCCCCGCCATTCTAGCAACATCATCTCACCCATTCCGCCGCCCAGCAAGCCACCCAAGCCATGTGGAGGTTGCCGGAGCCACCGTGGAGCCCCGCTTGGACCCAATTTGGCCCCCTCAATCCATCTCGGCCCATCTCCATCTCAACCAAGCCTCCATCTAGCCATTTCAGCCATCAACCAACACCAAACAAAGCAGAAACCAGTGGGTATTCCAACTGCTGTTGGGCCCGTTTTCAAGGCCTTACGGACACTGTTTGCCAAGCCCGCTTTGGAGAAGATCGAGCCTCGCCTTGTCCCCGTCAATTTGATCCGAGCGAATCAATTAACAAGTGAGTTTAACTCATTAATCCTCGCTTAGTAAGTTAATGACATTTAAGGGTTGATTAGTTTAAGTTAAGCATAGATTAGGTGGATAGTTAGATTAGATTAGCAATTTAATCATTTATCGATGCATGTTAGGTGGTTAGTTTAGTGCAATTAGGGCCTAAACAAGCTCTAGTATTTATTTAGAGTTTTTCGGAAATTTTCCGGGTCCGTCTCAGCTTTCAATTAGGCTTTACGAGCCTAAGTTTTCAATTTTAGTATTTAATAATTATTTTCCATAATTATTATTTATTTTTATTTTTTGGAAATTAGACCAAGATAGCTGGTGACCGGAATTTTATACCGATTGCAATGGTGTGATTTTTTTATTTAATTGAGCCCTAATTTATGTTGATTGAGTGTGATTGTTATTTTAGGAATTTATTCCTAAATTTATTTAATTTCAATAATTAATTGGAAAATCACTCAAGGCGTCGGTTTATAGCGCCAAAAATGTATTTATGGGCTGTTAAAATTGGTAGAATTTTCAGATGTGAAAATATGGTATTTTGGCTAAGACTGACCGTGTACCCACACATGGTTATTTTTATCGGGTGTGATGAAAAGGGCAAATTGATTTGATGATCAGAGCTATATAATTTATTATCAGCTTCGGGCGAGCTATATAATTTATTATCAGTTTTGGGTGAGCGATATAACTTTTCAGCTTTGGGCAAGCGATATGACTTACCAGCTTTGGGCGAGCTATACTATCTATCTTCAGCTTAGGGTGAGCGGTCCTGATTTGAGAGGACATTATAGATTGTATTGAATGGTCATAATGATATGTAATCGACTGAGTCGATTGATCGATAGTTCGATCTATTTGATTAAATGGATTAGTTGAAATAACTAGATAGTTATTCGATTGATATTGACTTGCGGGAAGGAGCTAAGGTCAAGGTAAGTCATTTGACTCGTGTTTGTGCCTAGGCAGCCCTCAGGGCGTATTTTCTTCCTAGTTGAGTCTTAGGGGGTTGAACTTATTGAAACGTAGTCTCACCCCGTTGTGGGATAACATTTCAGGTCCATAAATGGTAGCCCCTCCTGAACATTTTGGACAACCGAAGAAATTCACAGAACAAAGTTACTATATTCCGATACATGGGCACCCCGAAGGATTAGAATACGTGCCGGTGAAGTCCATAGTCTTGGTTGATGTGGGTTTACCCAAAAAGGTGCCCCATCAATACAGGGCATGGTATTGCCATTATCGTAATGGACAAAGAGAGAGCCCCGTACTGGAATCTGAGATACCTCTGTATGTGATGGATGTTGCTTTTGGAAAAGGTACGGCACCCTAAGGATGGTTCAGTGGTGGATTCGAAGGACCCTAAGCTTGATGATCCAGATTCTCCGGTGTACTCAACAGTAGACTCCAGCTGGAGTGTGGAAGAAGGAGAAATCGAGGATGATGAGGACCCATAGTGGATTGGAAGCCCCCACCCCTGTTTGCAGACTTTGTTTTCTGACTGGCTTGTGTAGAACCTAACTTCTATAGGTTGTATTGTAATAAATACCTTATGGATTGTGATGTATATAAGTGTGGTTGTTGTTTTATGGTTCGAAATTTTGTGGCCCTACTTTCCTATCACATTATTTTGTTGTCTGGGGATTTTATACCTGCTTCCGCATGCATATTAAATTAAATGGGTCGGCGATGCAGCCTGGGACGTCGCTATTTAATCGACTAGGAAGGGATGGGCGTGCGTCCGAGGATCAGGGCGTGACATTTTCTATTGTATTTCACTCAAAAGTATGTCTAGATGATGTCTCCATAGGGTCCACCACGACATCCTGAGTAGATAATGTCTCCACAGGGTCCACCACGACATCCTAAGTGATTAGGCTGTAAAATGATTAGAGAGTTTCCAATGATTGAGTTCCTATAGAGTTCTGTTTGGTGAAGTATTTTATCTATCTCTCCTTAGGAGATAAAGTAGCATCTACCCTTTCTATGTGATAATTTCTTTGCAAGCAATATGCACACATTCTTCCAGCGACTTCAAACGCCAAATGCTGGGTGCATTTTGCCGTGTTGTTTCCTCTCTAAAAGCCTTCTTACCTTGCTTCTTGAATATAACAATGGCGGTAACCACAAGAAATTCTCAAACATGTTCAGAATTCTTGCATGCATCTAAAGACGTGAGTATTAAGGTCATACCTGTCCTTGTCCATGAATTCACTTCTTCTTCTTCTTCCTCCCGAGCCTCTTTGGCATATTTAAAAGAAAAACTTCTACTGTCCTCCCCTCTTGTAATTATCATGAGGCAACTGCCAATTACAAGCCTACCATGCACACATTGTTGACCTTTTAAAACATGAGCTTTAACAGACATGTTAGTAGATTGACCATCAAAGTCAATAACTTGCATCCAAATATCAGATGCCTTCTATACCAAGGTGTCCACATTAACCCTCTTATCGTTTGAAAGGGAGTCTGCAAAGGTATATTGTCCATCTGCGATTAAGCCATTGACTTGATAACTGTGACGGCCCGAGCGGCGGTGCACGGGGAGGAGGGATGGCGGTGCATCCGCACCTCGGTCCCCGGACATGCGCAAGGAAGGGGTCCCTCTCCCTCTTGTCCCACATCGCTCAGGGGGGAGTCTTGGGCCAGTTTATAATGGCTTGGGCCCTTTTAATCTGTATAACACGTTTTAAAGCCATGAGGACTCAGTGTCCAAAGCGAATAATATTATACAGTGGGGCTCGGGTCGTTACAATAACTGTAATTGAAAACAACTCCTACACTTCTAGCATCACCCAGATAATACTTATTAAGCTTCCCACTTAAGAAACATGCCTTTGCATGGTATGTAAGAATGTACTGCCAAGAGTATTTCTCGGTCTCTGTGAAGCATTAGAAAATTTTCAACCGTAAACGTCCTAACCTTATTTAACCTTTTATGGAAGGGACCGTCTCTTCCAATTTTTATCCAACCTCCAAACTTCATCATGTAGTGAAATGCTTCTTGATAAATTCTCCCATGTGATCCTTAACAACGAAAGCATCCATTTTTGCATCACCAAAATTCTGAAGTTCCTTCTTCCTTTTTTTTTTTTTTTCTTTTTTTCACTTCTACAAGACACTTCCTTATTTCGCATCTATTGCTTAATTTTCCCATTTCACATAACTATCATCAAAACAATCCACCAAAATTTATTACTTACAATTTGTCATGCCTAAAAGATCACATTACCAAAGTAGCCTATCATCCAAATACATCTCACTCTTAATCAATTCCTACACGATCTATAATATCTCCAAAGTATCGCCAATTTACATAATACCTTTACGATAATTTTCTCTAGTGCCATAAAGTTCGTTATTAATCGTCAATACTTGAAATATAATCCATTGAATATCCATCAAATCAACATATATCACAACCTGAATGTTTCCAAGTCATTGATTCTCCTTTCAATATTTCCTTCACTTCAGTTACGTACATAAGTTAAGATTATCACATTAACCACTTAAAGATTTGTGCAAATCAACTCTTATTTATTACACAACAACTTTCAAATACTTTTTGTGTCTTAACTAACACCTCGATAAGAGATTATTTATAACATTATTTCAAAATTCACCCATCTAGCGCCACAAGATAATTAACTCTTAATACATCAAAAACAATATCCACTATTTCAAATTCCAATCTCAATTGTCTCCCAAAACAATTTATCCTAGTTCTTTACAAAATCTGAGATTTTCAAGCAAGAACTTGTCTACCAATGCATCAGCTGCCCTAGTGATGCCACGTCTCAAGCCCATTACAATCATCTTGGTTGCAATTTACTTGTATCCCTCAATGAATACGCTCCTATGAGGATTATAGCGCATGCAAATCATGGATTGCATTTGCCATCAGCTTTACAAGACTAGGACCAATGTTTTTAATTTCGTCTTTGAACTCAACACTTCTTGTCATAGTAACATGCCCTTTATCACCTTTGGGGCATCAAAACTATGCTCAATCACCATATTACAACCTTTCAAGCCCGTAGTGACCTTTACAGCATGTGCAAAGTGTTCCACACCCGTAAGCATCAAGGCACTCGCCTCGACTTCAAATTTAATATCTTTGCCAACATAATTCCTTATCTAGCTTTCTCTGCTTCATAAGAGTCAAAACTCAGATCATGATGAACCTCTTTATTTTCTGGCCAAAACCTCTCCTCGAGAACCTTAAGATACATTATTGATATCAAACGTAATAGTTTGCTTGCCTTCGTTATCCTTTGTAAGGCAAAACATGCCTCTCTAAATCAAAATTGGTGATAACTTATACTAAAAGAAGCATGCATCTCAATACCCAACAAAAGACTGACGAGTTATAAACTAACACACAATCTCACAGCGTCCCATAAAATCTACACCCAGAAGATCATAACCTAAGCTCTAATATCACAAGATGTCACACCCCAAACCATCACGAATGGGGGATGAGACGGCTGTCCTTCCATCCAAAGGACATAGCCTCAAAACTCCCAAATATCCAATTCTCATAAGTCACATCGTCGCTATCGCTCTCATGTTACTCTTCACTAGCTGAGGAACATTAAAAAATCATAAAATAGAGAGGTGAGCAACTATAGCTCAATGAGTAGTGCATCTCTTCTAAGAAAATCAAGCACTCACTATGCATATTTACAAACCAAACCACAACTTTTTTTTAACTCAAATCCAAAATATAGCAAACATAAATTAAGAGAATAAGTTACATATGTTTCAACATAGCACATAAGTATTCATTTCACAATAATATCAAAACAACCATCAATTGTCTAATCCATTGATTAATCTTATTAATTCACACACACCAATGGTCAATTTCATTGGTTAATCTCATGTCACATATCAATGGTCTACTGAAATCACACATCGATATTTCATTCCATCGACTAATTTCAAATTATACATTGATAATCCATTTCATTGACTAAACTCAATCACATGTCAATGGTCCACTCCATTGACCAAACTCATATCACATGTCAATGGTCTACTCCATTGACTAATCTTTTGCTCAATATCAAACATGGTCATGACACAATGCCTAGTGACAAGGCAACCAAGATTCGTCAATTGGCAATGTCTTCACCTATTATTAACCGATGACTCGGCCCGCAAAGATATTCTAGACTAATATGCGCATACCTATAAGTCCCTCACTGGGCTCATTACGATATTGAGTATCAACACCAATCGACAACAACATCCTCTACGGTCCACAAAACCAAATCCAAAAATTACTTCATATGTCACAAAATATTTCACAATCAACCACATAACCTTTTGCAACTTAACTCATGTGCGAGAAATACTTTTCGTAAAATATTTCTTAAATCATTTCAAGACTTATCTTATAAATCGGTCTTACAAATCAAATCAAATCAAATGTATATCATAAAGAATTTCACAAATCGATATACATAACATTCCATAACCCATATTCAAAGAGCTTTTCGTAAAAAGGTTTCGTGAACCCAAAATATATAATATTCCTCAACTTAGTTTCTCAAACAAAACATATTTTTCCACCAACCATTTCTTCACAAATATCAAAACGTAGCAAATGCCCAATCTAAATTTTATACAACAAACATGCTTTCCCATATCTCATAAAATATTAAATATTCATCTTTTGAAAATATGAGTTTACAAATTCTTAGAAGAGAGAGCACCACTCACTTGGGAAAGCCAAAAATCAACCTATGGTGGTTACTTGAGCCAACGCACCCGTATTCCTATCAATTAATTGAAAACGATAGCGAAACCAAGTAATATGCTACTCTCTAACTAACAACTTGACTAAATTATGCTTATTCATCGATAAAACGATAGCTACGCACTAATAAACCGCATATCCAAAGCGATTATTCAAGCTGTCCGCAACGCAGAACTTGAACACAGAACTTGGTCACACCATAACATTTTCCATCGAACCCGTTTCAAATGTTCTTATAGTGAATAGAGAGCTCTTTCAACATACTACGAGGACCCCAACTTGACCATTCCAAAATCAAGCTGAAAGACAACAAAATATGGGCCCGAAGCTGCTGGACGTGCACTTTTCATGGCGCACGGGAAAATTGGAAATTTTGTTTTGGGCAAACTATAAGCTCAAATCACGATCTGTAAAATCCTAGGGCTCCACAACACTCTAAACTATCATTTTCATAAAAATGTGTAGCTCAACAACTCAAAAATCGAACTTCGCCACTCGATTTTTTCAAAATTCCAAATTTGAGCCCTAAACTTGGAAAATACTTCAATTGGACAAACAAGGGTTAAGCTCTTATCAACGTTGCGTTACGTAGTTGAGGTGGCTTGGTGAGACTCCCATGGCGATAATGCATGAAGTCCTTTTTCTTCTTTTCCTTCTTTTTCTCATTTCTTTGTCCTTCTCCTTTCTTTCCATTGCACAAGCTCTCTAGTCATGCCTCTCTCCCTTTTTTCCTTCTTTTCCCTTCTTCCTATACCTTTTATCTCCTCCTTATTCAATTTTTTCTTCTTTTTTTTCTTTCTTTTCTTTCCTTTTCTCTCTCTTCTTTTTCTTCCTCTCTCCCGAAGACTCTCGGTCCCTCCTCCTCCCTCTTCTTCCTTCTCTTTTCTGCTTGTGGGCCCCACTATTTAGACTAAGTCAAATATTACACTTAAAAAAAAAAAAGACCAGCTGCTAAGCGTGAGGAGGATTATTAAAGTAATTAAATATTAAACTATGCCTTCATCTAACAACTTGAGCTTTTACAACAATTAGCGATAGTTCTACAAAATCTCATATATTCCATTATAAAAAAAATGGCAAGAAATAGAATTGTGCTTTCAAATCTACATTTATAAATGTTAGAATGTCTATGTGAATGAGTTGTGTTAGAAAAATCCCATATTAGAGAATTAGTGTGGTGTACAGTAATTAATATATATTTGTTAGTCCATAACTCATTGGCTTAAGCTTTTGAATGAAGATGGGTCCAACTGGATTTATTGATGGGCTCATACTTAGACTTCCTCTTGAAGATTTCCCTAGGTGAAGGTATCGGGTTTTTGCTACGCCCTTCTAACAAATGATATCAAAGCCGATGGTTGCAATTGCCAGGCAGGTGGGCGTTGTGGCGTAGTAACGCTATTAACACATAAACTTTTGTCCAAAGATCATTTGCAAAAAATGGGAACTTGTTTTTCCACAAAAATATTTCATGTCTTATTCTTGTATATAAATTACCTAGATGTTTAGTATATATTTTTTTTTTAAATGGAAGATTTTTTTCCTAAAAAATAGAAAAAAAAAATGGTTGGGGCCAATGATCTAAATATGATTAGTCAAGCCCATGAGGTTAGATTGGTATTAAAATAGCAAGTTGGGGTCAAAATACAATTTCCAAAAGTTGAGGGACCAATTTGCCAAAATTTGCAAAATTTTGCCCAAGCGCTTAAATCATCTATGAAGCACGGACACATTGCCCATGCTTCCATGTAGTGTCTGACATGTTTCGGAGCGTGTCGACACGTTGACACGCGGACACGCGGTCAACGCGTGTCGGATTTTCCGACACGTGGTCAAACACGTTTTGACACGCGTGTCCGGAAGATGGAGGATGGAGGCTACGAGCAACGGCGAGAGACAACGAGAGACGGAAGAGGAGAGGAAGGCGGTCATGCGAGAGAGGAAGGGGGTCGTGTGGTGGGGAGGAGCGGGAGAAGGATCGAGAGGAAGAAGAGAGGGAAGAGGGTCATGCGGCGAAAGGCGAGGAGGAGGAGGAGGAAAAGGAGGGCTGGCTAGGAGTTTTGATAAGAAAACTCAAAAATAATTATAAAAAAGGGGGCGGGGGGGATCCGATGGCGTGACTTTTAATTTGGGGGAGGGGAAGTGACACCCTATCATCCTTTGTCGGTGGTGGAGGAGAAAAATAAAAGTGTAATAAATTTGGGGGTGGGGGGAATGGATGAGGGAAAGAAGGGAGTGGGGGTGTGGGGACTTTTTTCTTAAACGGAAAATAAATAAATGAGATTAAAAAAATAAAAGTACTGAATTTTGAATAATAATAATTTGGTCATTTGTAGAAGATCATGGATTTATTTAAATAAATTGATTCTAATTTCTTATTAATCATTAGTTTCATCAATAACTTTTGTTAAAGTTAAAAACATGTTTCCAAACATGGATACACATTAACTATGAATATGTTTTTCGAATTTTCAATGAATTGATTTATTAATATTATTAGTGTAAATTCATTGTAGGCTCTTTCTTTAATTAATTATTTATTTATGAATTTGAATCAAATTAATTAAAAATAAAAAATATTCATTTAATATACAACGTGTCCTAACGTATCGGAATTCTCTATTTTTGAGAAATGACGTGTCGACGTGTCGTGTTATGTCGTGTCACATAGAGGTGTGCAACGGAAACCGCCCGAACCGGGACCGGACCGAACTGCACTGCACCAAAAGTTTTTATATATAATTTATATACTTATAATATGTAAACACATATAATATATGAATATTATATATGAATATTATTTATGAAACTTATTGCAATAGGATTTGCAATTGAGGTAACAACCTCTTATGTGGCCAAGAGACCACCAAAGCTCTTATTGTTACTCTTTATTTATAGAGAAAACTTACTTGTTAGTTTTATCTTCTACTCGATGTGGGACAAGGCTCTATTAGTTCCTCATGCTCAAACTCTCTCTCTTGCTCCCCTCACTTGCAAACGACAAGGCACTTCAAGCCTCAAAGAGTCCCACATCGACTAAACATTCAAAGCATAGAAGAGAAATTGTCTATAAAACCTAAGCCAAGCACAATTTTTAATCAAATTGTTCATGGCTTTTATGCTTAAAATTAAGCGTGAAACACATGAACTATTATTAATATTCACGCAAGTGAAGTTTGAATATTTTGCTTGTGGAAACATGTGTGAGTAGTTTTATTAGATCGCTTGGGAACCGAATTGGATTGATCGGTCCAAAGCATGGTCATTCTTTAGTGAATGGTCGTTCTTTAGTGAAAAAAGAAAGAGCCGATTCTATTGGACCGGACCGGACCGGACCGGACCAAAACCGATGGTCCGAGCCGGTTCCTGGTCCTAGGAGCAAATGGTCCGGTCCACGGTTCCCAAAATTAGGAACCGGGAACCGATCACCCCTAGTGTCGCAAGTCCACGTCGCCTGTCGATGCTACTTAGTAAATCATCATCTTGGCCCCAAATTAAGTTGAAATTGAACTTCAGCTAGGTTGAATTAATCAAATCAGCCAAAAGGACCAAATTGCATTGAAACGAGCATTCTCGAGCATAAAAATGGCCAACTTTGAGGGACTTTCTTGCAAATTTGGGGGCAAAAATTGCGAAGACTGGTCAAGATCTTAAATTACTATACATAATTTTATTAATTGATCAAAAATTGCAATCAAATTGATGGATTAAAGTACTTGAAGTAGCGACCAGCCAATCCATGATTTGGTCCCAATTCGAAGCTGCTGAGTAAGTAATTTGTGGCCCCACCATATCATACTTAGTTACTCAATTACCCTGATCTCTACTAGTGGTGGAAGACCATAATTAGGAGTGCAACTTGACAAAAATTAGCCAGAGATAAGTTGTTGAAAGCACGTGAAAATCGCACCAAAATCCGCACACTTAACAATTGCAAAAGTTGAAAAACAAGGCTAAGTCAAGAAAGTTGGTGAACTAACTCAGTTGGCAAGCTTTATAGGGGACAATGACCAACCAAAAGATGGTTTGATTCGGTGGATAAAATCTCTGAAGCAGGCTCTTTTGGGGGGATAAAATGTCGAAAACATGAGGCATTAGCGGAAGCTCACAATCATTCTCAAAATACACCCCCATAAGCAACTCAAGAAAAGCAAAATCTAGAAATTTCACACCAACCCTTGCAAAGAAAAGTGAAATTTTCATAAACTTGCAATCAAAATTAACAAAAATGTTCAACTAGAGAGTAGAACTTCACTCAAAAATCTTTCCAACCATAGATTGCATGTCCCAAATTGAGATCAGAAAGCCTCCTAAAGCCCCCCGAAAAGGTACCCTACTAGTGGGCCAAGAAAGTCCGAATTTTTCCGTGTCGAGCCTAGTTGGTCATGGGTGAAAGTGAGTGTTTTTAGAAACATAAGAGACAAATGAGGAAAACCATGAATTGTAACCTAAACTAGAATACATATAGTTTGGTTTGATGTTAAATTGGTCAACAAAAGTGGTACTGAAGTTTGATTTTGGGGACCAACAAAAACCTTTGTTGTCAGTTCTTTCTTTGCGGGTCTCATTTCCAATTGAAGGAGCCAAATTCTACATGCTATCGGAAGGTAATTTCTCGGTTTCCTTGACTAAGAGCCACTTGAAAAAGAAACTAGGAAACAAGGTAAGAATCCTAGATGTATTTTTGTTCAAGTTTGAACATGTTTTAATCACAAAAAATGAAAAGGAAAACCAATGCAGAGAACTAATTTCTGAGGTGGAATTTTTTTCCTAATGTTGAAGTTTCTTCAAGAATCTTGGATGTTTGACTTGCTATACCCATTTTCACGCATTACTTGTCTTCTTGAGCTTGATGGATGTTCTATGGGAATAAGAGTGATGTCTATGTCACATCGGTTTAGTCTTCAAATGTCTATGTGAACTCCAAAAATGCTTAGAACTTCACCTAAAAACCAAACCGACCCACATTGATTCAAGGCTGGTCAGTGTGGACCATGCGTGTATACTTCTTGGAGAGGTCATTTTGATGTATTCGGTTGATCATTCTCTATGATATTTGTTGCATTTGAAAGTTCATGTTACCTACTTTCATTCAAATTAAGTAATGTTTCCCATAGATCTCACATGTGATGAGCATTGGAGCTTGACTCTGGGCATGCAACCTATTTTGCTTGACCTAGGTTCAAACCCAGATTTGCAAAAACAACTCAAACTCGCAAATTTGAGGCCAATTTTAGCTTGGTTTTTGTGTGTTTTAGGCCATGATTTCTAGTTGATCTTGTTCTTCGCATGTAGCCGTATAACCTTGATGTTTTATTTCTACATTAGATTGCCTAGGGGTCAAGATTGAAGGCTACGAACTTGGCTCAAGGAAGTTTCTTGGGGTGGTTTGACGCCCACCAAATGTTCAACGAAATGCCCGAACTAAGTTTCGATCGTGAGACAATTGATTTGAAGTCCATTATTATGATATTCATGTGCTAGGTTGTTCCATGTTAGTGCAAATCAAGCATAGATTGGTTTAGGGAATTATTTCTAAAATAAAAATAACAAAAGAAAAATCTAAAAATTTCAAAATATATATATATATATATATATAAAATGTTGGATAGAACCAAATTATGGCAAAAATGACATCTATGCAAATTTTCTAATTCTATAAGGTCATTTTCCTAATTTAGGCCCTGTTTGGTTCAGCATTTGCAATGCTCATTTGGGCTCTAAAGTCCCTTGGCCAAATACAAAGGTGTTTGGTTCGTTTTTTTGCGCGACTTTGGTGAGATGCAATTGCATCTCCAAGTGGCTCTAAGGGCCTTTAGCCCAATGCAGCTCTTGAGGTCCTTTGGGAAGTTGCATCTTCGGAATGCAAGTTCGACATTGTTCATATTCTTCGCGGTACTATTCATCTTCTTCGGAGAAATGAACGGAGGCCAACAATCGCCGGCCAAGGAGAGGCCCGCACCAGCGACCGTCGCTCGAGGCGTCACCGACCCCAGCGACCGCCGCTTGGGGGTTACGGCCACCCGGCGACCGCCGCTTGAGGTCGCGCAACCTCGGGCGCCGCCTCGGGTCGCCGGCCCTCAGGCATCGTGCGACCTACGCGACCTCAGGTGTCGCCTGGGTCACACGACCCAAGCGTCACCTAAGGTCCGGCGACCTCAGGCAGTAGGGTCGCTTGGGTTCACACAACCCAGCGACGGAGGCTTGAGGCCACCGGACCTCAAGCAACGCCCGGGTCGCGCAACCTGCAACGACCGCGCGACCCGGGCGACGACGCTTGGGTCATGAACCCCAAGCGTCGCCCGAGGTCCAAAGTGGCAACAGCGACCCCCGCCCCGAGGTCGCCGAACCTCGGCGAGGCTATCCGACTGGCTAGATCTAGCCGCCGACATTACGCCGTGGCCAGATCCGGCCACCTGGCTACATTTAAACAAAAAAATTAAAACTTTTTTATATATAAAATTTACCAAAAATTCTTTACAAAATGTAATTTTTACCAAATGGTGTTTAAGCTAAAGTCCTTTCACAATGCACTTTAAAACTACAAGTTACCAAATGCTATTTGCATTTGCACAAACCCCTTTAGCTCAAAGGTATTTCCATTTTCCCAATGGCATTTGCCCAAAGCCGAACCAAACGAACCCTTAATGTCATTTTGGTATTTTATAATCATTTTTGTAAATAATATATTTTCCATAGATTAAAATTCTTTAGAGTAAGTTTATGCATTTGGGAAAATGTCACTAATAGTCCCTATACTATTACTTAATGTGCAATTTGGTCCCTGAACTTTCGATCGGCTCAATTAAGTCCCTAAACTATTGATAAATGTTCGATTTGGTCCCCGAACTTTCGGGATCGGATCAATTTGGTCCCTAAACTATTGATAAATGTCTGATTTAGTCCTTCGTTCTTGTTTTTAGTTTCCTTTTTTTTTTTTTTTTGCTTCTTCTCTCTTCCCTCCGCCGGAGCCGGTGGAGGGAAGTTGGTGTCCGGCGAGGGTCGCCCTCGCCGGCGTCAGGCGAGGGTCGCCCTCGCCGGCGTCAGGCGAGGGTCGCCCTCGCCGGCGTCAAGCGAGGGCCGTCCTCGGACGCAAGCGAGGGCGACCCTTGCCCAACCCGGCTGCATCACCCCTCGGCGTATAGGGTTTCGGGGAAGGTAACGGCAACGATGCATTTAGGCGGCAGCTTGGCTGGTCGTCGAGGGACCGAGCGGTAGCAACAACCGGCGTCGGGCCAGGGGATTTCAGGGCTGCTGGCTGGTTGACAAGGTGGCTGGACAGGGGCTTGGTTTCAGCGACGATGTCGGGGGGTGGCGGGGATGGCACGGCTGGGCGCAAGCGTCGGGCAGTGTCGACGACGCCTTCTCCCTCGCAGATCTAGCGAGGGAGCCCCTTGCCGGCGTTGGGCGAGGAGCACCCCGGCGTTAGGCAAGGGCTCCCTTGCGCATCCGGCGAGGGAGCCCTGCCCGACGCCGACGAGGGCCGCCCTCGCCCGCGTTCGGCAAGGACGGCCCTCGCCGACGCCGGCGAGGGGGCGACCCTCGCCGAACGCCGGCTGCCTCCGCCAAAGCCGGGAGAGAAGAGAAAGAAGCAAAAAAAAAAAAAGAAAAAAACAGTAATTAAGGACTAAATCGGACATTTATCAATAGTTCAAGAACCAAATTGACCCAATGGCATTTGCCCAAAGCCGAACCAAACGAACCCTTAATGTCATTTTGGTATTTTATAATCATTTTTGTAAATAATATATTTTCCATAGATTAAAATTCTTTAGAGTAAGTTTATGCATTTGGGAAAATGTCACTAATAGTCCTATACTATTACTTAATGTGCAATTTGGTCCCTGAACTTTCGATCGGCTCAATTAAGTCCCTAAACTATTGATAAATGTTCGATTTGGTCCCTGAACTTTCGATCGGATCAATTTGGTCCCTAAACTATTGATAAATGTCTGATTTAGTCCTTCGTTACTGTTTTTTAGTTTCCTTTTTTTTTTTTTTTTTTTTCTCTCTTCCCTCCTCCCGCCGGAGCCGGTGGAGGGAAGTTGGTGTCCGGCGAGGGTCGCCCTCGCCGCGCCGTGAGGGTCGCCCTCGCCGGCGTCGGCGAGGGTCGTCCTCGGACGCAAGCGGGGGCGACCCTTGCCCAACCCGGCTGCATCACCCCTCGGCGTATAGGGTTTCGGGAAGGTAACGGCAACGATGCATTTAGGCGGCAGCTTAGGTCGGTCGTCGAGGGACCGAGCGGTAGCAACAACCGGCGTCGGGCGGGGATTTCGGGCCTTTTTGGTTGACAAGGTGGCTGGACAGGGGCTTGGTTTCGGCGACGATGTCGGGGTGGCGGGATGGCACGGGCCGGGCGCAAGCGTCGGGCGTGTCGACGACGCCTTCTCCCTCGCGCAGATCTAGCGAGGAGCCCCTTGCCGCGTTGGGCGAGGAGCACCCGGCGTTAGGCAAGGGCTCCCTTGCGGATCCGGCGAGGGAGCCCCTTGCCCGGCCGACGAGGGCCGCCCTCGCCCGCGTTCGGCAAGGACGGCCCTCGCCCGACGTCGGCGAGGGCGACCCTCGCCGAACGCCGGCTTGCCTCCGCCAAAGCCGGCGGAGAGAAGAGAGAAGAAGCAAAAAAAAAAAAGAATGAAAAACAGTAATTAAGGACTAAATCGGACATTTATCAATAGTTCAGGAACCAAATTGAGCCGATCGAAAGTTCAGGGACCAAATCGAACATTTATCAATAGTTCAGGGACTAAATTGAGCCGATCGAAAGTTCAGGGACCAAATTGCACATTAAGTAATAGTATAGGGACTATTTGTGACATTTTCCCTATGCATTTAGGATAATTTCATGCATATTTATATTCCCATTTTGCTCACGAGAATCTTGTCTTGGGACGTCATAACAAGGCCACGTAATATTATTTGTCCAACTTGTCTCGATTTTTCTTTTCTGCATTTATTTTCAAATCATTTCAATTTCTTGGATATTTACTTATTGCACCGCTTTTCAATAATTCGAGTGTAAATTTTTTTTCTAAATTAGGTTGGGACTAGTCTAGACATTCAGGAAAACAACCCCACAAAAACATTTGCATGGACATCTAGCGACTTTAATAAGGATTATCATTAGTAATCAAGATTGTGCGGCTATTTAGATTAAAAAAAAAAACTTTCAAGTTTGTGGTACCCCAATGGCATAATAGAAGCATTGGCGTAAACAAATCACTGTTCCTAGAAATCTTTGATTTTGTAGGAATCAACATGACACTCCTGCGTCTCGATTGTGTCGATTGATTTTTAGCTGACCTCAATAGGCTAGTAGAGACTCCTAAAATATTTAGGTTATTAAGAACTAAAATACAAAAGCCAACGTCGCTCGTGATATGAGCTTAGGAGAGTCCATGCCTAATACAGGATCGTTGGCTCGCCTCCTTAAGCAATACCCCTAAACCTCTTTGTTTTCCCCCAACGGAAAAAGAGAGATCGCAACAAACGCGAGCCCATAAGTTGATATATAATGATACTTAAATTAAGGGATAGCAGACCTAATACTAAGCTCACACGTGAAGGATAGATTGTCAAAATACATGATTAAATGAGTTGTATTAGAGAAATCTCATCTCAGAAAATTGGTATGGTGTAGAATAATTAATATATCCTAATTAGCCCATAACCCATTGACTTAAGCTTTTGAGCAAATATAGATCTAAGTGGATATGTTGATAGGCTCGAACTTAAACCCCCACTAGGAGATCTCCCTAGATAAAGGTATCAAGCTTCTACTGCATTCTCCCAACAATAAAACCTTCTTCAAATAGCGACCATGGATTGTGGAACACCAGTTATGAATTCCTTGGTCTCCAGCTAACAATAAATTCCCATTAAGAAAAAAATCAAGGGTCAGAACCCAATTCATTAACATGCTAATTGCCGAGTCACTTTATTTGTCTCAATAAATATTTTCATGGGCAGTTGATTCATGTGAATTATTTGATCTACCCCAACTTCTTATAATAAAAGTTTTTCTTTTTTTCTTTTTTTTTTTGAGACAGGGGAGAAGGCAGAACACACGAAATGGTCGACAACCCGCAGTCAGAACCCCTGGTGACGCTAAGACAGACCCACCACCACCTGGCCACACTTAATACCACTAATGACTATCGTTGGGTTTGAACCCATCCCCTTCGTGAGGGGGATGGAAGCCCAAGCCAGCGCGGCCACCAATGTGGTGGTTTGTAATAAAAGTTGTTTATTCTTACTTTTTGTAATTATTTGTTGTGCTCAAAAGGAGGACAATAGAAGGATTCAAGGGACCACAGTCATTACAATATTGAAAAGTAATGGGGAAACACCACAACAATCCCTAAGACCCACCTTTCCCACAGTAGTCCCACTCCTATTTAACTTGAAAAAGTGAATGGTTCGTCTACATATGGAGAACCGCAATATGTAGGGGAGCTCGAACATTCTTTCAGATTATGAGCATATCTAGTCCTCATTGTCTTTAACCACTAACCCAACGTCACCAACACTAGTCACGATAACTATCCTTTGAGTTCTGTGAAAAAAAAAAATCTATCCTCTGACTTTTTCTTTTTTTTCTGCTCCTCCCATTACTCCAATAATTAGGATATTAGTTTAGACTTCAAAGCATATGCACTTGTAACGTCGCTTTCACAAGCCACGTCTACTTGTCAAAATACAATGTTGACATCTGAACTTTATCTTGAAAACTCATTCATTGAATGAGACCCATAATCGGAATATAAGCTTTGCATAGGAGTGTATTTGCGTTTCTCACTGCATTTCTCTGCATTTAGATACTTGAGACATATTTAGGGATAGCATAATCACGTTGAATAAAATATAGTCTAGGTTATGAATTTCATTCAAAATGGCCCAACATACGACCTGACTTGCGATCCTTCGTGCCGAATAGGACAAACTCCAAGCCCGATCCAAGTTCTGCAATTGACCCAAGATTCCGAGCCCGATCCACGGCAGAAACCAGTTTCAGCCGCTTACCCTCCCTCCCTGTGTTGGCCGAAAATGGAATGAATTTGCCACGAACAAACCCAAGAAGGACATGCAAGAGGTCGGCTGAGATGGGAAGAAAACAAAAAGGAAAGAAAATAAAGAGAAGCCGCAGTTCTGTACTCGGTCAAAACAAAATAACGGGGAAGATTTTTGGCAAATTGATGAGGGAGCAATCTCGACTGAATCCAGAGCTCGTAGTGAACAGTCATTCTGAACCCCTGCTTGTACAGCTGCCTACAGAGGTTGAGATCTATGTCTGATACCAGCAATCCATCCCTGTGACAGGATAGTGATGGCTTGCACGAAGCATCTAGAGCTAAAAAGTGACTGGATCTATAGAAGTACCCGAAATCCGTGTGCTGTGGCTTCCCGTCACCCGATGCGAACAGATAATTGATCCAACAAAATAACAGTTAGCAACGGCAGCATTTAGGGCGTGCAAATTTGAAAAAAGACCAACCTCTGAAATGAAAAGTGAAGGGTGTCAAAGTCAATCTCCATCAAAGATTAGGAAGTCAAACTTCCCATCTTGGGGTAGTGGGCAATGATCAGATATTTTATATATCCATACAAAGACGGGAGATAAAAGATGGAGGTCTATGAAAAAGCGTTCCAATCCTTGTCATCTTGGGACAATCGGCAATGGTCAACTCTTCTAATATAGGCCATTCCAGTGTATGATTTTTTCCCGAGGAGAAACTATTCAAATTGGGCAAACATTCCAGCTCCACCTGAAGAAGATCTGGGAATCTAATTTTCTTCATAGCACTTCCCTGCCCTTCTTTCTGTGCGGAACATCTCAACCATGTTAACCAATCAAGCTCCATATTCTTCCATCGATTGGAAGGCCCTTCATGCTCCTCCTTACCTCTCTCATCGCTAATGACTTCTGTTAGCATCTTACAATTACTTATCCTCAATTCTGCCAATTTCACCAGATTTTCAACTATTGTTGGGGTGAACATATATGGTAACCAATTACAATGTGACACTTTTAGAGTCTTCAGATGTTGAAAATGCATTTGATTGTCCCATATCATCTTGATGTTATCCATGTAAGTGATAAGTAATGTCTCCAAGTTAGGAAATGCAACCTGCAATATTCACTCACAGAATTGGTGATTCTGTACTGTTAAATGACGAACAATTGAACCGCAAATATGGGTTGGGGGGTTTCTGTTGTGTAGGGTGGAGTCTATCGCTTGCTCTAGTTATTATTGTGGATCTCCGCTAAGTGATGAAGGTTATCAAAATAGAAAGAAGATGGGGACATAATAATCCCAGAGTCTCCACGTAAGTCAAAAAGGGCATGTTGATTTGGCTCATATTCAAAAAAATTATTAAATTATTTTATATTTAAAGAACAACGTAAATATTCACTTTTAGACGAAATCACACCTCGAAGGTTAAAAGAAACATTAATTTTATACCCTAAATAATCACTGAAAACTGGAGATGATGATATTCATTTTTCCATATGGTTGCTCAAGACAAGCTGTAACATCGTGGTGCATGCTAATTAACATTCGCAGCGACTAAACCTTGGTGCAAGCTAATTTACAATGACAGAAGAGATCCTTTGCTATAGAATAACTTATCAAGTTGCAAAAAAGGAAAAAGAAAAAGAAACAAAATCAAAAGAAGTAAACAAATCTCCACACTGAAAAATATAAGGAATCTTTCTCTAGTCTTTCCTTAAGAAAATAACTTTGCATTGCAGAGCTTAATTTGATTTGTAATCTGGCCAGAAGAAATATTGAGGTTAGAAATGGTTTAGCAAGTGGGGCATTACCTATCTCTCCATATAATAAAGGAAAACCCAATAATACTGTCAACCTCAAATTTTGGCCCAAAAAGCTCAAATATTATGCATGGCCAGCGTCAAACGAAAACTAAACATACATTTTTGACGATGGGCAAAATGGTAATTTGGATATGCACATATAACAATCATATAATCACGTCAGTTTCTCATAGCTAGTGTTAGTAGCATTTCCTAAAATAATCAAATCACACTTAACACTTGTATTTATTTTATTTATTTCACTTTTGTGCATACATATACCGACAAAATAAAATAAAACAACTTTTGTGCATACATATATGTGTGCCTTTTTTGCTAGTCAAAAAATGAAATAGCTAGTAGAAGAAGCAATAGTGAATCACTTAGAGACGGTTATTTAGGTTACAAATGGATGAAAATTGTCAAGGAAATTACAATAGGTTTTCTAGACACGGATGAAATAGCTGGTGTGCATGGCAATTCTTACATTTTTTATATCAGAGCTAAGTGAAAACTAATCGATTTATAGTTTTTCTCCTTAATAATTATCTTTACCAAAGAAAAACTAATTTTAATTGACCCTACCGAATCTTATGGTATCATTTACTTCAATGTTCGATTTACAATTCACTAATTTTAGATATGCATACTTAGTTTTGACAAGATGATTAAATTTAATTAAACACTTGACCTGTGGTGTGAAAAGTGAAGGGATGCCATGGTCGATCTCCATCAAAGATTGGCCACTGAAACTTCTCATTCTGGGGCAATGGACAATGTTCAGCCATTTTAAGTCCGGACATTCCAGCATATAATTCTTCCCCGAGATTAAACTAGTCAGATGGGGCAAGTATTCTAGTTCCATCCACCAGAGATTCGAGAATGTAATCTTCTCCAATGCACTTCCATGCTTTTCTTCCTCTACGATCACTCCTTCCATTTGATCACACTCTTTTATTTCCATATATTCAAGAGTAGCAAGGCACCGAATCATCGATGGAGCGAAAGCATGTCTCAAGTTGTTGCATTTATAAAGGGTCAGATGACTTAAAGAATCTAAGCACAACCTTTTTTGAGAACTTTTGTTCCATAGTCGGCTCAAGTTTGGGAGATTGACCAAGCCCAGATGCCATAAATGAGGCAGCACCTGAGTGCTTTTCTCACACTCCAGCCCTTCAAGATCAAATAATTCTTCTAGCTCACAATCACGTGCTTGCAAGCTTCTAATATTGTGTAAAGCAAGCATCCCTCTGGATGGAATAGCGTTAATAACCGAACATTTGTCCACCACAAATGATTCCAATTTTGAAAATAGTTCATTGATCTGCTCGGGATGGTCAAATGGCCTCATAAACTTTACTTCAGCAACTGTAACCTATTAGAAAATGCATTATTAAACATAAACTTCTAGTTAGCAAAGACCAATTACTCTGTTGTTAGTTAAAAACCATCCAATTGCACAGTATTTGCTAATTGATTCTTACCATTTCTTCATACATATTTTGGATGGTTTTGTTGAGGTCTCCCTTCCAAGACCACGTTGTAGTTGACACTTTTACTTTCTCCAGCTTTGGCGCCTCTATTGGTCCCTCAGAAAAGATCTTCATGTTGGGACATCTGGTCACAATGGCATCTTCCAAGAGAGGGAACATCAAAGTGTATCCACCTGAGCTGAAACATCTCAACCATGTCAACCCGTCAAGCTCCATAAACTTCAATTGATCAAAAGCCACCGCAGACCTTCTACAATCCTCATCACTAATGACTTTTGTCAACATTATACAATTTCTTATCCTCAATTTCGTGAGTTCCACCAAATTTTCAGCTATTGTTGGTGTGAACATAGTGGATAACCCATTACAATCTGACACATCTAGAGTCTTCAGAAGTCTAAAACATCTTGAAAATGGCAATATTACTTTTGGCTCGTGACTTGGGCCTTCTATGGCTTCCACATTGATACTTTGCTCTTCTAGTCTATCCTCCTCGAAAAGCACCACAATGCCACAATAATCAAGCTTCAACTCCTCAAGTCGGATTAGGTCTTTAGCTATTGAGGCTGGAAACAAAGAGGTGAGTCTTGTACATCTGGAAACGCTAACAGAACGTAAACACTGGAATTTAACTTCACAGGAGAGTTCCTTATCCCATACTCTTTTTAGCCTTGGTAATCCATGTAACACTAGCTCTTTTAACAGAAACCAAGGACTCGGAGGCTGAAGTTCAAAAACAACTTTGAGCGAATCACAATATTGTATCTCCAAACTTTCCAGGCTCCAGAGCTGTGGTAGAATAAAAGAAGGAATGATGTTCACTAGGTTATTACAACGAAACACGCAAAGCGATTTTATATTGCGGAAATTATTCGCAATAAGTTGATTGTCCCATATCTTCATGTTATCCATGCCACTGATAATTAATGTCTCCAAGAGAGGAAACGTAACCTGCAGTATTCATTCACTAACTTAGTGATTCTGTTAAATTTCGAATTCATGAACTTCCAAGACTTAAACATAGAAAAGTGCCGAGGGGAGAAGGGGATTATTAAGTTGCACAAAAGGAATAAAAGAATAAAATTAAAAAAAAAAAAAAAAAAGTAACAAAATTTCCATGCTACTGTTGTTTCTAATTTCCTCCAGTATTTCGTAGAATAATAAAAAGTTTTCTAAAACTTGAATTTGGAAAGCTCAATTTGATTAGTGAGTCAGTTTAATCCATCTGAAGAATTTTTATTTTTTTTTTGTATTTTTTTTTTTTTTTTGCGGTCAGTAGAAATATTGAGGTTAGAAAAAAGGCTTAGCAAGTGGAGTGTTACTTATCTCTCTATATAATAAAGCAAACCCAACAATGCTTTCAACTTTAAATTTTGCCCCGTAGAATTCAAATAACATGAATGGCTAGTGTCTATATATATATAACATGAATGGCTAGTGTCTAATGAAAGCTAACCATATATATTAGAATGGGCACAAAGATCATTTGGATATGCCGATATGAATCATATAATAAAAGAAACTAGAAGCAAGTCAAGAAAAAATTGAGCAATATACATGCATTGTCCCTCTTTGATTCAAAAGGGTAAGCTACGTTAGAAGTCATTTTTGCTATATTGAGTACAATCAGTTACTGTTGGTCGTGTTGTTTCACTATGATAACCATGCCACTTCAACAAAGTAATTGCGTTTACCAAAAGTAGCCTCATGTTTCATGTTAGACAAGTTTAACTTCAAATTTAATATATCAGTAGCAATACTGTCTTCGCTGGCCCGTTAGATTTCTCTTAATTTTTACCAGTTTTCTAGAATTGAACCCATTTGATGCATGTGACATCGTAATATATAAACTTATAATTTTTATATCTGTCAAATATATGTAATATACAGCGAGGACATCGCTACTTCTAGTTAAAGTCAATATTAGTTATTGTTTTTCAATATTGTATCACTCTAAATATATTAAAACATTAGGCTAAAAGAAAGCAATCAAAAAAGGAATTGCTTGGGTCAAATGAACAAACCTTACTCGCATCATGCCACACTTGAAGAACTAAATATACTCAATCAATTGAATTTTCCTTTTAACATTCATTAATATTTTACTAATGCTAGATCGTACAAATGTCAATTACTCGAAAATAGTCCTAAATATCTCATCAAATAAGATTAAAAATATCTAAGAAAGTCGATGTATCAATCATGTGGGAGGAACAATTACAGCCCATTTGGCTACACGCACAACATTTTTTTGTGAATGGCCCAACTTGCTCTTTAGTTAAGTCAAAGTTGACCATCCTATAAATAACTCTCTTTCAATTCCCACTGAAACGCCCTTTCGCTATTCACTCGAGAAGTCAGATGACTCGACTGAAATGGCTAATCTGCGAAATATATTTTATTTCTTTAACAAGAGTTTCATAAAATGGTCAAGATATTCCTTCGAACATAAAAGTAAAAAATGGAGACCTTGTAAATGAACGAAGAGTCAAGATTTTTTTTTGGGTGCTCACTTTCCTCTCCATTTTATTCAATTGCTTACCTATACTATAAATCATCACCCTCAATTTCAATTAAATGGCATTAATTGTTGTCGTGATGATCTAAATTATCAACTTCATACTCATAAGTTTTCAATAACATAGTGCCTAAGACAGTTCCTTAAGTCAGATTACTAGGTGATCAGATTTACTATACAAAACCATTAAGCATTCATATAATGAATGTTACATCCTACTATATCTTGATTTGCCATATCGTAAGGTTCAGTTTCGTCTGCATCTTGGCATAATGCTTCAAACTGAGAAATGAGATTTTGCTGTGGGCTCCAAGCATTAGCGTGAAAATCGTTCATTTTAATCTTTCACCAAATTAAAAGCATGATCTTGACCATAATAAAGGAATAAAGCACATGTAGTTGTTTAGAAATGAGCGAAAAACTTGATTATGGGAATCAATTAATAAAATTGAATCCAAATTTATGTAGACAGAGTAGGAACATGATAATGATTTTTCACCGCTTCCCATAAATTTGTAAGAAATTTTTCAGTAAATTATGATAATCAAATTTGCTCTCAATTGTGGACCAAACCTATGGACGTTACCCCTTGATTTAGGTCAGAATTGAACTTGATGTCATGAAAACAATAACGGCATGATTTTTGACAATGAAATTTGTCATCAACATTAACATTAGGACTTGATTTGCATGTATTTCAAAACATTGAGTACTCACCAAAGTATATTATTTAGGACTCAATCGAGTGACAACCAAAATTTAGGACTCCTACGACTCTTTTCCCCAAAATACCTATATGTCTATCTTTTATATTGACCAGATCGAAGCTTACGATTAAAGGTATTGCCACAGAGTAAGCTTAAAGCTTTAATGCTACTTTTGGCCATTTTGCCTGTTTGGCAATATCAGAACTCCTCTCTCAACAAGCCTGTCGTTATTTATTGTCCGCCCCTCCTCTCTTTCTTCATTACTTCACTATTTATTTGTAACACTCATATTTTTCCTAATTCTTCAGTAATGCTGCCATTACCGACCAAAAAAAAGTAATGCTGGCATTCATTTACTTTAAAAAATTAAAAGTCAAAGGGAAATTACATAAACCCTTCATGAACTTTAAAGATGGTACACTTTTACTCCTAAACTTTGGTGTTCCTCCAACTTTGATTTTATTGTGGATGTCCACCTTCCGTGCATTTTATCATTCCGTAATGTTGCAATTCGTCTGTATTTTTTTGAGTCAAATCATCCTTTGGCCTCCGGATGCTTTAAAATAAATTACAATGTTCCAAAATAAATACCAAAAAAAAAAAAAAAATGAGAGATGCTATGACAGAGAAGAATCAATGGGCAAAAGAGTAATTTGAATAAAAATAGAGAAGAATTACAATCTTACCATTGGAAAATTCACATGTTGGGCACTCGCAAACGGAAAAAAGGACGCAGGGTTAACGACTTAAGGCGTTCTGCGTTAAGGTTGAAATTTTGGGAATAAATGTGTACCGCTCTATATTTACATAGCAAATTTCATTTAATTTTTTCCTCAATGTTGCTCTCTAATGCCTAGGGCCACGGGATATTAAACATAGGTTGCAGATTTTATGTACTCTTATAATTATAAGTCCTATTCAATGATTAAGTGCTTATCTAAAAACACCGTACATGAAAGAGGTGCATCAATTACATTAGCATAGTTGCTTTTACTTGAAAACCCAATCCTCTTACCCCTTTTTTGTCTTGGGTTTTACCAGAGTCGCCTGCATTATAGTGTTTATAGATAATACAAAATTTGAAATAACTAAATTCAGTGGAATCATTTCAAGTGATTATGAAATTACTTTATTAAAGAATTATTTTATTGCCAAAATTCCCTTTGATTTTGTTTTATGAGAACCCATTAATATAGGTACACTTGCAGCAGGTAAGTTGAAAACAACTCACAACCTATCACAAACTGAATTTACATGGATTTCATGCAGTAAGTCGGATTTCCACATAATGAAGAGAAGCAGAAGATTGCTTTATCTAGTTACGAAGAGGGCAAGAATGGATAGGGTAATTAGGAAGAAAATGAATAATCATCATTATATCTAATTAGCAACGAAAGGAAAGATTAATAAATATTTTACTCTCTTGATAGAATTTTACCCGCCGCCCATGGAAGAATGCAGTTTGAGTGTCAACTTGGTTGTCTTTGCCTTCTCTCCGCGCCCAGGTCAGAGAAGTGACATTTGCTGGAGCAAAACCGCTTAAGGAGATGTCCTTGAATTGAATACGTTCTTGAAAGAGTTGCCGAATGTCCTCGGCAAGACCATCCAAGATGTCCCGTGTGATCGAAGCTGTGGATTCGAGGACGCCATCGTCCCTGATGGCATCTTTGCCTTCTCTGCTTGCCTTCTCAATTGACATTTTTCTTTAATTTTTTTTCCTGAGAAAAAAAGAGTGAGAAAACAGAGAAAAGGGGAGAGAATGATGAAGAAGAGCAGCAGATACTGAATAAGAAGAGGACGAAGAATGGCTATCCCAAGAACGAACCAGAATAGGAACAATCAGACACGAAGAAGGCGAAAGATTCGAGTGCCAAAAAGGACGAAGGAAGGGGAGCAATCAAGAGTGGAATAAGACCTTTTTGGCTAGCCAAAGAGATTCCTTTGGATGAGAGAGCAAGCTGTAAAAAGTAATTAACGGCTGACATTTAGTACCAGCAATCCAGTGATTTAGTACTAAAACGCCAAACATTCCCTACATATTACAAAAATAGAAAGGAAAGTAACTTGGAAACTGAGAATCATTCCCCACTTGAGTAATAAGTATTATCAAATCTAAATCCTTGATTGTGCTTTTTTGTTTGTTATGGCTCTTTACCTTTCTTTTGTATTCTCCTTTATGCCTTGAGTTGCGTAAGGTACGAGAAATATCAAATCCAAATCTTAGTATACACTTGTGTGCTTTTTTGCAGGCCCAAGCCTCTTGATTTAACTGCATAGCCAATAAGATTTCCTATTTAGCATGATCAAATAGAAACTTCTATGTTACTTTAAGTTTCAGAATAACAGATAAATTTTAAATGAAAAATAAACAAAAAGCTAAATATGAACCTGAAAAGATAGAACAAGCTAAAGACATATCTTCTTAATGAAGAAACTATTGTTAAACCAAACTATAACAAATTCTATTCAAACACCTTGACGCGGTGCATTATAATTAATCTACAGGAGAAAAATTGAAAAGTTTACTTTTTGAAATGTTAAAGAGATCGAAATTTTCTAATAATGTTCTACTTATTGACCTATGGACTTGCGCTAACTTGAAGCTTATATCTAATTAATGTTAATCATTAGATGAAAAGATATCTTGACTTTTCGTATATTGTCTTTCAAATTTCCACAAATATGTTGACAAAAAAACCCCTCATAACCATTCCTTTTAAGTGAAATAAATAAATAAAAAATACGTTCATAAGGAAAAATTGAAGTTGTTTAATTTTCTTGCCAACCATGATTGTTAGACCAGCATGTCAAATTACTCCTAAATCAATATTTATTATGTTTATTTGACTAATCTTTTACAAAAAAATTGTTATGACTAAGGGACATTCTCTTTGTAATTAAGTTGATAAGGACCTTTTGCATAGTAGCTACTTAGTTTAAGAGGAATAAGTGCATACGAAAACATTACCATATAACGTTAGCATCCTAAAGTATATTTGCTTATAATCTAGGGCATTTAAATGGAGACCTATCTACCTAGAAGCCCATGAAAAATTATGCAAACTCCATGAGCTAGGAATCCTCGAACTAAGCGACCTCCAGTTCTTCAGTTGTAAATCTCCCAACACTCCAACCAACTACGCCAATCATAGGGTTAAGCATAATTTTCTATTATAAAGAATAATAGTATGTCGCATTCTGTATCATTTCTTAAGAAAAGGAAAATGTTGACATAATATTACAATGTTGTTGATATTTGATAATTACAAGATACAGAGACTAAGGTGTTGTTTGGTAACGCTTTAGGGAACACATTTTCTATTCTTTTATTCCCCAAAACAGAAAAAGAACAAAAACGTATTTGATAATTTTTTTTATGTTTTTGGTAACAATTTATTCTCGGAAATAGTTTTAGAATAGAAATAAGAAACAAAATAAATTGTTTTTTTCTTTCTCGAATGCAATCAAGAAACAAGAAACAAGCTTTCTTTCCATTCTTTTCTTCCTTTCATTTTATTTCTTTATCTTCCTCTCTTCTTCCCCTAGCCAGTCGCAGACCTCAACATTGGTCAGCAACCAACCAGACAAGACCCGGCGACCTCGCCGAAGCCTTGTCGGCCCCCGGCGAGGTCACCCCAAGCTCACCGACCACCGGCGAGGCCCCTCTGAGCCTCACCATGGCTGGGCGAGGGCAAGGCTCGACCTCGACTCACCCGAGTGGGCAATGCCAACCTCGTAATGGCCGAGTGAGGCTTGTGGGGACCTCGCCGGTGGCCAACAAGGCTCTCTCGAGGCCGGCAACCTTGCCGACCCTCATTTGGCCGATCACTAGCCGGCCATGGCCAAGGCCGATGATGGGCTAAAGGAAGGAGAAGAAAAGAAAAGAGAAAATAAAAAAAGAAAATGTTTTTAAATTATTAATATATTAAAAAAATTCTAAATCACAAAAGTATTTGAAGTAGTACCGAACGTATATTTGTTCTAGGAACAGAAATTTTGTATAGTTACTAAATACCTTAAAATACTCAAAAACTGTTCTCAGAAACAAAAAGATATAAAAAAAATATTTCTGAAAAGAAATCGTTCCTAGGAACATAAATGTTACGCCCTAAATATAAAAATTTTATTAAGTTTACTTTGCATTATGCACAATTTCCTTAGAAAATTACAATTTAAGAAATAGTACCATATCATAAATATTCACAATATTGGCCTCCAATGTACTTGGTGTAAAATGTGGATATTCAAGTCCAAAAGTTAAAAAGAGGAAAAAAGACCAAAGACAAAAGAAAATGTTGACTTGGTCAACAAAGTGGTAGTTTTTGGAGTTAAATCATATATATGAAGTTTCGTGAAATTCGATTCGCAAAGTTCGATTTTTAAGTTGTTAAGCTTTGAGATTTCATGAGAATGGTGGTTTATGACATCATGGAGCCACAAGGTTTGTCAAAAGTTGTTTTTGAGTAATGGCTTGATTGGAGTGAGTATTTTAGGGTTTCACGAGCGAGTTTTGCATTACATTTAAAATTGAGTTATCATTTCAAGAGAGAGTTTTGTTAGCACGTAGATGTCACTTTATTAGTATTTAAGCATAGTTTAGCTGTTTAGTAATTACCATATGGTTTTATTCGGTTTTAACACGAATTCTCATTTAATTGATAGGATTGCAAAATCGTCAGCTCATTTAGTTCTACGCATTGTTTGATTCGGTAGTACTATCTTTTCTATGAATTTCTAAACTCATATCTTGAAAGTTATAAATATTCGATATATTATAAGTTATAAAAGAGCATAGTTGTCGCATAAAAATATGAATCGGTCATTAACTACTCTTTGGTTATTTGATAATGGTTTGAGAAACATGTTACAAAAGGTGTTGCGAAAGTTTACACACACCCACGTGTGCGTGTGTATGATGTTTAGAACTGATTTGTAAACTAGTTTACAAAATGGAGTATGAAAAGTTTAGGAAAAGTGTTGTGATATATGAAATGATTTTTGGATTTGATTTGTGAATTATGAAAGATGTTGTGGATCGGCGTTGATGCTCAATATCGTTGTAAGCCTGACGAGAGACTTGTGGGTATGTATACTAGTTTAGGATATCTTTGTGAGCTAGTTACTGGCAACATTGGTAGAGAACTTACCAAGAGGGAGATTGGTTGCCTTGTCACGAGGAGTTATGCATGACCATGATTGATATCTACACACGAGTTGGCTAACGGAATGGACTATTGATTTGTGATGTAATGCAAGTTTGTCAATGAAATGGACCATTGACATATGATTTTGATGAGATTGATCCAATAGACCATTGATATTTGTGTCATAAAATGGATATTTCCATTATAAATAAAACTATATTAAAGCATATGTAACTTATACCCTTAATATAAGTTTGTTATAATCTAGATTTGGGTTAAATGAGTGATGGTTTGGTTTTGTAAATATATATAGCGAGTGCTTCATCTACTTAGAAGATATACGCACTACTTACTAGATTTATTGGACTGTAGTTGCTCATTCCATTCATCCTTCATTTTTTTCAGGTCATTTGGTTGGTTAATGGCCCCGCTAAAGCGAGAACGATTTCAATTGGGACTTTTGGAAGTTGGTTTTTGGGTGATTTGAGACTGCGTCCTTTGGACGAAAAATCGGCCGTGTCATTACGATGCTAATATTATATTTGTTTACTAGTTTCACATGACAAATTTGCCAATCAAAGTTGTTCGGTTGGAAAGGTCAATTTACCTCTTGTAACTAGATTGAGTAGAACCATTATCTTGTTAATGAGAAAATAGTTCAAATAAGAATATTATCTCATGAGAATAATTTATCTAGTTAATGGTGCATAAAATTAGCAAATGTGGAGCCGAGGTGGCCACATTTTTTATGGAGGATGTAGCATATTCAATTCTTGGAATGGATAAGTAGTTTCTAGCTATATAGAGTGTTATGTCTCCATCATAAAAGATTGTCCTTAGGATGGATAATTACATAATTACACGGATAAAAATTCTCACATTTCGTTTAGTATGTGAAGAATTTTGCATCAAAAAGTATAATTTCTCAAAAACAAAAATTTGCAGGCCAATCACGCCTGAGTGTTGGCTTTGAAGTTCCTATAGGAAGCGGTGACAGGGACCTATAGTCCAATCAAGCTTGACGCGACTGCCCACGGAGCTCTAATCATAGGCGTTCCACAAGCTTCCATTAATCCTCATGGCCTATTTGTTCGGAAACGGGACGCCAGTCATTTCCTTATGACGTAACACTTACATGATTTGTTGACAGTTTCAGTGGAGTGGGTGTGGAAAGCCGATATATTCATTAGGGAAATTACTCATCAACATATCTAATTATATATATCTTTATCCAAAAACTTAAATCAATTAATTATGATCTAATCGGAATTTTTCAAGGTAAGATCTTTTTTCAACACAATTCAAGCATGCATATCAAAAGAGTGTGACCGAGTTAGTGCAATTGTTGTTGAGAGGCTAGCATGAGTTTGGCTCACAGGAACCAAGTTAACATGGACAGATGTAGACACAGGGCAAGAGAGCGATGAGTTCATATTGATTGACGATGATGTCCAATCTTTTGTTGGGTCGGGTTCAATTTGTACAATCGTCAATTCTTTAACCAAACCCAAATCCTCAAATTCGATCACCTTGGTCGAGTTGACTTTGGGATTGGACCATTTTACCGTATGCATAAGTTGGTAGCTTGCTACTCAGACTTAGCCTTGACTTTATTTCTTTTTCACCTCAATAGGGACAATAGTTGGGTGGCGAGTGCTAGTGACTAGACACGAGCATATGGTCAAGTTCAATCTCGAGACTACCTTCGTTGGTTGACATCCGAAGTGAACTGATTCGGTCCTGGTTCCAACAACTTGAAATTAGCATGGGACCAATTTAATTTCTAATTCCAACCTTGGAATCGGTCTACATACTTACGAACAAATAATGTTTTCTCCTATGATTTTCTTGGAAACTTTTTATTGTTATAGATTCCTCCCATTTGGAATTAGTTCAAAATATTAGTCTCTTGGCTTTTCATACAGAGCTAATAATGAAATTATGATAGATGAAATCCTTACTATTGTCATGACCTCTCCTTTCTGTCCGAAGGGAAAAAAACAATTTGTTTAGGGATATTACCTAAAAGATAAGCCTACAACCTTAGTTTTAAACGCGAACTCTCCCAAACCCATAGCTCGTAAAACGTTAGGTACTCAAATTTCCATTATAAGAATTTTCTAATAATGAGTCACCAATATCTTATTGGGGTTGGCTAAAAAACAAATGAGGTATGGGAGTGTACCTCATTTCTCACGCAATCAGATAATCTAAGGTCGGGACTTAATTACATTAACTTATCGATTAGTACCCTTTCGATATCTAATTTTGTTCATTTAAAAAAGATTTTTGGACACGCAGTTTAGTATGATTTTAAACCTATCCATTAACATATAAAGTGATCATGTGGATACGCAATCATTAAAATAACAATCAACAAACAAAGTAACGTTAAATAAATTGCATCAGAAAAAGCAAGAAACTAACATTACCAAATAAGGGGCATGTTACCTTTAACTAAGCTAAAGGGAAGCCATAATCAAAATATGAAAGGTGCGCAATCAAGAGCATTCGTCTTTAAGGATAAATGAAACTCTATGGTAGAGCCCTAAGAACTTATTCAATTTTGAGCACAATTTTAAATCAAAAGGCTTCCACTTTTGAAGAGAAAATTACTCAAGAACTATTTTTTAAGCTTTTTCTGATGAATTCTATTTTTTTTTTATCATTTCAGAATTTTTTAAATTTTTTTAAAATTTTTATGAATTTTTTGAATTTTATGAATTTTTAAAATTTTTTATTTTTTTATATTTTTTAATGAGTTCACTTTTTGGAATTTTTATGATTTTTAAGAATTTAATATTAGTTTTAATATTATAAAAAATGAACTCGAACCGGTCAAGTGACCCGGCCCAACTATGCCGACCCGGACCCAATTGGGCCGCTCTAAGGCCCACTTCCCATCCACCCACAAAGTTCTCTCTGACCCACTCGCATTCTCCAGCCCCCTCCTGTCTTCTATTCTTGGCCCAGCCCTCTCTAGTCCACAAAACAGTCAGCCCAGCACTTAAACAAAACCAGCCCCATCTTCCTTTTTCATAATTTTCTATTTTTTTGCTCTTTCATTTTTCGCTCTTCCATTTATTCTTATTTCTTTCTTTCTTCTTCTCACCCGAAGCCACCCGAAGCCTATGCAACGCCTTCACCGAAGCTCACCCAAACCATGCACCTTCTTCGCCGATCCTCCTCTACGGACGAACTCAACACTCACCACAAAGGCACACCCCGGAATTCCATCCGGCCCGACATCGACGGCCGCCAGCTATTTCCAGACGATCCCCGTTTTCCAGCACGAGACCACAGAATCATTGACCAAGACTCGGAAAAGAAAAGGCATATCGAGCCATGGCGACAAAACAACAAAAACATACCGGATCCAGATTTCAAAGAGATCACCCAGACATGCTCGAAATCATGAATAATGGCTTAGTAAAACCAATGGAATTCAGATCTCATGCCGGCATTCTAACAAACAGTCGGAATATGCTACTGGAACGAGGGGCTTCCGGCCCGTCGCGCCCAAAACAGGGCAAGTGCAGAGAAGAGCCTACCTGTTCGGCTTGAGGATGTCGCCGGGGAAGGTCGTCGGACGGGTCCGCGTGCGGCCGAGGCTCCCTCTCTTGCTCTCTCAGTCGCTAGGATCTCTCGTTCTCCGTTCGCACTCTCTCTCTGCCCCTCTCGGTCTCTCTCTTTCACCCTCGTCGAAGAAGAAAAGAACCTCTTCTCCTTGGATCTCCTCTCTCGAGCAGCTCTCCCTCTTGCTCGCTCCCTCTGGCTCTCTCCCCTTGAACTCTCTGGTTTTTCCTCTCTCGGATGCCCCTCTCCGATGAACCCCTTTCCGAGCTCTCTCTCCCCGAACAACGCCTCCTTTAGCTCTCGCTCACCTTCTCCTTTTCTAGAAAGCTTCTTTTTTTTTCCTCTCGAGCTCCCTCTTCCTCTGGTTTTTTCCTGGTTTTCTTGCCGAAGACTAGCCTCCCCCCCTTTCTCTCGTTCTTAGCCTCAAGGACGATGCCAGCTGCTATGGTGTCCCTACAATGTACCGTCCTCTGTCTCTGCTTCTTTTGTCAGGAGGCCACGTTTTTTCCTCGTTGAGCGGGCCAGGCCGTAAAGAAGAGATGGGCCAACCTGCCCCCCTCGCTGCTTCTCTTTTTTAATAATTTTAAAATAATATAAAATAAATATAATAATAATATTTTTTTCTGTTTTAATACTATTAATGTCAATACTCCTAATATCTATACGCGATGCAATTTAATGAAAATTTTTTTTACTAGAAATTACAAATTAATCCCGAATCTTCTATTCAATTTAAAATATAAATGAAGAGTGAAAATTTAGGTATCAACAACTTATTTTAGTTCAATTGTATACTTATATTTGGAAATTGGCATAAAAAGATAATTTTCACTTCCTTTCACCTTGGCGTCATCCACCAATGACATGTTGCTTCTTGCTAGGTAGATAGATGGGTAAACCGACGAGAATATTCTATTCTCCTCCGGGGGTGTTTGCACAATCTTTGAGTTAATTAGTAGTATTTGTTTCCCAAGTCAAAAATTGATTCAAAAGCATATGCACATTCACCTATTCAGATGCATATTCATTGGAACGCAGTTAGTAATTTTAAACATGATCAGATGGTTTCGTGCGCTCCATGAGAATTTTGTTAAATAAAATGATTGGATAATCATGCACATACAAAATTAATCAACATCTTATTATATTAATCATGTATATAGCCAGATTGAAGTAAATGAACTCAACAAATTAGTTAATGGAGTTTGAAAATGTAATAACTTAATTGAGTAATGTGACGTGTAATTAGGCATCTAAAAAAATCAATCGTGTTGAATAACACCTAATAAACAACTGATCATATGACTCGGTGCGTATCACATTTTTAAGTAGACCAATATTCAAGTTCATCCGGCTATGCTGTAGTTGTGCCATGCCTATGTGCACAAAAAATGGTGCAATGTCGTATCATAACTAATACTACTTAGTGATACATGTTGGGAACATGAACCACATTGAAACAGGCCAGAGTAGTTTTCTAAAAGTTGTTGGACCTATTGTTAACGATGGTTAGGGGCATTGCAATTTTGAGGTGTTTGTCAAGCACCTTGTTGAGATATGCATAATTCATTTTCATAGATGAAATTGTCGGAAAAAAACCATACCGAATAGTCTTTTAATGTCCTCTTTTTTTTTTTTTTTTTTTTTACATTAGACAATTTGGGAAAAAGATATAGCCAAGAAATTAAGGTACATAACAAAATAGCCATGTTGCCGGCATGAAATGAGCCCTTTAGTTAATTCATGAATACTCAGGAAAAATGAAAGAGTATGATCTAATGTAAAGGAACTCCTATGCATTCCTTTATTAGCTTAGCACTAGATAATTCATGAGCATTTAAAAAAAAATGTTTTATCATAGCTATTACATTAAGTTGTATTGTATTGGACAAATCATAATATTCAGGTATACACATAATTGAGCAGTAGAAATAGAAAGAATAGTTTGAATTCATCCAAGGTATGCTAACTCAACATAGACTTGGATGCACTACGCTCGCAAATTATTGCCAAAAAAAAAAAGATTTGACAACAGCAGATGCACTAAAGCACTTAATTCATTTGGGAGGACATGAGATTTGCCAAATAGTTAGCCATATCAGTTACACAAAATGTTTCATAAGATTTATATGATTTAATAATTTAATATTACATCCCTTTTTTAATGTCTTTAGCTCATCCAATGAGAATCGACAAAGTGAATTGGACTAAATATCTCTCAGATGAAAAACAGCCTAAAGTGTTCTTGTGAAGCAAATTCCACACATTGCTTCATGGTGGCCTGTGTTCTTGGAACCACTGTCACTCCTTTTTTCACTTCCTTTCAGTGTCGTACTATCAAGTATGTTTGCCTCGGTCACCAAGCAATCTATTTTTCCTTTTTTCAAACTATAATGGTTTGAATATCTTCATAGGATTCTCAATCGATAGAGCTCTATTATTGGAAAAAAGCTATGCACGTTGCTTAGGTCCACGATATGCAATAATTTGAATAGACATTAGATAAATGGGGTGTCCCTACTCCCTCTCGAGTCCACATTCATATAGTTAAGTCTGTAAATATGTTCTCTCATTCTATGTGTTTAGATTATGGTCTTTCATATTCATGCATTGCTTGTTTAAATATGCATGTGGGGAGACAATTCTCTTTATATTCTTCTAGGGATATAATGAGGGAAATAATCGAATTGCAACTCTAAGTCATTCAAACATTGTACACGATGAAACTGAGGATCCACCATATCTTATCAAAAAGATGAAGACTAAATTACGTTTGCCTTGTTCTCTGCCAACTCTGACCCCCAATCACAAGAACTTGGTACTGTCGCTTGTAGTTTTATAAGCCATGTATTTTCTCACATCGTGATTTTTTAAATGATGTTTAATTAAATCTCGTCTTTTACAAATGGCAGGTACTTGAAAATATGAGTTCCTATTAACAATAGGCATTAAATGGTGAATGATTTGATTATTGAAGTTATTATTTTCAAGAAGGCAACCATGCATTATTACTACAATCCCATGATTGTACCATGCCTTGGAAAAGTGAGGTCCATACGTACTCTTTTGTCTAATAGAGCTCTATGAT
Organism: Eucalyptus cloeziana; assembly: GCA_014182715.1. Classification (NCBI taxonomy): domain Eukaryota; kingdom Viridiplantae; phylum Streptophyta; class Magnoliopsida; order Myrtales; family Myrtaceae; genus Eucalyptus; species Eucalyptus cloeziana. Next base: position 3,724,476 of record CM024644.1, read on the forward strand.
TGGAAAATAACTTCGCACATTTCTCAAACCCCTCATTACTCCTTTTGTCACTATGCTTTAGTGCTGCATGGTCAAGTATCCTTGCCTCGGTCACCGAGCAATTTGTCTGTTCTTTTCAGACTTCAATTATATGAATATCTACATAGGATTCGTAATCGATTGTATTGCACCAATCATGATAAAGTGTACTATGCTTGATTCAAGTTTTCATAACATCTTTTCCACCATTATTTACTATTCTGAAAAGAAGAGTAGTTGCACGGACACACAAATTTAACTGACGGAAATCAAAGTGACAAAGTAATGGGCTCAAAGTTACGTGCACGATATCGGCCACAAAAGAAAATTGATGTGAACTATTGGATTTGGCATGACCATTTTGTCCTGCCAAACCCCACTGTCCCATGCCTCACACCAAAAACAATAAGTTGTGCCATACTGATATTGCACTAATCAGTGTGTAATCTGTAGTTTGGATTCTCTGGCTTTACACTTGCGAAATGAAACAAGTATCACTAAAATCCAATGCGCACCCATCCTGAAGCACACTGCTTATGGAAATTGATCTCGCATCTATGTTGCGGAAATTTAGACTTCCCAATTTCTCTTCCTTTTCTTTGTGCACTTCGGTTTGACTATGATGAGTTATTGTTATGGACTTGTCGCTTTTTTTTTATACAATTAATAAATAATTCCGACAATTTTTTGGAGAAGCTATTGAAAATATCTCTCTAGCTCGATGCTTCTCAAAGTCACGACCGGTTCAATTTAGCCTATAGAACTAGAAAAGCAAAACAATGAAATGGTTTCACCGTGGAAAGGGTGGCGCGAAATCATAGAGTATTAGTTCATTGATCATGTTCACCTCATAGTTTTCAAATATAAAGAGAACTCCTATTTTCATCAAATATTATTCACCAAGAGTGCTTCAAAGATATTATGATGACATACAATTGTACAAAAACACAATCACTAAAATAAACTAAGCATGTAATTCAGTAAACCTATCAAAATGGACCAATATTTGATAGGCAAATCATTATATGGGTTAGCTATGTTCAATAAATGAGATATAAACAGGTTTAGAATACCAAAGTCCAAAAATATATTAGTGTTAAGTGGGTTCACAATTTACACAAACCTAACTCACTTTTGTGTCTCTCTCTTCACCGTATATGAGAACACAATTGACTCCTCGAATTGTTCCAATTTCAAAAAAGTCTTGATGCACCGGCAACATATGCCGACTTCGCCCTTATGAAAAGTATCAAGACAATTTTTTTAGTTATGTGAAATTTTATAAGAACACTGTTAACTACTCTAGAAGCTTAAATTATTAGATGAATGTGTGGTTTATTATCTAAATATTCTAATAATCTCCCGTACGCTTAGTCTGGTCTGTTACCGAATACTAAGCGTGAAAATTTAATTGGAGAGGCAAACAGACAAATTTGAACTCAGGACCTTTAGTTTTAATACCATGTGAGTTTTGTGGGACTATTGCTAACTGTTTTAAAAAGCTTAAACCGTTACATAAATGTGTGGTTTAATATTTAATTACTCCAACACTCCTTCTCACGCGTAGGCTAGACTAAAGGCATTGAAAAATATAATTGAGGAGGCAAATAAGGGTTTGGAAAGATTTAAACACAAAATCTCCTGCTTTGATATCATGTAAGATTTTGTGGAACCACTGCCAAAAGCTTAATCTATTAGATGAATATGTGGTTTAAAATTTAATTACTCCAACATCAAATCTCTTGCTAGTTCAACCTAGACTATAGAACTAGAAAAGCAAAACAATAACAAAGGGTGTTGGGATTCACGAAGCATTACTCCATTGGTCATGTTCACCTCATAATTTTCAAATATAAAGGAAACTCCTCTTTTCACTTAATATTATTTAACAAGAGTACTTTAAAGATATCATTAAGACGTACAATTGTACAACAATGCGATCACTAATTTAAATTAAGCATGCAATTCGGTGAAATTGTGAACATTCCAAAGGCTACTTAATACATGCGTGAATTCAAACAAACATCGGCATGGAATCGGATATTTATTAAATGAGATTAGCCTAGATTGACGTGTAGTTCCAAAATAATGGCACCCCATCATTCAATTTCACTTCCCTGCAAGGTCATTTAAGTATATCAAAAAACAGCAATGTGGACTACGATCCTTGATTCGAACTTTGCTTAAGCAAGGAATCATGCTCAATTATGGTATGATTCCGCTCAATTATGGTTCCACATTAATCCGTACTACGATTGCTTAAAATTCTTGCTAGAATTTTTGAGTTTATTCTTACAATTATTGTTGATAAAAAAAATTAAGCAATACGTGGAGTAACTCCCGATATAGCAGTAAAAGCAAGACGTGTAGGCGGATCGTCCGGCCCGAGGAAACCTTTGCACGCCTCCGTTACCTTTTGGGAGGCCTACGCCCCATAGAAACTGTCTACCTGAGACTGTCCCTTGGCCCGTAGGTCCTGACACAAGGTTAGAATTCTAGCTCTTCCAGAGTGGTATCTCACTGATGGCTCGGGCCCCCCCGGAAGGAGGCCTTCTTCGCCTTCCACCTAACAACTTCAAATTTTTCTCATAAACTAAGTTTTCTTCTTCTTTTTTTCATTTGAAAGGATGATTTGAAATATGTGAAAATTGGAGAGGTAGTACATGAAAAGTCAAGACTTAGGGTGCGTTTGGTAACGATTCTGTTCTCGGGAACAAATTCTGATCAGAAATGATTATTTTTTATTTTGTTCCCGGGAACTGATTATGAGTAAAAGAACGTGTTTGGTAACTATACAAAATTTTTGATTCTGGAACAAAATTGTGTTTGGTACCGTGTTCATTAATTCTATTCTAAATCAATTTATTTTAATTTTTAAATAATTTTTATAATTTTTCCCTTTTTTTTCTTTTTTTTTTTTCCTTTTTTTTTCCTTTTTTTCTCCTATTCTAATTCTTCTTCAAGCCGGTCGTCGGCCCTCGGCGAGGCCGGCCCTTGTTGGCTCGGCCTTGCCGAACCTCGCCCTAGCCCGGCGAGCCTCCGTGAGCTCGCCGGACCGATCGCCGGACCGGCGGCGTCGGGCGCGGCGGTGAACGCGTGTTAGACGCGTGGCAAACGACGGCGGCGGCGGTGGCGGCGGCGGAGGCGGCGGTGGCGGCAACGGGCGGCAATCGCAGGATGGTGGTCGATGAAGAAGAAGAAAAGAGAAGAACGGCGTCGGACGCGACGGGCGGTGACGGCGGGCGCGGCGCGGCCGGGCAATGCAGAACCGGCGAGCCGGTAGCGGGCGGCGGCAGGCGGCGATCGCGAGATGTCGATCGATAAAGAAGAAGAGTTTTGATTCTCAATTTTGTTCCCGGAACAAGAATCAACTTTTTTTTTTTTATTCTTGATTCTCGTCCCAAACTGATTCTGGGAACAAAAAATTAGAATCTAGTACTGTTGGAATAGTTACCAAACAAGTCCTTATTTTCCAATGATAGTCAACATTAATCAGATATAATAGTCTAAGTTAGTTTAAGTCTAATATGCCAATAGGTAGAACATTATCAAAAGTCAATGAAGATAGAATATATAACCTGGCCATTTTATGTTTTATTAATTTTTTTCTTTATTTTTTATTATAGCATTAGAAAAAGAATATCAAGCAATGTCTAACTTATGACATGAATGAACTCTCTACATGGTATATTGGAGAAACTAACGGGCTAAGCAGCGAATCAAAAGGCAAGGCTTGCAAAAAGGTAGACAAGCGAATACTACTATAGGGATTTGCTATGCGGGGAATGATATGATGATAGCATTCGAAACTCTTACTCTATACTTTCGTTTCTATTATATTCTTATTTCAATTATTATTTTCAAGAAAGCAATCGTGCATTACTAACCCAATGCCATGATTGAACCATTCATGAAAAGATGGGGTCCACGTGTATTCTTTTGTCTGATAGACTCAGTCATTGAAAAAAGCTACATGTGTTGCTCAGGTCTTAGAAGATGCAATGATTTGATTAGACATTAAGTAAATGGGGTGTCCCCACTCCCTCTCGTGTCCCCATTTAATAAAGGTGTGGCTGGATCTACAACTACCTCATTCTTTAGTAATTTGACTTGAGACACAAATTTTGACAGGCTAAGATAGATGACTTTCGGGTTATGTACCCTATCATATGGTTAAGGCTATATATATTGATTATTGTGTTCTCTCATTCTATGTACTTATATTATGGGCTTTCATATTCATACATTGCTTGTTCAAATATGCATGCGAGCATACAATTCTATTTGCATTTTTCAAGGGATAAATCGATGGAAAAAATCAAATTGCAACTCTTAGGCATGTGGATAGATCACGCAAGGCGAAGCTGAAGATCCATCACATCTTGTCAAAAAAAAAAAATGATAACTACATTGCATTTACCTTGTTCTCTGCTAAGTCTGAACTACAATCACAAGAGTTTTGTAGTGTTTCTTATAGTTTTATAAGTCATGTATTTTCTTGCATTGCAATCTTTTAACTGGTGTTTAATTAACTCACATTTTTACAAATGGTAGATACTTAAAAAAATGAGATCCTATAAACAATAAGCATTACATGTTGAAAGATTTGATGATAACATTCAATACTCTTAGTCTATAAATTTGTTTTCTATGACATCGTTATTAAAGTTATCGTTTCAAGAAGGCAACCGTGCATATATTACCACAATCCCATCATTGAACCATGCATGCAAAAGTGGGGTATGTACTCTTTTGTTCAATAGAGCTCTCTTGTTAGAAAATAGCTTTGCACGTTGCTCAGGCCAAAAGAAGTAATAATTTAACTACAGATTAAATAGTGTGATGCCCCATCAGTCCAAGATGTTTTTTGAAAAAGCTAAATAGACAAAAGCGGAGCATCAAACTCGAGATTTTGGCTACAATGTGGAAATAAATTAATAGATTAATGATAAGTCAAGGTGATTATAACAAGATCTTTGGCAGCAAAATATGCAGAGGAATCATGAAATTTTGATTGTTAGGTCCCAGCTTTGATTGTTAGGTCCCAGCACGCCTCATGCAGCAAGCAACCACTCATACATTATCGACTTTTTCCAGTAAAAAGTTGCTGTGTTTTGACGCCGCCCTCCCCTCTTTGTCTCTCTTCGTTCTTGCTCTGTTTTACTCTTTCTTTTTCTCAGCATAATCACTCTTCCTCCTCCTTCCTCATTTTTCTTCAACATCTGCTCCTCCTTCCATCATCTCAATGACACGGTAGGCATACAACGCGGGCACATTTCACACTAGACAATCTACATCCCATGTATATGGTCCACATCATCATTAACTTCGTTTGCATGTTTGACAAAAAGAATTTGAAAGAATTATATATACATATATAATGTACATACGCAATTGACAAAAAAAGAGTTCAAAGACCTATGACAATTTTAGCAAAAAATTCAGTTACTACGATGCCTAAATCCCTTACTAATTATCAAATCCCACTCCAAAACTATACATATACATACATACATACATACATACACACACGCGCGCGAAAAGTACCAATGCCAGAATATCTTCCTTCGACGATTTAATTGTACGGATTTGACGCGACCAACTTCGGTTCCTTAATCACTTAGGTTAAAAAATCCAATTGAAGAAGACAACAAGACTACACGCCAAGTCAATCAGATGAACAGTGACGAGGATTCAAACATCCACCTGACATTGCTTCGCGAGCAAGTACCGAAGCGACACTGAACCTCCTCTCTCTCTCTCTCTCTCTCTCTATGTATATGTATGTATATATGTATGTTAATCAGGTTATGAAATTGTAGTTCAGATGAGGAGACAGCTTGCAATGAGAAACGAAGACCTGAAAGACTTTGGGGTGGAGATGGTGGCCGAGCAGGCGATCGAGCGACTCGTTTCCGAAAATCAGCCATCGAGCATGAGGCGACCGAGCAACTCAAAACCGCAAATTGAGCCGTCGCCGACGGCGGTGGCCTCCTCTTCGACTTGTCCGTTCTGCGTCGTCCCCATGTGCGGGCGTGGCTCGCAGGTCAAGCTTGGGTAGAGAGAGCGCGCGCGCATGAGTTTGAATTATACAGGGAGGAGGAGGAAGATGGAAATGAGATTTTATAAAGATTTTCCAGCGAAGATTATGAACTTTTATCGCTTTTATCTTTTATTTTTCCTTTTCTTTTTCAAATTTTTCTTAGGATATACGCTGGGTAAAAATAAGGGGGGAGACAAATTGAACAATATAAACCCCAAACATTTTACCCGTGGTACCATTTAGTCCTTAACATTTGTCAGCAAATGTGTTAGCTATCTGGTGATCAAATTTGATTGCATTGTATGCTGGTAATCCAAAGAGGCTTTTTGAATAGTTTTTAAGATATATAAGGGCTAATGTGGTTTCACGTGATATCACGGTCAAAGAAAAAGAAAAAATTGAGAAAATAGGAAAAATAATAAGGGCCAAAAAAATTGAAAAAAGAATTTGGAGAAAAACCAAAAGGAAAAAATCAACTAGGGAAGAGAGGGAGTGTAGCCGGCCACGGTGTTTGAAGGTTTTGGGACGGCTGCGATCTTCGGAAATTCACTTTTATAGATTAAATTGCATATTGAATAGTGTCTATCTAATTAAGATAAGTTTTTGAATAACATAGAATTTAATCTAAACCATTTCCTAGGTTTAATTGGATAACTCATTTTAGATAGTTTATTTTCCATTAATTATAGTTTTGAATTTTAATAAAATGTATCAAAAATATCGTGTGCATGTCATATAAAATTAGAGGCATAAATTTCATGTCCTATAAGTTCGTTTTGTCATTTAATGTGTCACATTCAACAAATGATAATAATCTTCTTGCCACGCTTGAAGTTAGGTCTCTCTCTCTTCTCTTCTCAACTCTCCTTCCTCCCAAATCGCATCGTTTGTTTCCCACTCTCATGGCTGCATCCAATTCCATCGCTCTCGTCTCTTATCTTCCCAATGTTCCTACCAAGCTTGATATTAAAAACTCCTAACATTTAAAAGTGTACAATCATTTCTCATTTTATGACTTACCGAATTCGATTGATCAATTCAATCCATCAATGAAACAGGCAATAGCCCTATGCTGGCCTACCCAAGCCCAAGTTAGCGGGCCTGTTTTTGGGCTCGTCGAAGCCCGCCCAATTATTTGGGCTAATTTCTTTTTTTCCAACATGATTTAACACAAATTATTAATCAATAAAATGACGACGAGCGTTGAGCAAGGCAAAAGGAGTAAGGGTCGTGGGTCACCGAGTAAAATCGAGTTGTCGACTGTGTAAATCGACGGAAGAGAGAGACACACACAAGATTATGGGGAGTGTTGAGCATATCTTGGACATCCACTACAGTGAAGCAATGAAGTATGGATATAAATGCCAAGAATTCATGTTTTAGAACTAGACATTGAAATTTCCTATTCCACCTTATAATCAGATTACGAGCTTATCTAGTCCTTATCGTCTTTAACCAGTAATCTAACATCCCCAACACTTGTCAAATAACTATCCTTTTGAGTTTCCGACCAGAAAAAAAAACAAAGAAAAAAAAGAACCATCCTTTGACGTTACTCCATGATTAGGATATTAGTTTGGACTTTAAAGCCATGACTACTTGTCAAAATACAATATTGACATTTAAACTTTCGCTTGAAAACTCATTCACTTAATGAGAAAACGTCGATATTGACATAATTGGACCCATAAGTGGAATATCGGCTTCGCATAGTAGTGTATTCGCATTTCTTGCTACATTTCTCTGCATATATATATATATATATATTATTTAGGAATAGCATAATCGCATGGAATAAACTATAGCCCTGGTTATGAATTTCATCCAAAATGCCTCGACGTACGACCTGACTCGATTCTTTGTGGCGAGCAGGACAAACTCTATGCCTGATCCAAGTTTTTCACTAAACCCAAGAGTCCGAGCCCGATCCACGGCAAAGACCAGATTCGGCCCCCTTCCTCTTTCTCCCGCTTGCGTTGGCCGAAAATAGCATGAACATTTGCCACGTGAGGATTAATTTAACGAGGAAAGAAAATAAAATAAAGTAAAGAGGAAAATTGCACTGTTAGGCAAAATCACCTAGCATGGAAAATTGTTCAAAAAGTTATAAATCTATTGTTCGGTTGCCAGTTCAGTTTTAGATCTTTCAATTTTGACCAATATAGTTATAAACCTTTTAACTATTTTTCAATATAACCTATCCAGTTAATTTTGGATGAAAATCTCCAATGTGGCGACCTAATCAGTGTCGACCATCTTATATAGCATGGTCAACAGTTGATGTGGACATCTCAAATGAAACGACGTCTTTTGCAATTTTTAGAAAATAATCCTTTTTTTTTCTTTTTTTTTCCTTTCCTTCATGTTTTTCTTTGTGCAGGCCGGCGGATGGCAGGGGTCGCAAGCCCACAGACTTGTGGCCGGGGAGGGCGTGCGCCCAGATCTGGTCATTGGATTGGAATACGTTGTCAAGTTTTGCTCCTTCGACTTTGTTAGCAGGATCTCTCTTAAGATATGGTGCACCCAATGGGTCCTTCCATCGGTGGTTGCTCAAGCAACCTGGATCGAGCTTCTATTATGAATCTCTTGGAGGTACCTCTCGACTGGTTCCAACTTTTTGCCTTCTTTCTCCTCCACTTATCCTTCGGTGATCCACACATCAGAAAGAGGCCGCCACATCCTGTGGCGGTGACTGGTACAGAAACAAGAAAAAGAAAAAATAACAAAAAAGTAGAAAATTAGGACAAAAAAAATGTAACAATCATCTACGTCAGCACTTGTAGTCCCGCACAAGATGATTAATGCTGATTAGACCGTTACATTAGTGATTTCAAGTCAAAATTGATCGAATTAACAAAATTGGAAAATCGTCCAAATGTTTTGGTTTGTGACCGAATTGGCTGCTATACAATGGTTTATATGACTCTGTGAACAATAGCCTCATTAATTAACTATTGCTTGTTAACATCATCATGGTTTAAATTATGATTATAGGTAAATTACAACTTGTAAAGTTAAATTACTAGTTACAAGTGCCATTGACCTTATGATTTTATGTAAATTACCAAGAAACTTAAAAAACTTATTGCTTTAAGACAGGACCGGTCCCCCCTTTTTCGCCTTCCTGCAGGGCCTTAGAAGCTCCCTTTTTAACTATGTAAATTTCTGTTCAGTCATGTCTCTATCACAATTCATTCATGTGAGAAGCCCCACCATTTTCGAGATCAACCATAGAGAGCATTTTAAGATCGCGACCGGGCTTTCATGGCGATCCATGTTTGGCTCTACTTTGAATATGTCAGGAGAAGGGATGATGTGATTTCATTGCTTTTCCGATCAATGCCGCAAGAGGAGATAGTGACTATGACAATTCAAATGACGAGGGTTTTTTTTTTTTTTTTCTCTTTCTTTCTATCGCTATTCTAACACTCACTCTCGGACTTTTGGCTGCTTCCTCGCTTGCGAGCGTGAGTCAAAACCACTCTTGAAACTAATGCGTCCCCACCCTAACCCCCCGAAAATGTGGGGATTCGAACCCCCCCTCCCCCTTCCAAGTTGGAAGGGTGGCCATTGGGGTAACCCTCAGTGGTTAATGACGAGGGTTGGAATAGACAAAAGTTTCTCGTTATATAATCCAAGGTGTGACCATGAGAACATTTTGAATGAAATACAAACGGGATTTGGATCTCCATATCAATTTAAACCGGGTGTCCAACAATATGTGATTTTTAAATGACTACGTGTTAGAAAAATCTTAAACATTTTGCATTTATACCAATTTAATCCTAAATTTTTATTGATGCCAATTCAGTCTTTCAGCTAATTTTGATTGGATATTCCTAACGTGGACATTGGTTGGCTAACATGGCATGACTAGATACTAATATAGACAATTTTGAATAATATTTTAATATTTTCAAATTATTTATTCATTTCTTTTGTTTTTTTTTCTCCTTCTTCTCCTTCTTTCTCTAGTTGGTCGTCGGACCTCAACAATCAACCAAAGGTGAGGGCCAGTGCGCCCTCACCAGAGGCCAAGAGGGTAGCCTTGCGCTGGGTGGCGAGGGCGAGCCTCGCCCAGCCACTGTTGAGGGCTCGAGGCTTGCCAAGGTTTGGGTGAGATCCTCTAGGGGCCACCAAAATCTAACAACTAGCTAGAGGAAGGAGGAGGAGAAGGAAAAAGAAAAAGAAAATAAAAGAAATAAATAATTTTTAAAAATATTAAAATATTATTAAAAGTCGTCAACGTCGACCAATCGGCATTCACGTCAGCAATATGCTCTAAAATTAACCAAAAGTACTGAATTGGCATTGGGGCAATTCAAAGGTTATCAATCCAATCAAGTTGTTACTTTTGTACAATTGGCTAGGTGAGTTTATGCAAGGAAAGAAGTTGGTTCAGATGTTATGTTACTGGATTGATTAATCTTGTCAATAATAATGTCTTTTAACGACAAATAAGACCGAATCATTCGCGCATCCTTAACAAATGTTCTTTTTGGCATGTAAATTCGAAAGATACCTTATTTGTCGAAGGGTTTCCAGAATAATAAATGATTGACGATCGAGGAGGGCAGCAACGACCGACCGTGGGGCGGTGGCCGTCAGGCAAATCTCAACTGCGGTACTCAGCTATTGATGTCAATGGAAGCGGGCGATGGTGCCAGATGTTGGCTCAAGGTGGCTGTCGGTGATGGCGACAACACTAATACTTGGGGATAGCGGAGGACCAAATGTGGTGCGACGACAATTATCCGTAGGTCAATTGGTGGCGATGGGGGCATCCTCAGGTGTGCGGTGGTGGGCTACCAGCAGCCCACAACAAACGATGTTGGCGGCAGCCAACCTTGCGGAGCTCAAACCAGGAGAGGACGCTGTCACAGTTGAGGCCCAAGGACGAACCACTCGTCCACACTCTTCTTGAACTGCTCCCCGTCGCTCAACGAAGGCACGCACCGTTAAGCCCTTGATTATCACCACGCCATCTCTCTCTCTCTCTCTCTCTCTCTCTCATTGCTCCCAAAGCTAAAGCCATTTGATCACGTTTCTCCTCCTTACTATATTTTCTATCTTCATCTATCCTTTCCTTTCTTTGCTATCCGTCTTTTTATTATTATGGTCACCGGTCGAACCCCATTTGGCTCTTGGACTTGCTTGCCATGGCGTTCTTTCTCTTGGGGTCAAGTAGATCTCCTCCAGGAAAGCCGCAATGCCAGAGCCGAGGTCAGAGGCAACATGTTCGACCGCAAGAACGATGGGGAAGAAGGCAGCGAGCACATGTTCCTCGTTGGGATCCCGTTAAGGTCCAGGTTCCCACTGAACGACCGCTTTTCCTGGTTCATCAGCACGACAGACTCTGGAATCTTGCTAGCGAGCTTAACAGGGTAGCAAGTACAGAACGTTGGTTCTTTTGTAAGAAAGAATATAATGTGTTTTTTTTTTTTTTTTTTTTTGCTAAAAAAAAAATAACATAATGTTGTGAAGCTGGCAAATGCAGCTTCCATTGGGCACGAGTTTCTTCATATTAGTATCACCATGTAGGAGTGAGCATCAGTCTAGAGTCAACCCTAAACCGATCTAACTCGCTAGTCCTGATCCGGTTTCTAAGAGGACTGGGTCCATCCTTGGTCTTGAAATCCCTGGACCAATACTGTACAAATTGGTCCTTAGTCGTAGAAGTTTAGGGTCAGTCCAATCCAGACCAACCCTATTATATATAATATATCTAAAATATATAAATATATATTATTTGTAACTCTTTTGCATATGGTGTCACGGGAATTATTGATAGATGATTATAGGAACTTCACATCTCGTCCCATATCTTTATGAGCGGTCTTAATCGTTTTTATGGTTTATTGCTTTTAGTAGGTATGAAATTTCTATTGTTGCTTTTTTACCAAAAAAAAAAAAAAAAATTCTATTGTTGCTTTATCTTAAATTCATTAAATATGTATTGGCATTTATAGTTTGGTTGCACAACGCCGCATTGTCGATGGATATATAATTTGAAATGTTACATTTGCCTTTTTCAAGGAGTACAAAAATGAAGTAAAAAAAAATTATCGGTTGATCGCGGGTTAACCCTAAAACCAGACCAAAACCATTGGGTTGGTCTGGTCCTCGGTCCAAGTCTCAATAGGGTCAGTCTTCGGTCCAAAAAATTGAGGACCAATACTGTATGGGTTAGTCATAGAATTAGGGGGTGGACCGGTCCATTTCTGAACTTTGCTCTCACCTATCACCGTGAGCTGAAAGGAAAGAAAAAGAAGATGGGATGAAAGAAGAACATGGGACCCGCAAGGAGAGAAAATGAATCAATCAAAGAAAAAGAGGGATCTGACCAAAAAGAAAAAGAACAAAAAGAGGGACAACAGGCGTAACATGTTTTTTTTTTCCTTTTTGGGGGTCAAAACAACGTGTAATATGTTAAAGACACTGAAATAGAAAGTGGATTAACCCAAAAAGGAGTGAAAAAAAGCACAACCTTTTTTTAACATGTGAGAAGTAATTAAGTAGTTAGTTCTAGATTTTTAGCCCTTGAATAGTACTATGATGACGTGCTCGTATACTTGCCAGCGGATGTAACAATCATGTATCAATATGAACCTTTTGCATTAATGAAACTATGTCTAAAATTCAAAGTAAATAAGATCCATGGACCGAAATGGAATAAAAATAGTTCACATGTTCCTTTTTTATTCGTTTTTTAAAAATATTTGATCACTGAAAATGCAAATTTTGCCTCGACATTTAACATTGTAAGTATTTGATTATACACCATCGAAAATACAAAATAGACTTTCTTTGAAATACCAAAATCCTGTGTTTTCTTTTGGAACCAAAATAATTAGAAGGATCAAAAAGTTTTTCTTAGTTACTTTTAACTTTGAACATAGCTTCTTATTTTTGTTCAAAAATTGTCTAAAAGTGCTTCCATCTTCAGAACTGTATAATTCTCAAATGAGCAGGAAAAATGAAAATACGAAAAGTTATCGTGAACCAAACAAGCCAGTTGCTCGAATTATTCATGTGTGAATTCTATGAAAGAAACAAAAACCGGTTAAAGTACGTAGTGTCCATATTTTGCATACAGTTCAGATTTTATCATTCTAATACATTTTTCTACTTGAAAGCTCAAGCCTACAAGCAGACGCTGTGGCCAAAAAGCCACCTGAAAAGCCTTCAGAACCCTGACCGGACTGATCACCACCACTTCACCGCTCAGACAAACTCAAGGTGACTATGCAATCGTGTACGGATACATCGGAACGTGTGTCATACGTTTACCATTCAATGCCTAGTTCTCTAGAAAGGAAGAGTCCGTTGATGTAAAGAATGACAGTCTCTGAAGCAACGATGTAATCCCGCATATGAGTCTTCGACGAGTTCTCTGCGAGAAGATTTTGTTGAGAAGAAAGCCACCATCTTTACATATTAACTACATTAATATATGATTAGTGAACTACTTTTCCAGCCATGCATCTTACAGTTTAAGAGTAATTACATACTTGCCATGGATGCTAGAGCTTCCAATGGTAATCCACACTTTCACATCGCAAGCCTTATTGCACTTTCCAAACAAAAAGATCGTTCAATTCTTGCCGGAACTTGCAAATAATGCTTGACAGAATTTTAAAGCTGATCGTGCTTCAGTTCTACATTGATATTTATTATTTTAAGCAATTAATAATTGAGCAGCGCAGATGATATGTTGATACTGATTCTATGTGCCTATTTTTCTTCCTCTACCCAGAAAGTGTAATGTAAAATAGCAAATTGGCTCCAAAATCAATGGATTGGCGTCAAGATAATCGATGTTAGAAACAGAATGTTAGAAACAGAGGAGCTAACCAGCACTCCACAAAACATGGTCTACGTATCTTTGGGCATGTTTCCTAATTGTTCTGACGAAACAAAAAGAAGAGAGGGGGGAGGATGAAAAAAACAGTGCTATAAATACATACAAACTCACCATCCTCTTTGATTTTCTTCAATAACTGTGCCCTTGTGGGAAGGGCATACAACCCAGCAGCTACAGCTTTCCTAATAGCCCACCCATGGTGAGGAGCAAGAACCTGTGCGTAAGCCTTGGAGACTACATCCTTGAAGGAATCCCCCCTGCCAAAATTAATGAGCCATAAAGATCACCCATAACAACATATGAAAGCAATGTCAAGTGCATTACTGGAAACAAGCTAATGAGGATAAGCCGACAGATCCAAAACATTTTCACCCACTATTTAGTTTTTACCCTTCCTGAACTCCACAAATCAACATTCTTCTTTATCTCATGTCTTCTTCGTCCTTCTCGCATTGTGGCGTCTCTACTGCAGAACTACATTTTGCTTCTTCGTTCTCCTCTCATTGTGGTGTCCCTACTGCAGAACTACATTTTGTAGAGGCATATTGACTAGACATATCCTGTGTCTAACCCACTTTAAATTCCATCCTCGATCAATGCAGCAACAACTTTCTTTCAAAGACATGCACTCTCCAACTTCGGTGTTCGAAACTCAGAATTTTTTTCACAAGTGATCACAATTTCATCTAGTCTAGGGAAAAAGTAATCATTTCCCATGGTAACTTGTTCAATACTATCCTACTCTTGAGTTTTGAGCCCATTATTAAGTGGGGCACGACCCAAATTATATCAATCAGATCAGAAAATGAGATGACCCATTTTGAGTTTTCAGTTGTAGAGGTTCCAGCTGGTGTGGGGACCTCAGGTGTAGGCCTCATGGTGACGCGAATCCAAACCAGTTTCCTACTTTGCAGTGAGTTAATAGACTGTTTGGGCATTTTGTTGCATTTGACCTGACTGTATAGATTCATATACACAGCATGAGATGGGTGTGTAGAAGATCTGGGTTTGTGAAGAGATCTGTAACTGTAATTTCCTCAAAGCACATCTTTTATGACCCTTCCTGTTAATATTTGTCGCATTGGCATGACCACATACCTACATAGCTACTGCAAGCCTAATATTGTGCAATCTTTCCAAGACATATGGAGACTTTCAAACCATAGTTCTTTGAAAGATATTTCATTAGTCCCTCGCCCACTCTCAACTTTGTGAAGTTTCCTCCTCTCTTGCTCCACAAATGTCCATATCCTATGATATTTGGAGGGCAGATAAGGGGTCATTAGGCGGTGGTTTTCTGGGTTTCGTGAATTTGTGTTCACTCTAAACAAATTGAAAATGGACTGATTAAGGACGATGGAAAACTTGAGCAAATGTTACCATATAATTAGATTTTTTCTTTTCCTGCCATTTAATACCATTAGCAGTCCAGGAAACACGCATTTGCTAATTTGTCGCAGCTATGTGCCAAGAAGTACAACAGAGAAAGCTGAAGCTGAACGTCATTTACATACTCTGATTCAAGAATCTGTTCGAAGATTACCCTGACCACGTCCAGGCCACGATTCACCCTCAGCAGATTTCTCGAATGGCTACCTGCTTTCCTGACACAGTTCCTTTCCATGTCGTGATCCAGCAAAGCCGGCAAGGTCTTGATTGACTTGGATGCGTCTGCCAGATTACGAACCTGTTTTTCACAGGAAAGGAAAAAAATTGCAGTGACGGCACTAACAGCAAGATGATCATCCATCACATAAATGGTCGATCAGAAGATATATTTGAAAATGCAAACATTGTAAATAGCAAAATCGAAAGAATGGTGATAGCAAATCCCTATTTAAACCCCAAAATCACTTCTAGGGGATAACACTCTTCAAGAGAAGAGTCATAGAATCACATGAAGACACATGAAGCTAGGTGTTGCAACGAGCTCCTTACAGCCAACATACAAACACAGAATCAGCGGAGTTGGTTTCAATTCCAACCTTACCTATAGTAAAATTCAATAGAGTAGTACTCAAATTCCTTCCTCTGCACGCTTTCACAGTACACTCGCTACTACTATCAACTTAGCCATCAACCCCTGATGTTACTCACACTTCCATAACTTTTAACAATTTTAAACTCGATCATTGGAGGGAGTCAGGGAAAAGAATCTAGCACGCATTTAAGTCGCAGAATAATACCTTGGGGACGAAGTCCATCTCCGCAAACTTGAAAGCGATGCCGAGGCAGCCGAGGAGAGGGAACACAAGAGAGCAGGCGTGAGAGAAAGGCGCGACCTCGACGTCCGCCGTCTGGGAGTTCACGGCCGCTGCGAGCTCCTTGAACGACTGGGCAATCTTCCTCACTGGCTTGTCGTCGTCGCCTGGCTCGGCCATCGATTGGAAATAGGAATCTAACCAATACAATTAAGTTATTACGTTTATATAGTTCAGTAGGTGAGTATAAGTAAGGAGAGAAGCTGGTTCGGATCTTGCGTCACTCGATTGACTAACTTGTCGATTAAAAAATATGTATTTTAACGACCAAAGACCTAGCCCTTTTGGAAACCCTAGAGTTTCTTTCCCCCGAAGCACACAGAACTCTCCAAGTACATTCTGACTGCCTGGTGCTCGTGCAAGCAGTTCACGAAGGGCGTGTTTGTTTATGTTTTTTTTTTTTTTTGTTCATAAACAGTTTTTCTATTTTTTTTTTGTTTCCTAGGGAAAAAAAAAAAAAAAAACGTTTGTTTGTATTTTTATTCCAAATCTGTTTTTGTTAAGAACGAAGCAATGTAAACAAAAAAAAAAAAATTGTTTTGTTTCTCGAACAAAAACAAAGACAACTTTTCTCTCTCCTCTCTTTTCTTTTCTTTTTTTCTTCTTTTCTTCTTCTTCTTGCTTTGGCTAGTCGCCGGCCTCAGCCATGGCCGACGACCTGCCAACGAGGGCCGGCGGCCTCGCCGGGGGCGCGAGCCTCGCCGTGGCCGGGCGAGGCCGCGGCCCTCGTGAGCGGTCGGCCATGGCCGAGGCGGCGACCAACCAAAGCAAGAAAAAAAAAAAAAAAAAATAAAAAAAAACATTAAAAATTAAAAGAAATAAAAAAAAAACAAATTTACCAAACATATTTCTTTTATTCTTTTTTATTCCGTAAAAATTTACCAAACGCGTTCTTTTGTTCAAAAACTGTTCTCCGGAATGAAATAGTTTTTTCTATTTCATTTCATTGGACAAAAAAAAAAAAAAAACACAAACAAACACACCTGAAGTGTCTGAACCAAATTGGGAAGTGGCAGGTCTGGTGGGCCGGATCCGAGAGAAGATAAAACAATTTTCGGGCCTGACTTTGGCCCACTGCAGTAGGGAGTCAAATAGGCCCGCAACTGGGTAACAAACCCCCCAACCGCCTTAGTCAATTTATTATGTGCTGATGTTTCTGATGTAATTACTCCGAACTTACCTAAGTAAATGAATAGATCTTGCATTTTCGACCAAAAAAAAAAAAAGACCAAAGACCGAATCATTCGCGCATTCTTTGCCGTGTTCTTTTGGCATGTAAACAGGGAAGATACCTCAAGCCAAAAAAGAAAAGAAAAGGGAAGATACATTCCGACCTAGAAAAAAAAGGGAAGATCCCTGATCAGGTTTTCTACAAAAATAAATGATCGACCGGCGAGGGCGGTGCTTAGAAGAGCAGCAACCACCAAGGGTGGGGCGATGGCCTCGGCAAGGCATGCCTTGACCATGGCACTCGGTTATTAGTCACAACGGAAGCGATGTATGGTGCCGAACGTTGGGTCAAGGCAGCTAACAATGCCGATAACACATTACCGCGTGTTTATTCTTTGGTAATAGATGTAAATGCACAGGTTGTTCGGTCACCATTCCCATTCGCCGTTTGTTTATACCGCACTTTTTTCTTCTTTCCTGTGCCACCGTGATGGCGTAATTTCCAAATTAACTTTTCGTGCTGGCAAGCTACCGTGACTTGTTAAGTGTAGGATTTCTAGTGCTTGGACAGTGTCAATTTTTGGTTGAAAGATGAATATCATCTTGATCTTCGTACGTTGCTTTCATATTTATATAAGTAGAATCCCCAAAGTCTCTTGAAACCCTATCAACAAAAGTCACATTTGCTCTACTTATAATCAAGAATTATATTACTATCCAAAAAAAAATTGCGGGTAGTCAAATAATTTCAGACTATTCACTATCTACGCCATGCCCATTTGAGTCATTATTAGCAAGACTTTGCAAATTTTGAGATAGAGTCGTCCACCATGGGACAGCTAATGAGCCAAATGCCATACATCGAAGAACCTGCCTTATGCCTCTAGTTACTTCACCAAAACAAATGCATACTTTATTTTCTACTAAACAAAGTTGATTGCGACCTTTGTTGTCACTTACATTTTCTCTAGACTAGTGTAGCCTCCACGGTAAAGAATTTTGAAATGAGAGCGAATCTTTTTTATTAGTCAAGTTGATAAAGGGATTGATACTTGACGTGGGTGAATCTTCAAATTATAAACATGGTCATCCTAAATGAATTTTCTAAACTTGAATTAGATTACTTGTTTCAACACAAACGTTAAAGCAGTCATGCCATATGTCATATCTAATATTTTAAGGAAAAGAAAAAAGTGAGCATAGGAATGAGTCCTGGAAGTGGTAAGTGATGGAATGAGGTGTTGAAGTTAAATTGAGCCAAGGTAATATATACATACACGCATATATGGCATTTTTGGCTTTCCATTTGGAGTCCAATTCACGGTGTTTCGAAGTACTAAAATCACCGACCAAAAAATAAAGTGCTAAAATCCACTGCTGATCCACCAGCGCCAATCAAATTGATGGATCTCTTGACTTTTTTGACGTGATTGCCAAAAAGTCGTTACTGTCCCACCACTTTCACTTTCATTGTTAGCCCTCCTTTTACCTCTCTTGCTTCCGGTAAATGTACCATAGTGCTTGTTTTTTGTTTTTTTTTAATTGTCTCTCCGGCCCGCTAGAAACGGCACAGACTTGCTCGGACTTGTCCGATGAATCGCAGCCATTGATCCTATAATACTCATAAATTTGACTTACTTGCCCTCGATCCAAATTATAAGATCCAGTCAACATTTTCTTGGAAATAGTGCATATAAGAATATTTTTATGAGTAATCTATCTAGTCAATAGTGCATATAAGACTTGAGCTGATCACTGCTCTTCTTGATAGTGTCCAAGCTTTCGAGAAAGACAGGAAGGTATTTGTCGCAGCTGCCTTAGAGGGCACGACGCCTAACAAGAACGGGATCAGAACAGAATGATTGGAGGAGAAGTTTAACTTGTACCTCGAGTCGAGGGTCACAAAAGAGTCCAAAGACGCCTTCTCCAAATATCTTCAGGAATGACTGGAGACATTCTTCCGGTGTGAGCTTGGCAAGTTCTTTTGGACTGAACTCGAAAGGGGTGATAAAAGGCATCCGAATTATTTTGCGGAGAGTTTGTTTGACGTTCTTGACCGTGTCAAAAGCAAGAAGAGAGACTTTCCTGGGGTCAAGTTGGGTCGTTGACCCGATGATAGTAGGAACAGGTTCGCGACAACGAATCTAACAAGATAGAAGTTAGAAGGAATATAGTAAACAAAGCAAAGATGAAATGAGAGCTGAACTTACATCGATAGGGGCAGCACACTCTAACCCACCAGATAACAACATAGCAATGGAGGATGGTGAAACCGCAGTCAAAGTAACGGCTGGGGAAAAGATAGCTTCCAAATTCACTAGGGCTGACAATGAGAAAATGAAATGCCGAGCCAGAGATAAAGTGGATTCCCTTTCTTCGTCGGCACGGGAAGTAAAAGTGATCGACAGCTCTTGGGAGAAATCCAAAGCAGCAACAGATGAGATGGGAGTAGAAACAGGATCATTTATTCTCTCTGGAGAGGGATCTGGAGTAAAAGGGATTCACTTCCAAGTTTTTCAGGGCTGGCGATAAGGCCGACTCTCCTTGAGGCAAATCAAGATCATGCTTAATAGCAGTGGGAGAAATAAGCTCTTGAGGGATGATCGGTTCTAGCAAGATTTCTCCTAGTGTTGAAGGGGATCCGCTTACTCTATTGGAAGATGAAGAAGCATGCTCCAACGTAGGGAAAGTTGCAAGACTTGGAGAGTTATCGATGTCGATCGGGGTAGATGCTGAAGTTTCAACAGTAAGAGGAATAAAAAATGTCGAGCTATTGGCAAGAGAACAACCTTGAACTTCTAATGGTGCCACATCAACGATATCAGGAACAAAAGAGCTAGAAGTCATACGTGCCGGTGGAGCAAGTTGCATAGTCAGGACAGACCTGGATAAGCACCTCCTAGTCCAAGGAGTAAATACCCGCGCAAAAGTTGGTATACATGAAATATTGGAAACATCAGACTAAGGCTGGAATGAGAAAGGTTATAAAATAGAGAGAAGGGAATACCTGAGTCTCGAGTTCTTTTTAGTGCTTGGTGGTCAGAGAGGCAGGTAAGCTGGACGAACGTTCAGCGGCATCAGTAGGATGATTCTTGGAGACGACCTTGCTGAGGATGGTGTTGAAGCCTTCGGTAAAGAGAGAATCTCGATAGGTCCTCCACCAAGTAATAAAGCTCTTAAGAACACCAGTGACTGGGGCAAACTACTTGATTGTGAAATGGCGGAGTATCTTGTTGATAATTGTGCGGCTGCAGACAAAAGGATTAAATGACTTGGTTACCCCAAAAAGGTGCTTCTCATCAAAAGGAAAATTCATCAAGTAAAGGGCCCTAATCAGGATGGCTTGAGTCAAGCCGAGCTACTGAGCACAATATTGAGGAGAGTAAATTTCTACCCCTGATTTCAGCTTCCCTTTGAGCAATAGCCTCAATGTCAGGTCAAACGCAGCCAAGACAAAACGCCAAAATTTTTTGTTGTCCCTAGCTCGACCTAAATCAAAGATTAAGGCAAAATCTGGACTTAAGAGTGGGCAGAAGTCATTGGTATTCAGGGAATGATGGTAGAACCGGTGAAAGAAATGCTGGAAAACGACAAGCCTTCGGGAGAAGGACAAAGGTGGAAGCTTAGGGCGCGCATGATAAAAAATCTATTTTCGATTTCTCCGTTTCTTTGTTCTCCGAAACAGTTTGGAACATAAATCCGTTTGATAACGCAATTTGATTTCTCTATTTCTGAAATAGATTTCTATTCCAAAAATAGAGAAATCGAAGAAATCAGAAGCTGAAATTTTAAACTTCTTAGTTTCTAAAATAGAAATATAATTTTTTTCTTTTTTTTGGTAAGGTAAAAATAGAAATTTTTTTTTCTTTTCTCCATTTGGGCATCCTTCTTTGTTCACGGGCTTTTCTATTTAGGCGTTGCTTCTCCTTCTCCTCTCAACGCTTCAACCAAACCCTAGCACCGTTGACTCCGAACAACCTATCCATCCTCGCCGTCGACTCCGAATCCATCCTTCTTGCCACTGTTGACTCCGACACCGTCGCCGTTCTCTTGCCGATCAGATCGTCACTCATCTCGCTGTCGCCGTCCTTAGACCGTTCAATTTGCTCCAGTCGTCCCGTCAGACTCACGTCCTCCGTCCGCGTCCCCGTTCGGATTTGCATTGCGCCTTCCTTCCTCTCCGATTCGAGGTCTTCTCCTCCTCCCCCGGGTCCCTCTCTCTCTCTCTCTCTCTCTCTCTCTCTCTCTCTACGCTTAGGAAAACCATTGCCAATAAAATGGCAAGGGATAATAATACGCCGGAAATTTCATGAAATTGTATTTTCACCTTTTATAATGTATTATTAGTATTATTTCGACTATTATTTTGTATTTAAGGATTTCCTATGTTGTTTTAGTATTATTTGGACTATTATTTTCTATTTAAGGATTTCCTATGTTGTTATCTAATCAATTTCTATTCCTAGAAATAAAAATTTTATTCTGTTATCAAACGGATTTCTATTCCAGAAATAGAAATTTTAAGTCGTTATCAAATGGATTTCTTTGCTCAAAAACTTGTCCGGGGAATAGAAATTGAAAAATCAATTTATGGCCAGCTCTCTCTCTCTCTCTGCTTTTATCTGATCTGCCGAATCAAAAGCAGATTTCAGCATGGCAATTCTGAAGTTCTGTTCTCACCAAAAGTGAGCTAAAGCGGATGCTTCCCCTGCTGTCTCCTATTGCATAAAATTATTCACCTGAGTCTTATTAGTGGTTCTGAAGATGGATACTCCAAAACAGGATATCGTCCCTTCTAATAAGTTGGAGAACGTGCATGTCTCTCGCCTTCAGAGAAGTTTCTCTTGTGAATGCCGCCCAACTGGCAGATAACTACCATCATATTCGTGGTTGATGAGCTCCATGGCCATGATTTGTCTTGAAATAAGAGAGCCACAGTCCGCGGGCTTTCCTGATGTGCGTCTTTAGGAAATGAAACGGGAACTGTGTGCACAATTCATTGTTTCACAATTTTGTCATCAGAAAGAAGAAAACAATAAATGATTTCTGTGGAAGACAGTACGAACATCATTTTTGAAGCATATGAAGATAAACACGGAAATTATTAACACAATGCACAATAGACCTAGAGCTAACATAGTCTAGCAACTCTATGTCATTCAAATGCAAGAGTTTCATTGATATTAGGATCTTACGACATTGTTTTTCTTCAGGTATATTTGCCTCACGGAAATTTGGAAGTAAGAGTCTGGTTTAAATTTTCTGATTGGTTTGAGAGCTCTGCGTGCACCCACCTCATTCAACTTACCTTCATCAGTTGCCAATAGAACATGGAAAGATAGCTTTTAACTTTCGAGGAATATACTCTTCTTGTCATGTGAACCTCATATCTACTGACATAGCCACCCTAAATCAATAGATCGTTTCTTTCTAATGGTCTATCACTTGAGACCTAAAATAAGCATACCAATGTCTTTTTCAGCACAACCAAATTCAGTATGACCAGTTCGGCTTGTTTTCGTTGGCTTGACATTTGCAAGATCCCCCAACACATACATATGCGCACATGGGCAAGCTAGAGACAGAGACATTACAAGGATGAATTGGCTCAGTCTCTCTTAGTCTAACAACGTGGAGAGTTCCTGTACGGAATTCAAATTAAACAAGGAAACAAAACATTCAAGGTCAGAGTTAGCTTGTAAATTCAGATTCACCCTGAAAATCTCACGATGAGCTGTTTGAACTTCGGTCTCTCCCCAAACTCCGTGCTGTTGAATGTGCGTAAGAACTGCCATGAACTTAAGTTACCTGACTGAAGGGAGAAACGAAAGAGGAGTGTTGAAATTTCTCGAGAAGGCCAAAGTGTAAAAATCAGTTCGCATGTGACTGGCATCTACTTCTCTTTCTCGCCATGCTCCCGTTGCCACTTTTTGCAGGAGACTTACTATTATCTGACTACAGACTAGTTAACTAATAAATCCAAACTTTGGGAACTGGCAACCTCACAGGAAGTTGTTAGCCCAAGTATCCATAAAAAAGAGCAGTATCTTTAGGTCATTATCATTTGCCCAGAGGCCAACAACGCAAGTTGAGGGGAAAAAAATAAAACAAGAAAGTCTTATCCCTCACCAAGTTGGCTAGAGCATCGGCACAGCTATTGGTCCTCCCTAAACACGTGCTCTATCTTCACCTGCCGGAATATTTTTATGCCTCCTATACTCGATTAAAAGAGGCTCAAGTAAGTGATTGTCATTGAAAGTTTATTACATATATCAAGTATAACAACATCAATCCTCTTTAGGTCGTTATCAAGAGAGAGTGTGCGGTGCAATGACTAAATACAAATTGAGTCTCTTTTATACCAATGGGACTATGGAATAACTATGCAGGAATGTAATAGATAGGCCCAAACACACTCCGTTTTGTTAAAAATATCATCTTTTATGATCCCAAAAAAATGAACAATCTTATAGCATAACTAGTGGGAAACAGGGTAATTGGAAAGATTCACCAGCTCAATCAAAATTTCTTTCATCTCAAACTTTGACTGTGCCTCATTAACTTCCAGGTCTCTGTACCATTTGCAGCACCTGCCCTTCCCTGTACTAGTGTCTAGACAAGTTAAAAAGATGAAAAATTTAGAATTTAGAATGCTTATCGTGTTGGACAAGTGGAGAAGCAGAGGCAAGCCCAAAAAAAGGATGAAAATGACATTAATCGATCTTACTAACTTTTATGTACGCTTGCTTATGCCGAAAACTTTTGTATGGCTGTATTAAGATCACCTTCCGAGTGCACTTCGTAGTTGTATCTGAACAGTGTCGCAAGAAGTTGTTTTGGTGTGCTTACAGGACCCTTAGAAAATATCTTCATTTTTGGGCAATCTTCCACTTCAAAATAATTCAAGGATGGAAACCTGAAGATGCAATTTGTGGAGGAGAAGCATACTAGGCTTGGCAGATGTTGAAGTCCTAATGTTTCTAGCTTCCTAAGAGAAATCACTTTTCCTTCTTCGTCTCCATCATTTGCCACAACTTCTTTCATTCTTTCACATCCTACTATAGACATGTAAGTGAGGTGCACCAAATTTGTGATTGCTGAAATTGTTACTAGATGTACTAATCCAGAGGAATTTTTCACAACTAACTCCGTCAAATTTTTGAAGGATGTCATGGTTGGGAATAATGTTGTCAAATCGGGACAATCCCAAACCTTAAAAGCTTTGATACTCTGAAGAATTTTTGACACTAAATAGTTTTCTCTCCACACACGCTTTAGGTTGCGTAGGTGGCTTAACTTAAGTTTTCTTAAATTTTCAAGCACCAAAGGTTTTCCCCCATCAACAAGTCCTCCATCTGGGAAAATATCCTCAAAGGAACTACAAAAGACCTCAAGGTTTTGTAGATTCTGAAATCTCTCTAGGATGAATCTGGCAGGAAAGACAGCATTTTCATCATGAAAGCATCCCAATATTAGTGCTTCTGTCTGGCCGAAGATGTTATGAGGAAATTTTCCATCTTCTATCATTTGAATATCTTTATCGACTAATAAAAGTCTCTCTAAGTTTGGAAACTCCTGTCAAATTGCCAATACAACAAAAGAAGTAATCCAAAAAGGTTCATTTATAGATTATGTGCTGTAAAAGGTAAACTTAAGTCATATGATTCACATGGAAGGTGCATCCTCTTATAGTTCATTAAATTTAAAGAGCCCTGCATACAAGTCTCAAGCTTTTGAAGTCATGCTACGAAATACAAGTATAATCAAATGCTCCACTATAATCATCCACATCGAAAACTTGAAGAGAAATTTTTAAGTAGACGGTGGTATGATTAAGTTGGTAGAGTGAATCTAAATTCATGAACCACCCAACTCACCGAATTAATCTTTCATTAAAATTATCTCAATCTCAATAATAATATGTCATTGTTTGCAATATTACGAAACGGAATACACCCAATAGTGTTACTAAAACATATGGGGGTGAATTAAAGAATAAAGTAGAATATAGTGAATGATGATTCTAATTAATTAGTCTTACAAAGAACATCGTTTGAATTTATTTTTTTAGAGTTTGCAGAAAATGAAAAAGAGAGAAAAGTTAAATGATGAGACACAATGTCGACAATCAACAGGACCACATATTAGATCTCATTGACTTCTCCAACGAGCACCACAATACATAATATTTAACTAAATTAGATTGGGAATATCTTGTTTTCTCAAGAACAATCTATAACTATTTTTGTAAATTTTGATAATGGAATATCTTATAGGTGTCCACAAATGAAAAGTATACTTATGATTTTAGGGACATCTTATGTTGTCGAAACATTAATAGGCAAGGATATCATGCTTTCTACAGTATCATAATATGACATGACTATGCAATGGACATGAGATTAGTGAGTGTGTTAAAGAACATAAGTAGAAACTAAGAAAGAGTAGTTGCAATTATACCCTCTCAAATGAAGAGTGTGCTTCTTGGTCTGAAAGGTTCTGTTGATCGTCCCTCTGAGTCCACTTGTTCAGTTTGTTACAGTGAGTCACTCGCATTTTCTTCAAGAATGGCCAATTCAAAGTATGAAAGTTGGGGCAGAAGCTCTTGAGTCGTGGCATATCATGTAATACTAGAGAGGTCAGTTTCGGGAAAAGAAATTGAGCAGTAGTGGAGAGTGGAGTGTCATCTCCACTCGCAACTATTTCCTCGATCACACAAAACTCCACTCTAAGTTTCTCAAGTTGGTTTAGACTACTAGCCACCCAGTGCGGAAACAGATTTTCAAGGCTCTTACAGCTTTGAACCACCACTTTGCCTAAATGTTTGAAAGTGAGAGTTTCTCGAGGACCATCAGTCCATATTTTGGTTAAGTTTTCCATGTGGGAGAGAACCATGGAATTGAGCCAAGGAAATTGTACCTGTCATATTGAAAAAAAAAAATGGCACAATGAATGTGATTACATTAAGTTACCACCTTAAAAGAAGATTTTTTCCAAAATTTCACAGTTCTCGCATACGATGCCAATTCTAGAGATTCTTAATGATACAAACAAGGAGGGGTTGATTGATGCTTTCGTTTCAATTGACCGTTGACTAGAGGAGAACATATTACATTGCAGCAAGCAAGAAATGAGGTGTGACAAGGTAAATTACCTTGCGGTCCTTACCACTTGTCAATAGTTTGCATAAAAAAGATACACAGAATTATTACGGCCTCAAATACCAAATGAATACTATTGTAATCTCTAAATTTTCCATGACATGAATTATTAAGGTAAGTTTCTCACACAAAAAAGAATCCCTAGCCAAACTTGATTAGTCTTAATGAGTAAATGAAACATGTTATGACCAAACAGCTGGTGCGAAAATAATGAATCCATTTGTACGAGCTGTTATGAATTATTCATTTAAAAGCCTATAAGTCCATTACATACTTCCACACTTCTAAGTTCACAGGCCATGGAAAAAGACAAATTTGTCATACAAGTATCGAACAATCCACCAAGATATTTGCCTCAGTCAAATGATCCCTATGACCACATTATGCTTGTTCGGAGAAAATCAATCATGTTATGAGCTCTTATGACTTGTGCATTGAAAGAAAGTACTTTACATTTTTTATTTGGCTACAATAAAATTATTGTAATTATGACTTGTCACAATCAAAAAATTGAATGACTATTTCCATAATTCCCTAAATATATTAATATTCTAAATTAAGGTTTATGCTGAGTTTTTGAAATATTTTAATAATGTAGGGGATACCTATCATTAGTATTCTCCAACTTTCATGTTTGCCGAACACAAATAAGTGTGCCATTATCAAAGTTTAGATCAAGGCCCCACTCTCTGATGGGTAAACAATTTGTGAATTGGGTTTACACTCACGAAGTCTTGGTTGGTGTTGACACCTTTTTTTCTTTTGTCTTTTTGGCCACAAGTTGGTCTTGACTACAATATCCTTTTAGCCCGAAAAAATATATTTTGAAGTGCATTTTCAGGTTATAGTTAAAAACAAGAAGAATTATAATAAGACTAACCTGTGGAGTGAAAAGTGATTGAGTGCCTTGGTCAATCTCCATCGAAGATTGCAAAGTCAAACTTCTCATCTTGGGGCAGTGGGCAATACTCAACTCATATAATGCGGGACAATCGAGTATATGATTCATCCCCGAGAGGAAAGTAGTCAAATTGGGCAAGCACTCCAGCTTTATCGCCCAAAGAATCGAGAAAGTAATCTTGTCCACTCCACTTCCTTCCCCTACTCCCTCTGCGATCACTCCTTCCATTTGACCACATTCCTTTATTTCCATCAATGTAAGATTGGCAAGGCATTGAACCATCGATGGAGCAAAAGCATGTCTCAAGTTGCTACAATTATAAAGGGTCAAAGCACTTAGATAACCGAAGAGAAGCGTCCCTTGAAGATCTTTGTTCCATAGTCGCCTCAACTTTGGTAGATTGACCAAGTGCAGAAACTGTAATTGAGGCAACACCCAAGTGCTTTCCACGGCCTCCAATCCTTCGAGATCGAATACTACTTCTAGCAATTCACAATCGTGCACTTGCAATGATTTCATATTGTCTAAAAACAGCATTAATTTAGATGAAATAGCATTAATAAACGATGAACATTTATCTACCACCAGTGATTCTAACTGCCAAGACGACTTTATGGGAATAAGTTTGGTGTGCCATTTTTCGATCAGCCCAGGGAACTCAGACAGCCGCATAAAGTTTACCTTAGCAACCATAGCCTGTTAGAAAATGCATCATCAAACGTAAACTACTTGTTAGCAAAAAGCAATTACTTTATTGATGATCAAAACCATCCAATTGGATAGAATTTGGAAATGGATGCATACCATTTCTTCATATATATTTTGGATGGTGATGTTGAGGTTTCCCTTCCAAAACCACGTTTCTTCCGACACTTGTACTCTCTCCAACTTTGGCGCCTCTATTGGTCCCTTAGAGAAGAACTTCATGTTAAAACATCCAATCACAATAACATCTTCCAAGAGAGGGAACATCAAAGTGTAGTTAGCTGAGCTGAAGCACCTCAACCCTATCAACCCATTAAGCTCCATATACTTTAATTGATTAAAAGCCACCACATGCCCCTCCTTACCTCCCTCATCACTAATGACTTCTGTCAACATTTTACAATTACTTATCCTCAATTTTGTGAGTTCCACCAAATTTTCAGCTATTATAGGAGGAAACATATTTGACAACCCATCACAATGCGACACATCTAGAGTTTTCAGATGTCCAAAATATTTTGAAATGGGTAATATTACTTTTAGGTTATGACTTGGGCCTTGTACAGCTTCCACATTGATGGTCAGCTCTTCTAATCCTTCCTTCTCAATGAGTTTCACAATGCCACTCTTATCAATCTTTAGCTCCTCAAGTTGGATTAGATCTTTGGCTACTGAGGCGGGAAATAGAGAGGTGAGACTCTCGCATCTGGAAATGCTAACAGAACGTAGATACTGAAATTTGTCTTGACAGTGGAGTTTCTTATCCCATACACACTTCAGCTTACTGCATTCATGCACAGAAAGCGATTTTAGATTGTGGAAAGAATCCTCAGTAACTTGATTGTCCCATATCATCTCAATGTTATCCATCCCACTGATATCTAAATTCTCCAAGCAAGGAAATGTAACCTGCAGTATTCGCTCATAGAATTGGTGATTCCATAACTTTCCAATGTCTATACAGAAGAGTGATAGGGAAGAAGGGGGCCGGGGGAGGGGGTGGTGGGTGTGGAGAGAAGGATAGGGAATACGAGGAAAGCCTGTCGCTTACTCTAGTTGTGACGGTACACGTTTAAGCGAGGAAGCTAATGAAAAAAGAAAGAAGATTGCGCCATAATAACTTCTGCGTCTTTAAGCAAGTAAAAAGGGCATGTTGGGTTTGGCTGGTGTTCAAAAACTTATCAGATCATTTAATATTAAGATAGTTACATGAACATTTCCGACGAGCTAAATGACCTTTCTGTTCACTTGTCTAGTTTATCGAAGATTTGAGGCATTTACCATTTGAGGCATTTACCATTAGACTCAATCACTCCTCAAAGCTTAAAAAAGAGTCCATCTTATACCCTAAATAAACACTAAGAACTAGAGATGATGATATTAGTTATAGCATGATTCCAGTCATTTTTCCATATGGTCGCTCAAGATAAATAGTTTGTAAAATCGTGGTGTAAGCGCAGCCCTCTCCAACGACGTATGAGTCATGCAATCCTTTGCTATTGAAGAAAATATTAAGTAGCACAAAAGGAAAAACGGAATAAAATCAAAAGGACTTTAAAAAAGCTTCTAAAACTCTCACATAAAAACTCTCACATAAAAAAAAAAAAAAAAAGAAAAAAGAAAATGAGGAATCTTTCTCTAGTCTTCCCTTCAAATAATAACTTGCATTGCTGAGCTTAATTTGATTAGTGAGCATCCGAAGAATTTTACATGACAAAAAAATCTAGTTAGTAGAAATACTGAGGTCAGGATTGGCTTAGCAATTGGAGCATTATTATGTCTCAATACAATAAAGCAAACCCAACAATACTCTCAACCTCAAATTTTGACCCATAAAGTTAAAATAATATGCTTGGCCAATGTCTAAGGAAAACTAACCATATGTTTTTGAAAATGGGCAAAATGTTAATTTACAAATGCTCATAAAGCAAACATATAGTCACTTTAGTCTCTCCTAGATTCTAAACTTAGTTCAAATCTTTCCCACTCTTCAATTTACTTCATTTCTTAAAACAATCAAATCACACTTTTTTTATTTTGCATTTATTTTCTTGGTATTTTTTAACTTACATATACGTGTGCCATTTTTGCTAGTCCAAAATTAAACTAGCTAGTATAAGTAGTAATTTTTGAATCACTTCGAGACGGTTATTTAAGTTACAATATGGATGAAATTCTTCAAGGAAATTGCCATTTGTTTTCTAGGCACAATTTCAAAGAAACTAGAAGCACGTCAAGAAAGAGTTGAACAATGTAAATTGTTCTGCTTAGATTCGAAAGGGTAAACAAAATGCAGGTGAGGATTGGTTGGAGAAAGAGTATTAGCCATTTAGGAAGAAAATGATGGATCCGTCAAATTGTTATTTTTTTTTTATTTTTTTTGGTCGGTCCTACTCTATTCCTAAATTGTTATTTACAAGGTACAAGGAAATACACGGAAAAAAACTGTGGCCCTATCTTGCTCTATCGATTGTGGTTGTCTTATACATGGGATCAAAGAGATTCCTCAAATCTCCATTTCTTTTTCAAGAATCGTTTGTGAACGCATCCTTATCTTGCAAAGGTCATACCAAAAGTGCAATAACAAATATTTGAAAACAAAAATGACGATATTCCTCTAATCAATTACGGTCGGTTGTGCAGTTTCTCTATGATTACTATGCTTTTTCAATCGAGTCGTCAGGTTGATTTGTCCAATACTGGCAATTTTCCATTTTCATTTTATTGAAAGTAGTTGGGTGGTGGGGATCACACATTTTATTATTAATTGACCAAAATAACCTTCTATGTTAGGCAACAAGATCAATCGCCCATTCACCTTCTATTTCTCCCATCTCTATTCTTCACCTTCTACTTTTATAGTTAACTGACTAAAATTTCCTTGTACATTGAAAACAAATCATCATTAATTAAGCATACGTTTTCTCTCTATCTTTGTTTCCTACTACCACCACTACTTGTCCCATCTTTTTAAATTATGATCCATTAATAATATATGTAAGTCGTAACTTTGGCCCATAAAAAAGAACTTTGCTTAGATTGTTAATTCTTTTATGCAACTTTTCTATTCATCTTAACGGCAATGGGACGATACGAGGCCCTACCTCGAATGAGGTAAATTTGCTCGTTGAAGAATGCCCTGCAGGGCACCTGTCAAAGGCAACTAGTGGAGCAAGATGAGGCACGTAAAAGCATAGTAGGATTTTATGGACTAAAATTGCAAACTTAAATCTGTTAGAAAATTTAAGCGATCATAATTTTAAAAGGAGATGGGAGAGGCTGTGGCAATAGTGGGAAAGAAAATTTGAGAGAGAAAAAGCAAGCGTCATTAATGATTAATTGATTTTCAAACATAAAAGGAATTTTTAATTAGATAACAATAAACATAGGAGGTGAAGAAAAGAGATGGGAAAGAAAATTAGGGTGATTGATCTTGTTCCCTAACATATAAAGTTATTTCGGTCAATTGATAATAATAGGTGTATACCAAGCTAAAGAGAGGTGGAAATAGTCCCACCCAAAATAGTTTCATTTTTCATTTTAGACAAGTTTTTAACTTCAAAATTAATGTGTAAAATCCAATATTGTCCTTGTAAACCCTTTAGATTTCTCTGATTTTAATAGCTTATTAGTGTGAGATTATGTAGGACCAATGTTCTAAAAGTTTAAACTATTAAATGAATACGTTGTTTATTCTATCACTTCCTCACACTTAATTTGCTCTTCTTCTTCTTTTTTTCCCTAGTACTAATTATGGAAATATTTGCTAGGCAGGCCGAGGGGCCCTTATGAAAGATCAAAGTTAAAGGGAAATTACTCAAAAACCCCTTATGAACTTTGAGGGCAGACCTTTGCTCCTAAACATTAGCATTCCTTCAACATTGATTTTATTGCGGATGTCAACCCTTCGTCCAATTCACCATTTGATGTGCTTGACATGTGATTTTTTCTTTTAACGGTAAAGAAGCAATATTTCTGTATTTGGCCCCCGAATGCATTAAAACAAATTAAATTTCCCATATAAAAAATGAGGAAGAAAATGCAATGATAGTGAAGAATCATTGAGGACAAATAGTAATTGAATTAAAATACAGTAGAATTACAATTTTACCCTTGAAAAATCACATGTTGGGAGATTGCAAATGGAAAAATGGACCAAGGGTTGATGGCTCAAGGGTTTTGTGTAAAGTCTGAAATTTTGGGAGTAAATACGAACCCCTCCAAAACTACATGGAGGATTTCGTGTAATGTTTACTCAAAGTCGCTCACTAATGCCTGCGACCCCGAAATATTAAATATAAGTTGCAAATTTATGTTTGTGATGCCAAAGATGTGTATTAACATATCCATCCATATTATACAATTTTGCATGCATGCATGCATGAACATGCATAGAATTGTGTACTCTTATAAGTGCGGGCCTACGCAATGGCTTTTACCAGAATCAACTATATTATATATTTAAAGATAATAACAAAGTTAGAAAACTAAATTCAATGGAATCAATTTCACAAGATTATTAACTGCTTTATCATGGAATTATTCTAATGTCAAAATTCCTTTCAATTTTGCTTCATGTTGCCATATCAACATAGATATACTTGCCGCATGTAAGTTGTAAATAATTCAGAAGATAGCAAACAAAATTTACATGGATTTCATACAATTAGCTGGATTTCTACACAATAAAGAGAAACTGAAGATTGCTTTATCTAATTACAAAGAATCATGAATCGATAAGGTAATTATGAGGTAAATGAACTGAAAGTAACAGAATGAGTAAGCATTATAATCATGTTACGTCTAATTAGCAAAGGAAGGAAAAATTAATAAATACTATATTCTGTTGATATAAAATTACCTGTTGTCCGTTGAAGAATGCAACTCGAGTGCCAACTTGGTTGTCTGATGTACTACTCAAAGGAGCTATCTTGGCAATGGAAAAGTTCTTGATATTTGGCAAGTCACGCAATTTCAACTCATGCAAATTACGCAACTCAATTTTGCCACACTTATCAGCTTCTACAATCTCCCGCATTAAGTAGCACTCAAAAACACTAATCTCTTCTAGCTGTGGAAGCTCGCTCATTGATGAAAGAGGAAACAAAACTTCCATCTTATCACAATTTATGACGCGTACTACTTTTAGTGTGCTGAAGGACTTCGAGGAGATATAGTTGTGGCATAGCTTCTCCAAGTTGATGAGATTTTGGAGATGTAATGACTCTAACGTCTTAAAAGCGGGAATGCAAGGCCATCCAAGGATGTAATAGACAGAGGAACTATTCTGGACGTGCAGATGCTTTAATTTTGGAAAATATTTCGAGGATAATCTGCAAATACTTTGCTCAATTCCGTTCAGCCCGTCCAAAAACAGATTATTGGTTTTGCCTAAGATAGATTGTATACATCCTTTTCGAAGAACTTCGCTTACTGGATTCAACTTGAGCTCCAATGTCCTCGATCCTTTATTCTCGCTAGGCCAGCGCCATGCATTACCTATTTGGATTCGATACTTCGTTAATTTCTCGAGGTTTAAATCCTCTGGAAGCACACTCGGATCAGGAATGAATACATGCAGAGTGTAGAGATTCGTCATGTTATTCAACTCAATTAGACTGGCATTAGTTGGTGGAGTTTGCCCCATGGCATTCCATTGATGAAAGCTATTCTCCATATACAGCTCCTCCAATTTGATCAAGCTTCCAAGTACATTTGGTTCAATTATCTCAAGTAGGGAACAATTCAGGTCTAACAACCTCAGCTTTGCCAGTTGCCCCATCTCTTTTGGCAATCGCTGAATTTTGGAGTTCACAAAGCTAAGAATTTCTAGTCCTTTTAGCTTGCCAAGAATGGCTACATCCTCTAACAAACAACCATCAAGACATAAAGTGTGTAAGTTCTCCAAGAACTGAAATAGGGAAGGTGAAAGAGTGAGACGTATCCCAGTAAGATTTAAGACCATGACTTTTCTCATAGAATCGAAATATGAATTTGGGACATTAAGAGATTTATTGTTTGTGAACAATAAAAAGATGTGCAGTTCAGGGCAATCTAATTCTTGAGGAAGCTCTTTCATGTCAACATAGGGAAAGCATATAGCCTTACAACTTTTGAGCTTGTCCTTCGACAACGTAGTTACCGACTTATGTTTATCTTTCAACACGAGAAGAGGGTGATCCCTTGAAGCAACCGAGGAAACAAACTGACGAACCAAGTCATGTATCTTGAAACTATCAGCATCTCCATTGTCCAACAAAAGGGAGGAAGCTTGAAGAGTACGAATTAGTGATCTCAACCTATTTCTAGCATCTTCCAAGCTATTATATTCTCCAAATAACCCCAAACCTATTGCATACCTCACCAAGTTATTAAGAGAGGGCTTAGAGACACCATAGACAACACAGAGTCGCAACAATGACTTCACCTCCTCGCCTTTCAAATGATCATAACTCAATTGCAACATCTTATTTATCACCTCACCGATTCCTTCATTTTTACACATCTCGATTTGCTTCAGAGTATCACTCCATTCAAATATATCAGCGTCTTTAAAACGTTTGGCCATCGCAAGAATTAAGAAAGGCAAACCTGCACATTTGTGGAGTGCTTCATCTACCAAGGGTTTGAACTCATCATCATGTACTTTGTCTCCCACCATTCTCTCAAACAATCTTCTCGCTTCTTCCTCCTTCAGCCCACCAAGGAGGAAGTCCCTGTCGCAGGCCATTTCCCTTCGCAAAACATCTCTATCTCTCGATGTCAACAGTAACTTGCATCCTAAAACTCTGTTGTCATGTCTGCAAGGAATGCCGACTGATTTCAAGTCGAGCCCCTCCCATAGGTTGTCCAGTATTATGAGGACCTTCTTTTTCTTCCTCTCCTCATCTTCCAACCTCCTGTGTAAAAGATTAGCTCGCAGGCTAACATACTCTTCGTTCTTCACGTCACTGAGGCCCAACGCGTGCGCAATCTCTTCTTGAATCCTTTTGATGTCCGGATTTTCCGACACATCAGCCTTAGCAACCAGATCAAATGACTTCTCTTCCCGTATGCACCTTTCGGCATCAACCAAAAGGGTGGACTTGCCGACCCCGCCCATCCCGTGAACCCCAACCACACTATAGCAGTTGTCGGCCAGAGCATCCATGATGTTCCGTATCATCGAAGCTCTGGATTCGAAGACGCCATCATCCTTTAGCTTAATTAACATCGAGGCAGAAGAAGTGGAGGCCATCGCGGTGGTCAACTGGACCACATCTTTGCCTGCTCCCCCAGCTAGAGTCGGAGCAACGACATTCCCTGGAGCAGGATCGCTGAAGGAGATGACCTTGAATTCACTGCCTTCTCGAGCGAGTTGCCGAATGATCTCAATCTTATCCTTGGCCTCCCTGCTAAACTGATAGCGACAACTAGGGTCAGGAATAGTCCCGTAGCAGCAAGTCTTGCTCGCTTTTTCGATGACGCCCAACAGATCTTGCGCATCCTTCAAGGACTTCTCAGCACATGCCTGCCACTCCATGACCTGACTGTATACATTCCGAAGATTGCTTCTGGCCACTTCCACGGCATTGTGAACCCTCTCAGCCTCATACGCCAGCTTCCCAACTTGCTTCTGAAGATCCCGGGCATAGCTCTTAGAGGACATGACGTATCCGAATTGACGCTTGATGGGAGCCACTACGCTCTTCAAAACATCCCACGCAATAGATATGGCAGGATCAATCGACATTTTTCTTTGATTCTTTTCCAAGAAAGAAATAGTGAGAAAACAGAGAGATAGAGAGAGTGTTGAAAGAGGGCTGCAATACTGGAAGAAGAGGAAATATGGTTGGGCTGAGGAAAAGAAAGAGCGGAAATAAAGCAAGCATGATGAGAGACGAAGAAGGCAAAGAGACTTGAGTGCAAAGAATCAACAGCTGATAGTACTGTGCATCCAACGTTGAAGACCCTAAAAATGGAAAAGGAAGAAAGCTTTTTGATAGGTATTTAGATGGAGCTGATAAAGTAATAGCGATGTTTTTTTTTTTTATGACTAAAAAAAAAAAAACGTAACCTTGGTTTTTTTTTATGACTAAAAAAAAAATAACCTTTGTTAAGGCCTCAACTAAACACTACTTAATTCCTTGGGAAGATAAAACACGGTACCACACTGCTCCAAGTTGTCACTAGCCAAAATCAAGAATTAAAAAAAAAAAAAAAAAAAAAAAAAGGTCGGTCGCCTCAATCAAAACACGAACTGTGGACTTATAAACAATGGAGTTATAGAAAGGGTTTTTTTTTTTTTTTTTTTTTTTGGGTAAAATGAATGATTTTTATAATACATTTTAAATTATTTTTTTACCTTTCTTTAACAAATTTAAAACTAGTACATTTGTGACAAATTTACCATCATCAATTTTATTGTCAAATTATTAAGTTAAATGACTCCGCATTAATATACTTTCTTTTACCGCCAATGGACAAACATTGGTAAGTGCTTGTCATAAATTTACCGGTTTGAAGTTTTTTACGGTCGAATAAATTAGTTAAGGGTAAAATTGTCATAAATGTATCAGTTTATAGTTTTTATAGTTAGTCGCGTGGATCCTGAAACCATATTAAAAATAGAGAGGTGATGCGATAATTTTTAATTCCTATACTTAACTAGCCAATCATGAACTGGAAAAAAAACATTGGTAAGTGATGTTTTATATTCTATAAACCATATTAAGAATAGGTATACCCAATTGAATTGGAAATAAATGATTTTTGTATTCTATAAATTGCCGTGTTATTATGTAAAATTGCCGTGTTATTGATTTATATAGAATACCAATTATTGATGATGTTCTACTTATTGACATATTAGGCTTGGGCCAACTTCGACCCTTATATCCATTTAATGTTTGATCATTAGTAAATGATAAGTTTTTAACTCTTCAAGTTTTATCTCTCAAAATAATTACCTAAACAGAAGTGACACCTCTTATGAGGCAACAAATCTTATTTCAGACGTTCTAATGGTCATAAGAACCAAAAAAGAAAAAGAGAGAGAAAAAGATCTCCCTATTGATATAAGAACAGTGAAGTATCGAAATTGTAAGTTGCTGCCCCCTCACCATTTTGGTCTTCCATTTAGCATTTGTGCCACCAACGTTATTTCCAATTGCTTTCTTAGCTCTCTAGTTAGTCTTAGTCTTCATAGTTTCATTTACAGACAGTGTTAACTTAAAAAAGGAATTTATAAAATGCCTTCTTACATATATATTCTAAAAAGTAAAATTTGGAACACTCCTTGTCATAGTTTTGAACTATGAAAACGCTTGGTGTTGTCAACATTGGTTACCCTTTCACACCATTTAACTTATAAAAAGCAGTGAAGTTTGGAACTAAAACCAGGTAATCATATTTCTAGAACTAGATATTAAAATTTCCTATTCTACCATATAAAAAGATTACAATAAGTCATCATTGTCTTCATCCGCTAACCTAGTCGTCGCGACCTCCCTTTCGGGAGCCGGCTTAGCTAAGTATTAGGCTTAGCGCCCAAATCATGACTTATGATTTGAGTTTTTTTTTTTTACCTACAAATCAATTTCAAATACAAATCATCAATAATCGATTTGAGGTGGTGGGAGAGATATTTTACTCCTACACAATTAAAGAAACTAAAATTGGAGACTTGATTATATTAATTAATCAATTAATGCACTTCCAATACCTAATTTTATTTAAACTTCGAAGTTTGATTTTATTTTTTTGACAGATTTTCCATACATTTAAAAATACTTCAAAAACCATTCTTAGGCCTTTCCTAATTTCAGAAAATTTTGAAGGATTTTTCATGAATTAAAAAAGACACTCCCAAAAACAATTTTAGGCCTTTCCCTAATTTCGGAAAATTTTCAAGGATTTTTCATGCATTTTAAAAAGAAAAAATGCTGAAAATCAATTTTAGACCATTTCTTGAAAAAGAAAATTTTTTGGATTTTTTTTTTTAAAAATAAATATAATAATATAATAAACTGACGTCGGTCAGTCCCGGCGCCGGCCCGATCCGGATCCGACCCGGCCGACCCAGGTCGTACACCGTCCCACTAAAAACTCTTCTTTTTTTTTTTTTTTTTTTTCCCTGTCTTTTTCACATCTTCTGTTATCCCCCTCCATACGTTGTCAGATTAGAGGAAGACCAGACTTTTTCACATCTTGTCTGTTCTCCCCGTCTATACGTCTGTTCTCCCCCTCTATACGTTGTCAGACAAGAGGAATATAGACCCCAACTTTCGTACTCTTTTGACCAGAAAGATTTTGTACAATTTATTTCCTCTCCCCTTTTCTCTTTGTTTTCATTTTTTACTTTCTCTTTTCTTTCTCTTTCACTCTTCGCCTCTCTCTTCTCCACGTGATCTTCTTCTGAGGGGAGGGAGGGGCCCCAATTTGTCTTTTATCAATTTGTCCTTCTCCCTTTTTTGACTTTTCCTTTCCCCTCCTATTTTCTTTCCTTCTTTTATTCCCTCCTCTCTTTTCGTTTTTACTTTACGCCCTTCTTGTCTATTCTCCCCTTCCATACGTTCAGACTAGAGGAGGCTAGACCCCAACTTTTGTACTTGACCAGAGGATTTTTTTTATAATTTTATTTCCTCTCCTCCCTTTTGTCTTTCTTTTCATTTTTTACTCTCACTCGTGCATTTCCAACCCACGACAACCCCTATATTATTAGAAATTAAACCAAATTTATTAAAATATATAGGTTATCAAGTTATCGATGACAATGGAGGAGTTGCCAATGTCAATCAATTATCGCATTGTCGATATTTCAGAGTTGATACGAAAGATTGCTCGATATACACATTAAACAAGAGTTATCATTATAACATTTCTTTTGAGAAGTCCGTTTATATTTCTATATCGTGATTGTTCGTGTTTTAAGGTGCAATTAATGTTTTGTAAATTCCTAACATTTATCTCCTCAGAACGTTGGCTATGTTGATGAAGAAAAGTAAAAGTTATGTAACAAGTTTATAAATGTGGAAGTCTTGTAATCGTTCTTGATAAGGTGAAATAAGGTTATTTAAATAAAAAGCTTATCTATCTCATTCTCTTCTTTGTGTAAGTTGTGAGTATTTCACCTTCATTTTCTCCCAATAAATAAACTTGCCCATTATGCTTCCGACTACTGAAACAAAGAGAGTAACAAAGTAGACGAAAATGCAAACTCGGTGAATGATTCCAAACAATTTCTCTTATTGGCATTCAAAGAAGATGAATAAGGTCAAAATGATATGTGGTACTTAAATATTAGTGCAAATAATCACATATGTGGGCGAAAGGAAATGTTTGCCGAGTTAGATGAGACAATTAAAGGGAAAGTCTCGTTTGGTAATAACTCCAAAATTCTTGTTGAAGGCAAAGATACAATTCTAAATTGTTTGAAGAATGGTGCACGTTAGTTTATTATTAATGTTTATTATGTTCCAAAAATGTCAAGCAATATCTTGAGTTTGGGACAGCTTATGGAGAAAGGTTGTACTGTTCATATGAAAGATCTTAACCTTGTGCTAAGAGACCGGAATAATAAACTGATTGCAAATGTGAAGATGTCAAAGAATAGGATGTTTACTCTTAATATAAAGTGTGATATCCTAAAATTCAACCATTCTCAAGATATATGAAATGGTTATTTTATCAATGCATTATTAGTTGAATTTACTCTAAACCGATCACTTATGAGTTAACTAATTTATTGGGAGAGGCCATAAAAAATTAAAATGTGCACAACCAGAGAATTCAATTAGGGATACATTGCTCAACCATAAAAATCAACAAGGGATAATATTATGCTATTACAAGTCAATAAGCGGACAGATATAAATTAATTCGATAGAAGTACGTAGTTAGTTTACGAGTAATTCAGTACGATTACGATACTCATTGCGATTGATAGTGAACCAATTTCCTATTGATCTTATACTTAGGGTAATTAATTGATTTCTCGTGATTACATGATAACCGAAGGTTATCCATGATTCGAAGAAGTACAAACTTGGGTTGAAAATTTATCAACCATGGGTCAAACGCACAAGACCCCTAGGAGACATCCGATAGTTTAAGTCGTACTAAAGTTGTATTCAATCGATTTTTAATCATGGATTTTAATCCAATTTTAGGTATCGAACTTTTAAGGATTTCAAGACGAACCTATTAGATGCCGCCTCATTTATTAGCAAATTTATCGATAAGCTTTAAATTCTAGATAAGGATTAGTAGGTCGAGAATTGGAAGTTGAAAAAAGAAGCCAGGTTAAGAGAGCCCAGTGGGCCTCACACCTAGGAGGTTTGGCCAAGTTAACCCAATGAAGCCCATCCATGCCCATTTCAAGCAATTGGGCTCAAGAGCAAAATTGAAATTTTATATAAGGATTGGTGAAATGACTAAATTGCCCTTTTAAAAGACTTGGGCATTGATGAAGACAAAGGGGCAAGATGCATGGATAGGAGAGTTTTAGGGAGAGTTAGTGAGATATTTGGATCTCTCTCTCTCTCTCTCTCTCTCTCTCTGGTTCGGTTGACCCTCCCTTCCCCTTCCATCTCTCATAGTTTTCTCTTCTACTTCTCCTTCTCTTCACCACCACTACCACCACCATTCACCGCCACCATCGTTGTCCTTTATGTCACCTGTCGCCATGCTTCGTCGTCCCTCACACCACTGTTGTTCGTTGTCCGCCGTCCTCACCGCCAAGCATGCCAAGCTCCTTGGCTATGAGGCTTACGCCGCTCATTGTCGTCCATTCATGTGTTGTTCGCAAGTTGTCGCCGTCGTTGGTGCCGTCATTTGAACCATGAGCACCACGTTGTCGTTGCCGTCACGCCACCATCACTATTAGCTCGCTATTGCCATTAAACAGTGAGTTAACTTCCAAATCTTTAATTATGGTGTTAACTGCGTTAGGGTAATTTTATATTAAGGTTAATTGTAGTTACTTTTAACTAATGATGGCCTAGTGGATAAGTTATCACGAAAAGTGATAAGTCAAATTGATAGGTTATCATTATAGGTGATAAGCAGTGGTGATAGATTATCAAGGAAAGTGATACGATGGAAGTGATAACCTATCATGAAAAAAATGATAAGCTATCAATAAAGGAGTGATAAGCTATCATCAATTAGGTGATAAGCTATCAATAAAATGGTGGTAAACTATCGAAAAATATGCGATAAGTTATTGCTAAATAGACAATAAGCTATCATTGACAGAGCAATAAGTTATTGGATTAATATTGATAAGTTATCGCAATAGGGCGATAAGTAGTGATTATATGTATTTTATGGTGCTTGAAGCTTGTGATGCCATGAAAAATGATTGCCCATTTAGAAACCTTGGTTGCTATATTTTAAGAAAGGTTTTATGGATATATAAATGGTAATTCATGAGGAGTCGTGTTTGGGTGTCATATTTTATATGTCAAATGGGGCAATGATGTTTTAAAATGAAAGTATACAAAGTTTGATGGGTTAATTATATGTATGTCATCACGTGTGATTATTTTACCGCAATTTTATGTGTGAAAGTTGCAATAGTTGGTTGTATGAGCATGAACCGAATCTGTACCGGCTAATTGATGAGAAATGAAATTGGCATAAGTGGGTGGTGTCCTCGTGTGGTCACTTAAGGGAACACGTCACCTAACGAGAGTTTGGGGATGATGTCCAATTTTATTGGATACCTAGTGGGTTTAGTTGACATCTTGATGTTTGTTTTTGGGTTGAATTGCCTGATCATGATTATAGTTAAGGCAAAGTGGGGATCGCTTTGCTATTGATCCGCCGTCGATATAATGTTGCATGTGTAGGTTGCATCCAAGACAAGTTAGCGTCCTAAACGAGGTTTAAGTTATTAACTTACTGAGATTTTATCTCATTTGTTGTCGTTTATTGTTTTTAGGCCCGTAGTCGGGGAACCGTCGTATTTGGTTTGGAGTTTTTAAGGACCAAGACATTGTTGTAACCCTGTACCCATCTCGGGGACTGACCATGTTTATGAGTTTTTTGTTACTACGATTTGGGTAGACGATGGATTGGCCAACTGGGTGGCTCATAGGTTTAAAGCATGGTTCATTCAGGTTGCGAAGGAATATTTTGGCCCGATGCGTGGTTTTGATGGATCACCTGACGGGGGTCCTAGAAAGCAAATTTGGGATGCAATGGATATCAACACCTCATATGGTGCCATAGAGGATCTAGAGACTAACTCGAACGAGAAGTACCTCTCCGATTATGACCCTGAGACTCCACCCGGATACCATGGCACATCACTTTTTGGCTGGCCCTTGCGTTAGAGAAGTTTAACTTAACCCTGACCTCCTACTGGTTTTTGTGTTGATTGATGGAAATTGCTGTTGTAAAGGCTTGCAAGTATTAAACTTCATGGGGTTAACAAGTATATAAATAAAAGTAGTGCTTTTGGAAATGTTTGGTGTTATT
The DNA here is from genome assembly GCA_014182715.1 of Eucalyptus cloeziana. Classification (NCBI taxonomy): domain Eukaryota; kingdom Viridiplantae; phylum Streptophyta; class Magnoliopsida; order Myrtales; family Myrtaceae; genus Eucalyptus; species Eucalyptus cloeziana. The sequence continues at coordinate 3,767,062 of CM024644.1, forward strand.
TTACACTATCCTTACTATTATGATTGACTAGGTGATTATTATATGTTTCCACTTGCGTTTAATCGAAAGATAAAATAAATGGGCCAACGACATCTATATGACCAAAGAGAAATAGGGGTTATTGCGTGCTTGAGGGTCGGTGTGTGACATAAAGAATAAAATATCTCGATGTCTAGAGACGTGTGTGGATGATCATTCATGGTTATGGCATTTGAGGTTCGACCATCTCAATTTTGGTGGACTCAACTGCTTTTCTACAAGAAGATGGTTTATGGCTTACCACATATTGATCACCTTAATTAATTATGTGAAGGGTGCGTTATCGTAAGCATTCCAGAAATAGTTTTCCCAAGGAAACAACTTATCGAGTGAAGAAGCCACTTGAATTGATTTATTCTTATGTGTGTGGCCCAATCACTCCTCACTCATATAGTAATCATCGATATTTTTTTACATTTATTAATAATTTTACTCGAAAAAGTTGGGTGTATCTTTTGAAAAAAAGAAGAAGACAAAAGTGTTTGATACTTTCAAACAATTCAAGAACTTGGCTGAAAATGAGAGTGACTATTTTATCAAAGCTATGATCGTGACAGAGAATTCACTTCAGCCATATTCAACAAATTCTATGAGGATCATGGTATTCGGCTTTTCTTGACTGCTTCGTATTCTCCTCAACAAAATGACGTAGCTAAACAAAAAAATAGAACCATTTTTAACATCGTTTGAAACATGTTGAAGAGTAAAAATTTGCCCAAGAAGTTCTAGGCTAAAGCTATTTCGTGTGCAATCTATCTTCAAAATAGATGTTTCACTAGCGGTGTAAGTGGTTCAATTCATTTCCATTTTTTGGAAAACTGAACTAATAAGGAAATTCACCAAACCGAATCGAAATCCGATCAGATTTGAATCGCAAATCCTAATTCGATTTTGGTTTGGCTCAGCTTGTTTTGGTTTTTCAGTTTTTACTTTTGTTTTTTTGTTTTTTTGTTTTTTTTTTTTGCTGTTATATATTATAAGATTAATTTTCCAATCAAGTTGTCTTTTGCCCAGCAAGATAAAAGCTTCATTAGTTTTCATAAGAATTCAATTTTTTAATTAGGTGAGAAAATAAATTCAATATACCACTATTACTTTTCCAAATGAAAACAACTTTGCGAATGCTACCACGTAGAGATAAATAAATTACAATATCAACAATTAAAAAGCATTTAAATTTACTCGTTGTATTTACACTAAATTAAATTGAACGCATCCAAGAATTTAGTGCTTCATTTGCTTATGAATAGCATTGTATCATTTGGTAATTTTCTTTCCTTTTTACTTTTCAAGTTGTGCATTTTGTTATGTAATTGACTAATTGGTGCCTTCATGCATCCACATGATCTTGTAGTTCTCATATGCGACCCGAGCGGGAAGTGAGAACAGATCTCCAAATGCAATAAACCAAAGATTGAGCGGATCAAGATAACATAGATAATGTGATCGAAACACCAGGGTTGTGAAGCTATTCCACTTTCAAGTGCGAGTTTTTCAAGGGCTGATGGCCTGTGCAAGTTTTTCAAGGGCTGATGGCCTGGGCAAGTATTCAATTCATGGCCAGCTTGAAGCTATTTCACTTTCACATGCATCATTCATAGCCCCGTTTTTCAAATCTTTCATCAAGAAATTACTCACACAGATCAGTCACCACCGGGTGTCTCATACAACTTCCGTGGAAAGAAAAATTTCAGCAGGGTCTTAGACATAGCCATACATGCATCCATGCATAGAGAGAGAGAGAGAGATACACTTCCCCCTGGGAAAGCCTCAATTTGAATTGGCCCTAACGTTGTTCCAGGGACAGCAGATTCCACAGGTTTATATCACGGAGCTGCTGCTCTGCCATCAGCCCTGAAGTAAACATGAATAAACGGTTGGCATTAAGAAAAGAACTAAGCAAAAAATGAAAGAAAAAAGAACAAACATAAATATCATGAACAATGACTGAATTATAATTCCATGCACAAATTATGATGTGCGAAAGGGTATCATAACATTGACAGACCTATTAGGATACTTGCCGGTAGCAGAAAAGGACAACCATCTAGTAGTACAATCCTTCTAAATAAGTACCTCAAAAGACTAGATATCCTGTTAAAGAAAATTAAAGCCCTATGGGCTAAATACATTTATGACTCGTCCATTTAGATGGATTTACTGATTTCATCCTCAAGTTTTCTTATTGAACATGATAGTTGGGTAGGACATCAAAAAATCAAGCAGCAACATAAACCAAAGGGATAAGTGTTCCAGAAGTCCTAAAACTTGTTGCGAAAATATATATGAGTCCTAAAACTTGCAAAAAGTGCAAATAAATCCTAAAACTTGTCAAAATGTTTCATTTGAGTCCTAAAATTGACACTGTCAGTTTTATTGATGGAAAATGCTGACGTGGCGCGACGTAGTATTTTAAATAATTTTTATCTTCCAGCTGGTTTTTTAAAATAATTTTTTTATTCAATTTTTAAAAAATTATATTTAAAAACTAAAATTCAAATTTTTAAAACTGTTAAAAAAAAAGGGGAAGAAAGGCGGCCGCCCAATGCCGGAGGGCCGGTGACGGTCGTCGACCGCCGCCCAACCAGGGCGAGGCCTCGCTGGCCCCAAGCGAGGGCCGGCAACCCTCGCCTGGCACGAGTGAGGGCTCGCCGGGCCCAGGCGAGGGCCGGCGACCCTCGCTTGATGCGGGCGAGGGCGCCCAGATCTGAGCACGCCGGCCCTTGCCTGGGGGCCGGCGACCGTCGCCAGCCCTGGGGGAGGCCTCGGCGGCCCTCGGCTGGGGCCGACGGGGCTCGCCCAGATTTGGGCATTGCCACGGAGCGTGAGGGCTGTGATAGTGCCCCGCTCCCGTGCTTCCCTGTGCTCGACGCTAGCGGATCCGAGCTAGTTCTTCAGGCCGCCGATCCACCGTTGTTCCGAGTCCCCTCATCGGCGACCACCCGCGACCCGGCGACTTCCGCGTCTCTATGCCCGGCCAGATCTAGGCGAGCCTCACCGGCCCCAAGCGACAGCCACCGAGGCCACGCCCGGGGCTGGCAATGGTTGCCGGCCCCCAGCGAGGGCCGGTGTGCCCGATCTGGCGCCCTCGCCTGTGCTAGGCGAGGGTCGTGAGGGCTCGCCCGCACCAAGCGAGGGTCGCCGGCCCTCTCCTAGGGCCGGCGAGGCCTCGCCTTGGTTGGGCGGCGGCCGGCAACCGTCGCCGGCCCCTCCGGCGAAGGGCGGCCGCCTCCTCTGCCCTTTTTTTTTTTTTTTTTTTTAATAGTTTTTAAAAAAATGAATTTTAGTTTTAAATATATTTTTTTAAAAAATTGAATAAAATCTTTTTAAAAAAGCTAGGTGGAAAATAAAAAATAATTTAAAATGCCACGTCCATTTTTAGATGGATTTACTGATTTCATCCTCAAGTTTTCTTATTGAACATGATAGTTGGGTAGGACATCAAAAAATCAAGCAGCAACATAAACCAAATTACCAAAATAAGGGAAAAGGAAAAGCATCGTAAAGTTGCATGTAAATGTCGAAGTTTCCTGTTAAGTTCATCTTAGCAACACTAAAGCCAGGTATGACAATTTTTGCGTCTCAAGATCTGATATCTTTGCACTTGCTGACATCGTTTCGCTTTCTTCTTCAAGCTGCACATGACATAACATTAACATTTTATAAGGACTCTTTTCCTTTTAACTCCTTTTTTCATAGAAGCATATAATACTTCCTTAAGTTCTATGGTACGGCGATAAAAGCCCACATGAACGGATACAAAAAGCTTATCCTTGTTGTACCCATGATGTTCCATTTAATGTTTAAACTTCAAGCGCTAGTTCTTTCATCATATTACCACTTGAAGTGGAAACCAGTAAAACTGATCCATTACAAATGGCGCCTTACCTTTCTTAACGTTCATTATTACACTCCTTTGTAATGTTCTCAAAAGCTATATAGTGAGAAATGAAGTTACATTGGAAGTCCAAACTATGAGTTTTAATAAAAGGCAAGGCATTACTAGGGAATTGCCGTTGTCACTAGAGAAAATGTTGTTGACACACATAGTATATTTTCTGTACCTACTAATAGTAAAGACATGGTTATCCAGATCAATGGTTTCATCATTATGAACTTTGAATTTAGATAATAGAGCATAACTAAGTTAAACTCTTCCGGAGGAATGGGGGAAATACCAACATAAGGCCAAATCTCAAGTTTAGTAAAAAATGCTTTATGATTTATTAGTACTTATGTCAATTGGATTTGTGATGTTTTTTTAATCAAAATTTAGGTTTTTTATGTTGATGTTGGAATACACACATAATACGCATGATACTAGCATGGCACGTGCACGATGCTAGCACGACACGTGCATAACACACTTAGGCACATAATTTTTATAAAGTGGTAATGTGATAATATCGTGATTGTCATTTCCTTTCGTCTCCTAGTGTCTCAAAAAACTCGAGCTACAACTATTTTTCTTTTTCTTTTTCTTTTCTGTTCATCCCTTTTCACAATTTGTCTTTCCTTCTCTTTGTGACACAAAAATGAAGCACTCTTTCTTTTCTTGGTTTGGCATTCTTTTATCATCAAATTTGGTTCTCCTCCAACTCGAGCCCTAACCCTAGCTCTAAATGAAGTGGGAGTAAAAGATTTGAGAAGAAGTGAGCTCTTTGAAAAGAAATAAGATGAGGAAATGATTTTTACTTATCTTGATAATTCTCGTCTAGAAGGGGTTTCTTAGCAAAATCCTTCAAAAAAACATTCCCGTTACGAAAGCCATTGTCCTTGAAAAACTCTCGTATGATGCTGTCACATGCATTCTTACGAAGGATTTGATAATGTTTCAACGGGAATTTTCTATTTCCTACCTCGAAACTTATATATATATATATATATAGGAGGAGGATGCATGTTGTTGAGAAATGCTCAAACTCATATGAACAAAGAGGAAAAGATAGGAGATGAAGTGAAATGGTGGGAATGAGAGGAAGAGGAGGAAGAGTTTTTATAAATTAAAAAATAACAATCAACCAACGATCAACGTCCAACTGCAAATGTGCAAATGAAACCGGCCATTTAGGGTTTTCAGTTAAAAAGACACCCGAATGCGGGTGGGAGGCTGGAAATGGTAAAAACGAACAAATTAGTTGTTATGATGTTAGGTTGGGAAATATGACCACACTCCACATAATATTAATATAAATTCAAACCATACTTAAACATACATAAACAAAATGAAGAATGAGTTGTAGAGCGAGGATGTGAATGGGCAATTTTTATTTCGATTTTGGTTGACCAACCATTTTGATGTGCTAATTGTTTTGGGGAATTCCCAACTTATGGTCATTTGCAGGTGAGGAAAATGGCAAATGAATGCAGGTTGGACTTGGATGAGATTATTTTATTAGAGAACAAATATCAAATTATATTAATTAATGTGTTGCCAAAGTTACAGTCATATGATAGTGTTAGATTAACTCACCGTCACATAACATATAACGATGGCAACTGATTAGGGAGAATTAAGGAGAGCATGTGGAGCAGATAATTTAGCGGATTATTTTCTAACTAATCCCATCACCGGAAGGACAACATAGATAATTTAGCAGATTATTTTGTAACTGGTTGTATTACTAGGAAAGACAAGAAGAGTACTCAATGTTCTCCTAGTGCATCTCCAATGACCAAGTACAAAGGTTGTAAGATATTTTCTCCGGAAAATGCAAAAGAAGGTAAAGAAAGTAGGTGGGAATTATAGAAGATGATTTTGGAATAAAAGTGAGAGACAAGTCTCTATTTACAAGTTTTCGAGAGTGTATGATTAGTCATATCTCGATATATCATGTCAAATGAGAAAGAGTTTAGTTACACATTTGTAATAATGGTAATATATATATGTAGTGAATCTCCACTTAGATAGCATAGTGAAGAACTCAAAATAAGTTTGTTTGAAATTATTCTTTTTTTTCTTTTTTAGTTTAAAGCATTTGCTATTGTCTCGATTGTCTTGACTTTCGGGCACGAAGAAGAAAGAGAGCCACGAGAGGTTTAAAGCATTAGCTATTGTCTCGATTGTCTTGACTTTCGGGCACGAAGAAGAAAGAGAGCCACAAGAGAGAGAGAGAGAGAGAGAGAGAGAGAGAGATGGGGGGGGATGTTGGCCACCCCTCCTAGGTTTTGGTTAGTCCTATCTCTCAATAGGTACATCAAATATCATGAAGGATGGAAAGATTCACCCTAGTGGTCCTCCATAAAGTTTGGAACCTATGATATATTTTTGCAAATAAATTTTTCATCCAACGAATCAATTCCTTGCAACTTATTTATGTTGAAAAAAGACAATAACAATTTATTATATTGCACTTTGTTTTGTAACTTTATTATTGATAAAATGATAAACTTATTGACAAAATTTTTTATGCATAAACAAAGAAAAATAAAGATGACTTAATTTTGAATAAAAACATCAACTTATTTCTTCTTCTTTTTGAGCCAAGTAAGTAAATTTCAAATAATACTTATTGTTTCTCATCATTCTTATCATGTAATAATATATTACAAAGGAAAAAAAGGGCACAATTTTTTTTTCATTTTTTTATGTTTTCAATTTCTTATACATAATTATGATTTACTTGAGAACATTAGGATAAAACTAAGATTTTCATTTTGAAATTTTGGCAAACATAGGATTGATGAGTAAGGGGATAGCATACATAAAGCCTGACCAACAAACAAATGATGAGTTCGAGGATAATTTGATGGAGGTTTCAAAGTTATCCTCCCTTATTGGGTTGATACTGGCTTGGTGGATTCCCAACAAGATTGGTTACCATTGCAAAATAGGGTTGGTAGCAAGCATCTTCTTCGTCGGAGCCCTCATTGTAACCATTAAGGATGACTACTTCATCCTTGTGGTTGGCCGCTTCATAATTAATATTGATGTGACCTATACCCTTATCATCATTCCCATTTATATTGCTGAAATCTTTCTAGTCTCTTATCGGGGCTTGCTCACCTCTTTCCTAAGGTACTCCTTTCATTTCTTTTTTTTTCCCCAAAATTTGTAACATATTTTTGTTTTTTAATTTATCATCAATGATTTTCAGGGGAAGAATTAAGGTTAGATATTTAAAGTTAAAGGAAGGTGATTGCTTTCTTATACGTGTTTTGGTGGTTCAGGTATTCATCGACATGGGCACCCTCCTTAGTGACATCTCCCACTTTTTCTTATTTAGGATTCACTCTAACCTCAGCTGGCATCTCTTACTCAACATAGGAGGAATCCCCTTCTTGCTCATTTTTTGGGTCCTTGCCATGCCAAAATCTCCTCGATGGCTTATCATGCAAGGCAGTTAGCGCGATGCGAAATGTATCATTGCCCAGATCTCCAACTTTGAGTAGGAGGCTATAGTCCAACTTGCCAAGATTAAGGATTCTATTGGCATCCCTGAAGAGAACAACAATGACATCATCGAGGTCACCAGCCAGAGCAATGGGGGGGACAAGTGGTGGGATCTCCACTGGACCTCACCTGCCTTACACATGTTTGCCTCCACTATTGGAATCTACTTCATCCAACAAGCTTTTGGGAGTGATACCATCGTCCTTTACAGCCCTTCCATTTTTTATAGGGCTAGCATTATCTCCAAAACCACAAAGCTCCTCTTAGCCATAGTACTCGATGTTGTGAAGATTATTTGCACCCTCTTAGCCGCTTTCCTTCTTGATCGGATTGGGCGACGATCATTGTTGCCGACTAGTATTGGTGGAATGATTATATCGCTGGCCTCCCTTGGTACATGCCTCACCGTCATTGACCAAAGCCAGGGGGTGGTCAAGTGGGCACCGACCATTTGCTTCCTCTTGTTGGTGTGCTACGTGGCCTCCTTCTCCGTTGGGATGGGGCCAATTGCATCAATTTATAGCTTAGAGGTGTTCCCTCTGAGGTTACATGTACGAGCGTGTGCAATAGGTGTCATTATGAGCCAGCTGGCAAGATGTTTAATATCCTTCGGATTTGTGTTTTACTTCCAACATAAAACCAAACCTCAATTTAGTCAAAAATACTTTATGACTTATTAGTACTTATGTCAATTGGATTTATTATCTTTTTTAATCAAAATTTATATTGTTTATGTTGATGTTGAAATATATACATAATACGCACAATGCCGGCACGTCACGTGCACGATGCCGGCACGGCACGTGCACAATGCTAGCACGACATGTACATAACACACTTAGGGCACATAATTTTTATAAAGTAGCAATATGATAACATTAGGATAATAACTAAGATTGTTCTCTGCCTAGTGGCTCAAGCTCAAATTATGGAAAGGATTATTTTTCATGCCTTTTGTCTTTTGGATAGGTAATATCAAAAGATAATATATAATAGAAAAATAATAAAAAAAAATTCCGAAAATTAATAAAAATCAGAAATATTTAGAAAAAAAAAACTTAAATATTTTTTTTTTTCATTTTTTGTGTTTTCAATTTCTTATACATAATTATGATTTACTTGAGAACATTAGGACAATAACTAAGATTTTCATTTTGAAATTTTGGCAGACATAGGATTAATGAGTAAGGAGATGGCATACATAAAGCCTGACCAACAAATGAATGATGTGTTTGAGGATCATCTGATGGGGGTTTCAAAGTTATCCACCCTTATTGGGTTGATATTGGCTTGGTGGATCCCCAACAAGATTGGTTACCATTGCAAAATAGGGTTGGTAGCAAGCATCTTCTTCGTTAGAGCCCTCATTGTGACCATTAAGGATGATTACTTCATCCTTGTGGTTGGCCACTTCATAATTAATATTGCTGCAACCTATACCCTCATCATCGTTTCCATTTATATTGCTGAAATCTCTCCAGTCTCTTATCAAGGCTTGCCCACCTCTTTCCTGATGTACTCCTTTCATTTCTTTTTTTTTTCCCCAAAATTTGTAACATATTTTTGTTTTTTAATTTATCATCAATGATTGTCGAGGGAAGAATTAAGGTTAGATATTTAAAGTTAAAGGAATGTGATTGCTTTCTCATACGTGTTTTGGTGGTTCAAGTATTCATCCACATGGGCACCCTCCTCAGTGACATCTCCCACTTTTTCTTATTTAGGATTCACTCTAACCTCGGCTGGCATCTCTTACTCAACATGGGAGGAATCCCCTTCTTGCTCATTTTTTGGGTCCTCGCCATGCCGGAATCCCCTCGATGGCTTATCACGCAGGGTAGTCAGCACAATGTGAAACGTATCCTTACCTAAATCTTCAACTCTGAGTAGGAGGCTACAATCCAACTTGCTAAGATTAAGGAGGCTGTTGGCATCCCTGAAGAGAACAATGACAACATCATTGAGGTCACCAGCCAAAGCGATTGGGGGGACAAGTGGTGGGATCTCCACTGGACCTCACCTGCCTTATACATGCTTGCCTACACTATTGGAATCTACTTCATCCAACAAGCTTTTGGGAGTGACACCATCATCCTTTACAACCCTTCCATTTTTTATAGGACTAGCATTATCTCCAAAACCACAAAGCTCTTCTTGGCCATAGTACTCGATGCTGTGAAGATTATTTGCACCCTTTTAGCCACTTTCCTTCTTGATCGAATCAGGCGACGACCATTGTTGCTGACTAGTATTGGTGGAATGATTATATCGCCGGCCTCCCTTGGTACGTGCCTCACCGTCATTGACCAAAGCCAGAGGGTGGTCAAGTGGGCACCGACCATCTGCTTCCTCTTGTTGGTGTGCTACGTGGCCTCCTTCTCCATTGGGATGGGGCCAATTGCATCAATATATAGCTCAGAGGTGTTCCCTCTAAGGTTGCGTGTACGAGGGTGTGCAATAGGTGTCGCTATAAGCTAGCTGGCAAGATGTTTAATATCCTTCGGATTTGTGTTTTACTTCCAACATAAGGCTGAATCTCAATTTAGTCAAAAATACTTTATGACTTATTAGTACTTATGTCAATTGGATTTGTTATCCTTTTTTAACCGAAATTTATATTGTTTATGTTGATGTTGGAATATGTACATAATACGCACGATGTTGGCATGTCACATGCACGATGCTAGCACGACATGTGCATAACACACTTAGGGCACATAATTTTTATAAAGTAGCAATGTGATAACATTAGGATAATAACTAAGATTGTTCTCTGCCTAGCGACTCAGGCTCAAATTATGGAAAGGATTATTTTTCATGCCTTTTGTCTTTTTGATAGGTAATATCAAAAGATAATATATAATAGAAAAATAATAAAAAATTGAAAATTCCGAAAATTAATAAAAATCAGAAATATTTAGAAAAAAAAAACTTAAATATTTTTTTTTTCATTTTTTATGTTTTCAATTTCTTATACATAATTATGATTTACTTGAGAACATTAAGATAATAACTAAGGTTTTCATTTTGAAATTTTGGCAGACATAGGATTGATGAGTAAGGGGTTTTAGCATACATAAAGCCTGACCAACAAACGAATGATGAGTTCGAGGATCATCTGATGGGGTATTGGGTTGATACTAGCTTGGTGGATCCCCAACAAGATTGGTTACCATTGCAAAATAGGGTTGGTGGCAAGCATCTTCTTCATCGGAGCCCTCATTGTGACCATTAAGGATGACTACTTCATCCTTGTGGTTGACCGCTTCATAATTAATATTGCTACGAGCTATACCTTCATCATCGTTCCCATTTATATTGCTGAAATCTCTCTAGTCTTTATCGGGGCTTGCTCACCTCCTTCCTAAGGTACTCCTTTCATTTCTTTTTTTTTTTCCCCAAGTTTTGTAACATAATTTTGTTTTTTTACTTTATCATCAATGATTGTCGAGGGAAAAATTAAGGTTAGATATTTAAAGTTAAAGGAAGGTGATTGCTTTCTTATATGTGTTTTGGTGGTTCAGGTATTCATCGACATGGGCACCCTCCTTAGTGACATCTCCCACTTTTTCTTATTTAGGATTCACTCTAACCTCGGCTGGCGTCTCTTACTCAGCATAGGAGGAATCCCCTTCTTGCTCATTTTTTGGGTCCTCGCCATGCCAGAATCCCTTGGATGGCTTATCATGCAGGGCCGTCAGCGCGATGCGAAGCGTATCCTTGCCCATATCTCCAACTCTAAGGAGGAGGCTACAGTCCAGCTTGCCAAGATTAAGGAGGCTGTTGGCATCCCTGAAGAGAACAACGACGACATCATCAAGGTCACCAGCTAGAGAGCTTGGGGGGACATGTGGCGGGATCTCCACTGGACCTCACCTACCTTACACATGCTTGCATGCACTATTGGAATCTACTTCATCCAACAAGCTTTTGGGAGTGACACCATCATCCTTTACAACCCTTCCATTTTTGATAGGGCTAGCATTATCTCCAACACCACAAAGCTCCTCTTGGCCATAGCACTCGATGTTGTGAAGATTATTTGCACCCTCTTAGCCGCTTTCCTTCTTGATCGGATCGGGTGATGACCGTTGTTGCTGACTAGTATTGGTGGAATGATTATATTGCTGGCCTCCCTTGGTACGTGCCTCACCGTCATTGACCAAAGCCAGGGGGTGGTCAAGTGGGCACCGACCATTTGCTTCCTCTTGTTGGTGTGCTACGTGGCCTCCTTCTCCGTTGGGATGGGGCCAATTGCATCAATATATAGCTCAGAGGTGTTCCCTCTAAGGTTGCGTGTACGAGGGTGTGCAATAGGCATCGCTGTGAGCCAGCTGGCGAAAAGTTTAATATCCTTCGGATTCGTGTTTTACTTCCAGAAAATTACTCTTGGTGGGCTACCATTCTTCATATTTATGGTTGTGCCGATCCTAGCATGGGTCTGCTTCTACCTTATTATGCTAGAGTCGAAGGGGAGGAATCTAGAACAGATGGCAGAATTTTTCGGTTAATGGATCCATTGGAGGTCCTCAGTCAGAGAACTAGAAGGTCGAAGGAGTAGCGCAACTGAAGGCGCTTAATATTATATTTAGAATTTTGAATTCTCCTCACTTGTGAGGATGACGTCAAATTAGTACTATCTAGGAATCTTGAACATCTCAATTAAATGCTATTGAACTTGTAATCATCGAATTTCACTTGACGATAGTTTATGCAATATTATTATGCGTAGTGTTGCTCCTTTACAATGCAATAACTCATTCAATTTATAACTTATTTTATGAACATGACATTGTTTCATATATATACAATTTGTAGTATTAGATATACCGGTACCCTATATCTATAACATCCGTAGCAATTTGGAAATTGGATTTATTGAAAACCTGAAACCTTAATGTTGGATAAGCAGGCCGAATCGAGTTGAGCTCCATCTAATCGGGCATATCACGTAAGAGAGTAGGCTTGGAAAAAATTGAAGCTTATTTGAGTTTGAGTATTGGTCAAGCCTAGCTCAGCTCGACGACATCAGTAGTTGATGTTAAGGGTTTCTAGACTTCACCTTTCTACTTCAAAAAACTCTCGTTTTGAGTTTCCACATGGAGACAAATGATTAGCTCATTAAAGTCAATATGTGGATTGAAAAGAAACATATGTAGAAGAATATTAAAGATGTGTTCTCTTCAGCTTGAATGAAAGGTAAAACTAAACCTCTTTATACTTGTCCATCAAAATTTAAAATATCATTTAAATTTCAAAAAAATCATAAAAATTTTGTATGTAAACAAAAATGTAAACCTCAAGTTAAAAACTTTTATGAAAATTTCAAGGGTTCAAGATTAAAAAGAGAGAAGTCAAAATACATGGACTACAATTTTTTGATTATATGAAATGCAAGATCTAAAAATTGATCTTGATAGACTCTAAATTGTCAAGTGAGATAAAAACTTAGAGAGAGAGAGAGAGAGAGAGAGGAAAATTGACAAATTATTTGAAATTCAAGATTATAGGGCAACATATATATGAAATGACATAAAGTATCATATTTTGTGGAGGTCTTGATTCAGTCCACCCGCCAGGTCCATCTCGTAAATGTGTGAGCTTGTCTTTCGATGGTGACCGAGAGCATCATTCAGCGACGACAATAGCTACTGTGATTTCCCTTTTCATACGTACGAAATGATGGATGAACCACTATTCACTCATTTTAAAGGGTTTTTGCTTATTTAAATGAAACTAAATACATTGAATGTAATGCACTTATTCTAAATGCAATGATGCAAAAAAATATATCTATATCAAGATGACATGCAACATACAATTAAATGAGCCTAACATGCAAGCTATATGTTATGCGATTTTAATTAAATGACCTAATATAATGACGGAAGATGATAATGTGCAACTATCTTTGGATGTGTTGATGGACGAATTTTTGTTGATGTTTTACATATTCATTTATTTTACAAAAGCATTAAAATTTATAAAAGATAAAAAGCCAAAAAAACTTGAAAATGAATAAAGTGGATCAAACAAAAAATGCAAAAAAAGGAAATAAAAGGATAAGTGAAGATATACATAAAATAATATTATTTAAAAAAAAAAAAAAAACACATGAGATGCCTCCTTGCCACATCAATTTAGTAAAAACAAGAAAAATTAATAAAAAGCTAAAAACATAAAAATAATAATAATAAACAAGAAAAATAGACAATATGTATTTGTATAGCCCGGCCCAAGCTGTCCTCTTCTTCCTTGGCACGCTCACGTTGGGGAGAGGGGGGTTCGCAGAATCAACGGCGATTTGGAGTCAAGCGGATTCGATCGATTTCCCCTTCTTTGCACTCGTCGGGACAGCGGACAGGGTTGCGGGACATGCCGGTGATCATGGCTCCGGTTGACATCGCCAAACCTCAACGGAGTAAGTGGGATCGACTTCGGCTCCTTGTTTGTTTTCGGAAGACGCTTTGCGTGCGGTGTTTATGTTCCAGAACGTTGATGGACGAGTTCATGTTTCCTTTATAATTTAGTTGGTGTCCTTGTACGCTAGCTTAGCTTAGGAGAAACCTAAATGAAGAGATTTCATATGCCCTTTCTTTCAGCCCCAATAGAAATACCTTTTACAAATTATTGATCCCTTCTTTTGCCTTGTGTGTTTTGACAGGCGGAACTGGTGAAATCTTAAGGTCTATGGATCGTTGGAAGTGTTGTCTTAATTCAGCAAATTAAGAGTGCTTCAGCTCAGATTTAAGAGTGCATCTCCATTTTTTTTTTATACGCAAAACAAGATTTAATGATGTTTAACGAAGAGAGAGAGAGAGAGAGAGAGATTTAATGATGGAGTTGAAGAGACAAAATAAGGGCTGTCATCGGAGTGGGAGAGAGGGAGAGGGATTGGTATTACCTTCTTCTTCTCTTTCCCTTGTTTGAGCGATCCGAAGATGAGCCTGAAAGGTTGTCTTTTGAAGTGATTGAGCTAAGCAACTCTCTATAGTTAGACCAACTTTAGGTTACTATTTACTAAAGAGCCTTTATTTAGCTTAACCCCAAATCATGAATTTCATGCTTTGATTGTGGACGGGTCCAAAGGTTTCCATGTGAGGCTTTGATCGTGGATTTGAAATGGATTTGAAATGTTCTTTTTTTGCCAATTAATTCACGTGCCATAGAGAAGTAAAAATAATGATGTTAAAAGGGTCATAACATGCATATGGGTGGTATCAAAGAAAAACAAAAACATAACACCAATTCCCCCTTTTGTTGTCCTGGCTATTAATTTACAGACAAGCTCTTGTAAATATACCCTTTCAACGAAGAACATCAGATTAATGGCTTTGAAATAATTGGAATTGGGAGACTACTTTAGCTAGTTATGACAATAGATTAAACTCGAAAATTTGAACAATAAATTTTGGTAGCATCGATAGATTTTTGACTATATTGATATTTACCCCCAATTTTCTCATAAATTCAGCTGCTTTCTAACCTCATTTAACAATATATAAAATGTACTAGATGTGTGCAAGTGCATGTGAGCAAGGGTAGAAAAATGTGAAAGCTGGTGAAAGGTTAATTATTGAAAATGGTGCCTCCAACCCAAACCCCAGAATGTTAGGAACACTTGTTTTGGAACATCTATATTTGGAAGTACAAAGGTTAAACTTTCTCTCAGGCATGCTCGATCCTCCTCACATCAAGAAGCGTCGCAAGCTCACTTGGCATGAGCAGTTTCTAGTGTTAAAGGAGGCGTCTAGGCCTTATGCTGCAAGCTGGGTATGTGATATTGGTCCTGAGCTTTAACCAAATGATTACAAGAAAGATGAAGACAATGAAGGCAAGCCCAGCAGAGCCAAGAAATGGCTAAAGAGAAAGAACCTTCGACTTTGGAGGATCTGGCTATGGCTGCAAAGGCGAAAAAGGAAGAACCAAAAAATTTCACCTAAAAAAAAAATGAAGCCCCCGATTCCCTATGGCAACCATCCAAACGTCCAAAGTTGCGACTGGAGAAACGAAATAGTCAAGTTCGCCAGTGATCTTTCCTCATTCTGTTTGTCTTCCGTCATCTGTAGTTGCCGGAGAATCTTTGTCGTCGACACATCAAGTTCATCATCTCTGGACACCGTAGCCTCTACATATAGTCGTTTTCTACCGATCTTTGAAGCTGCATTAGAATCCCACATTCAACTCTGCTTGGCGGTGACATCGCTATTGTAACTCGATGATAGTTGGAGGCGATGACCGATGGTGAATGAAGGTGCTTCAAAGATTGGAAATCGTCAGAAGTGTGAGATCCGGTGAATGCGCGTCGGAGGAAGGTGGTTCGGGTGAAGTTGCAGAGAAGATACGCTTCAATGAAGAAGAAGAGAGCAAGGGGAAGAAGAAGGTGTAGGGAATAGGACAAAATAGAAAAAAAGACAAGAGAAGGAAGTGTTGGAAATTAATCCAGAGAAAACACACTGTTTGTTGTAATCAGAACATCAATGTAAAGAAGATGATAACAACTTTATAATATCCTTCCTTTTATGAATCTTGGAGAAGAAGAAAATAAGATATCACTGAAAAATAACATAAAATTGGAGGTGAGGTACGGATAACCAAATCTCCTTAAAGCGATTAGTTCCTGCTAATGGTGCTCCACAGATTCACGAACTATGCCTCCCAAGATACAACACCTCGAACCTGTTTGGATTAGCACTATGCAAATAGGACTCAGTCAAACCATTCAATTGAACCAACACACTCAGAAAAATCAGAAGAGTAGGAAAGTATATCAAAGCCTTTTGGAATCGAGTTGGAAAAACCAAAACCAAAAACCATTTCTTAATGAAGCTCTATGCTCCTATCTATTTATAGAGCTTTTTAGTTCATGTACTAAAGAGATACAAGAATCTAAGAAATTCATGAATCCAAAGATACGTGACTTCAAGAGATTTATGAACTCAATAAATACATAAACAGAAAAGATGAGGAAATACATGAATCCAAAAGAGATACGTGAATAGAAAGGACATATCATAATTATTAGCTTTCGTTGATCCATTAACCATAATTACAACAATCCCCCACATTAATGGATCAACAAAACATTTTTGGCTCGAAGGAATCTGAGCATGCCTGTTGAAATACACCGCATCAAGATAGGTAACTTTCACTTTGAACCTTCTTTAGTGAAAGCCTATCGGACTTACTTAACTAGTCGATGGACTAAGCCTTGAATCGCTAGTTGTTTGTGTAAGCCTAGACAATAAACCTCACACGGAGTACTTCCAATTCAAGATTGCTTCTCGGTTGTGTTCGTTCTTTCGGCCCTGAACCTCTCGGGATTCATGCGTGCTTTAGAAAATCTAGCCTTTAAAGATTTTCATAGAGTCGGCCAGCTCCACGCATATAGGTGCATTCCTTTTAAAGATATCCTACCATATCTCACTTAGATGTTACATTCCAAGTTATAGGAATCATTAAACGCATAGCGTACCCTTAATAACGATGTAGGAAAGCTCCGTTGCATCATAGGAATGGGAGACAATGCTTACACTAGAGTTTCCAAAATTTGCGTTGTCCTATTGAACCTAGTCCATGGGATCTCCAATCGCATAAGTTAGGTTTCCACCCTGGAATCTCTTTATTGGGTTAAGGCTCTTAAACCCATTCCCCTTGATGTGCAGTTTATATACTCTCTTGACAAACCTTTTGTCAGCGGATCCGCAATGTTTTCCTTTGACTTTACAAAGTCTAAATAAATTATTCCATTTGAGAGCAACTGTCTTACGGTATTGTCTACAACGAATGTGTCTAGACTTACCATTATAAATCACATTATGCACCCCCCACACTTTTAGAAAATTGTAGGATGGCAACTTTCCATTCCATAACTAGTATAGAGTTTTACCTGACCTTTTGTGGGGTATTTTATTAAGAATAAAATTTGCAGTTAAAACTGCCTCCCTCCACAAGTTATGAGGTAACTTGAACTCAAAAGCATGGCGTCAGCCATCTCCTTTAGTGTCATGTTCAATCGTTCAGCAACTCCATTTTTTTGTGGAGTATAAGGTACAGTCATTTGGAGAATTATTCCAAAACTAGCACAAAACTCTTTGAAATTGATTGAACTGTATTATCCTCCTCTATCAGACCTAAGCACTTTGATTCGTTTATCAAGTTGGTTTTCAACTTCATTTTTATACTTGACAAACATGCTCATAGTCTCATCTTTTCTAGTTAGTAAATAAACATAGCAAGATCTAGTACAATCATCCACAAATGCGATGGAGTACTTCTTTCCACCTCTACTTTCTACAAACTTTAAATCACATAGATCACTATGGATTAATTGTAAAGGTTTACTTGTTCTTTCAATGGATTTGAAAGGTTTCTTGGCAAACTTGGCCTCAACACAAGTCTCACACTTGTAACGAGCATCCAACTCAAATCTTGGAATTAACCCCAAGTTTGCTATTCTCTTCATTGTACCATAGTTTACATGTCCTAATCTATCATGCCATAGATAAGGAGACACAACAGTGTAAATTGAAGACTTTTCTTTATTAATAGTCTTTGGGTATACATAATTCGAGTTTACATCAATGACAACCTCCAATGCACCGAGCGTCATGACATCGTGCTCATCTGGACTAATTATCGGGCACACCTCCGATAAATATTTCGTCAGATTGAGCATGGTCAGATAGAAGAACATCTTCTGCTGCCACTATTTAAAGCCCTCTCCGGTGAATTTCTCCGGTTTCTCATTAGCTGTAACTGGAGGTGTTGCCATCACAGTAGGCAAAGTTGTTTGAACTACCCCTCCAGAAATGGAGCCAAAAGCCATTTGGCCTGTACTGTTCTGAAAAACAGTCCCGGGCATACCAATCGTATGACTTGTACCCGCATCACCAAAATTGGTGTTAGCCCAAGGGCCCGTAGCATAAACTGCTACAAATTCAGACCTTGAGGGTTGAACATCTTCCATAGCAACGGTCGAATTGACCAAAGGAACGTCTCCTGAAACATTATGAACATTGAATGGCACTTGATTGTTTTCAGCTATCTCAATAATCTGACAAGAACAACAAATAGTGAGTGAACTAATCGCCTTAAGATTGTTGGAAATTAATCTAGAGAAAACACACTGTTTGTTGTAATTAGAACATCAATGTAAAGAAGATGATAACAACTTTATAATATCTTTCTTTTTATGAATCTTGGAGAAGAAGAAAATAAGATATCACTGAAAAATAACATAAAATTGGAGGTGAGGTACGGATAACCGAATCTCCTTAAAGCGATTAGTTCCTGCTAATGGTGCTCCACAGATTCACGAACTATGCCTCCCAAGATACAACACCTCGAACCTGTTTGGATTAGCATTATGCAAATAGGACTCAGTCGAACTATTCAATTGAACCAGCACACTCAGAAAAATCAGAAGAGTAGGAAAGTATATCAAAGCATTTTGGAATTGAGTTGGAAAAACCAAAACCAAAAACCCTTTCTTAATGAAGCTCTATGCTCCTATCTATTTATAGAGCTTTTTAGTTTATGTACTAAAGAGATACAAGAATCTAAGAAATTCATGAATCCAAAGATACGTGAATTCAAGAGATTCATGAACTCAATAAATACATGAACAGAAAAGATGAGGAAATACATGAATCCAAAAGAGATACGTGAATAGAAAGGACGTATCATAATTATTAGCTTTCGTTGATCCATTAACCATAATTACAACAGGAAGAAAAAGAGAATAAGAAAGTTAAGGAAAAGTCAGAAATTTTTTTTTCTCAATTCGACTGGTTGGATCCAAGTCTGGGTGTAGAGTTTGTAGCATGTCTTTCAGTTACTACTCAAGCTATTTGGCTCCAAAACCTCATTAGGGAGTTAGTTTTTGATGTTGTGGATAGGCCCATATAGTTATATTATGACAATAACTCTACAATGTTGTTTATTAATAACAAGAAGTCTCAATGGGCCTAAATACATGCAGGTCAAGTTTTTTACCATAAAGGAATCAGTGCAAAATTGTAACATTGTAGTAGATCATATTCCTATAAATAATATGGTTGCAGATCCACTAACTAAAGGCCTACGCTCCGTTGTGTATTTAAGCGACATGTCATTAGTATGGGCTTAGGAGTATCTTTGGATATTGTTATTTAGTGGGAGCTATTTTTACTTTTTTCTAATAAAGTTTACATTTATATTTGTTACATTTAGTAACATTTTAATAATATATATATATATCAATTTTTACATTTAATAAAATATTCTTTGAATGGATTATTATTATGTTGAGTATATATATTGATAAAAGTCTCAATGTATTGTATAAACCTTGAGTGAAGGCTAGAAGCATCCGGTTATTAATCTTGTGCATATGTCTTATTATACATAAAGAAATGTTAACCGTAAAGATAAAGCATATGTGGGTTCATTGGAACCGTAAAGACATTTTCTAGTGACACAAGTTTTGTGACACTTAAGATAAGAATGGGATCTCTCTATGAGAGATGTTATCCATTTGCCACACTACCATATTGAATACATATCAATAAAGCTGAAAACATTCGTGACCATGAAAAGCTCTGTGTGTATATATGCAGTTCCGCCATGATTCAGTATTTGAGACTTTATGAGATGGGATTGACTATTAATAATTATCTCTAGACCAAGGTGCGCACATACAGTACAATCTCAATTAATATAGTCCAAGTGGGAGAATATAAGGGTTTTTCTAATGTTGACTAATATTAATTGATATTGTAATTTACCGTTTTATGGGTTTGGTCTAAGGTGAGATAGAAGGTTTTTTAATTAGTCTAATATGGAGCTGGCTAGTGTGGGCCGAGTTAAGCATGGCCTGTGATGAGAGGGCTTGGTTGGAAACTTTATAAATAGTGCTCAAGTTTCTCTTCTAATCATAATTCTTACATGTATCCTCACATAAGGAGCGTTAACCTAGCGTTAAAGACTGAGGGGACTATCTCATTAAGCTAGTGATACATAGGACAATAGAGGACAATGACTTGCGAGTGGATCATCGTTTTTCGCTTCTGCATCAAGAACAATGGATCCCAAAACAGATGCATTAATCTTTCTACCAAATTATCTATATTCTTGTTCTAGTTATGGAGATCATGGAATTGCGCGTTTTGCATCCAACATTTTCGGGCTAGTTTTCAGGCGATGGCGGGCTCCACCGATAGTGGGCAAACGTATGCATCACGAAGAAAAGAGATCCTCTTGAGTTTGGCCTTAAGAGGGACACTTTGATGCTTCAGGAGTATGTGAAGTGTATGTATGAGATGAAATGAGAAAGAGTGGCAAAGTGTGCTAGGGTTAGGGTACTGATACGATCACAATGAGATGTACTTATGTAACAATAGGAGGTGCGTGAAGCTTGCTCCTCAAGTAGGGCAGCTCCCCCTTTTGGACCAATTGCTCCTTTGCACTTACACGGTCAAATAATGCCCCACAAAAATAGAATGTTGTGGGAACGAACTCTCACCTTATTAGCTTATATATTGAGGGCCATACCCTGTGGACTGATCTGGTCCTCGGGCTTGGACCGAGGTATGAAACGGGGCCTTGGACAGGAAATAGGGCCAATATATTCTCGTCTACCTCGAGTCCCTCCGATAGCCCGAGCTTGATTGCCCAAGCTAAAAGCCCAATAAAAGTGACTAAGTTTTTTCTTCTTCTTTTTTTCCAATAATAGATTTCAATCATTGTATGGAGTTTAATAAGGGTGAGTAGCTAGTTCAATCCGATCCCCGAGGCACTAGTTCAATTCCCGGTTTCATAAAATAAGGACTAGTGATTTCAGTCCGATTTCTGATTTAATGATGGAACCGCTTGGACCAAACCCAATATCTTTTAAAATTTTAATTTTATTTTTCAATGATTGAACTCTTAATTAGTAGGGATTTGACAAAAGGCCAAAAAGGGTATGATTTAGTTAGGCATGTGGCTTGGCTTTTATTCACAATCCCTTTTTCCAGTCTCTATATTCTCGTTCAATGTGGAACTCTCGACATATTTGACTTGTCTCTCTTGTGGTGCTTAGCCTTCAACGATTGCCTTCAATTTGGGACTCTTGACTTGTCTCTATTGCTCTGTCCAACCTTCCACATGAATGTTGAGAGTCAAACGGGCATGTAAAGACTGTAAGGCTACGTTTGGTCATTTGAATTTCTAACCGAGATAAGATTAGATAGGATAAGATATAAAATCTAGAGGATATTGTTATATCATATCCACTGTTTGGTAATTGTGGTAATAAAGTTAGATATATTTACATCATATCATATATATTGTTTGATTAAAATGCCAAATCAATATAAATTAATCACAAATTTTACATATGGAGATAGTAAAAATTTCTCGTAACACTCTTGTCAATTTTATTTTTTATATTTATTTTTATTTTCCTCTTTTTTAATCAATTTTTTTTATTTCTTTCTTTCCCTTTCATCATTCTCAAATAAAATTTTATTAATAGAAAAATGTACTAATATACCTAAAATACTAAAATACCTAAAATATGTAATAAATATAAATAAATAAATTTTATATTGAATTTTATATTGTAAGATCAAATTAAATTCGAATATATAAATAAAAATAAGACTAAATTAAAAAAAATTTTTTTTTTATTTTTTGTTATTTTGAATTTCTTATATTAAAATTTAAATATTATTTATATTGAAATATAAATTTTTTTTTTTTTTAATTTAAGAAGTTTTTTTTTTTGAAAAAAAAAACTTTCATATTATGAATATTAAAGATCATATCCTCATTTATCCCACTTTCCCCATGGAATAATTTTATCCAACCTATTTCCTATTTATATCTAACTTTATCCAGTCTTGAATAAGCATCAAACGCAAGATAAACTAAATTTTATATTATCTTGAATTTTATCATGACCGTCAAACGTAGCCTAAAAAGAGTTGTGAATAGAAATCATGTTCCAACCAAAACATGCCTTTTTTGGCATGTTGCCTAATATCAAGTATAGTATTTTGTTAAGTGTAAAATGCTCACACAATTTTTGAAGCATTTAGTGGGTGACTTTAAAGGGAAGGGAAGACCGGTTTATCACTGTATTAAATTCGGACTAAACAACGGGTCCAAGTCCAGTTTCAGTTCCTAAATAGGATCGAACCGAATAGGGAACTAGTTTATCATCATAATGAGGACGAGACTACTGGTTCAGTTCTAGTTCTTGGATAGGACCAAAATGAACCGGGAATCAATCATTCCTAGAGTTCAAATGCTTGGCGCATAACGTGACAAGTCTCGAAGAGGCGTGGATGCTCGCCCCGTTCCAGTTCAAATGGAGAGAACTTAGGAGACGATCTCGCGCGAGAAAGCCGGACCGAGTCCACAGATTCGGTGAATAAACAACAACCTATGTTTGTGACATCATATATGGATAAGTCAGTAAAACAATGACGTGTCGATTTGGTCGTACGTGTGCAGAATCGCATCTAGGAGTTGACATTGTGAAATATCTCTCCGCCCGTATCCTTTTGGAAGCGCACTTTACTTTACAGAGAAAGAGAAAGATCCTACCTTTCCTTCCGCTTTCTCTCTCCCGAAACTTCCCACTTTCTCTCTCCTCCCGTCTCCCCTTCTCCAATGGCTCTCGTCACCACCCCATCCTCTCTCTCCTCCACGCCCCTCCTCCGCCATCCCTCCTCCCGCCACCGCCACCGCCACCGCCGCCCCCTCCCCGCCGCGCGGCCCATCTCGGCCGTCCACGCGACGGACCCGCCTCCGCTCTCTTCATCCTCGGCCGCCGCCGCGAAATGGAACATCGAGAGCTGGAAGACCAAGAACGCCCTCCAGCTGCCCGAGTACCCGGACCGGACGCGCTCGGGTCCGTGCTCCGGACCCTCGAGTCGTTCCCGCCCATCGTGTTCGCCGGGGAGGCGCGGAGCCTGGAGGAGAGGCTCGGCCAGGCCGCCATGGGGGACGCCTTCTTGCTCCAGGGCGGCGACTGCGCCGAGAGCTTCAAGGAGTTCAACGCCAACAACATCCGCGACACCTTCCGGGTGATCCTCCAGATGAGCGTCGTGCTCATGTTCGGCGGCCAGATGCCCGTTATTAAGGTCTGGTTCGGAAGCCGTTGATCGTCGATGGTAGTGTCGTATTTGTTGAATTGCGTGACAAAAACTGGTTTTTTCTGGGTCTCTGTCTTGGCCTGCACGCGTTGTTTGGTGCTTCGATATCTAGGACTTGGTGATTGATATCGTGATGCAATTTGTGGGTTCGATGAAAACTGTGCCTATAATTACCTGATATGCATGGATGGATCAGCTTTCTCTGGCAAGAACTCGATGCTGTGTTATTTTGTTGACTCGAATTTCACACCCTTCGGTTCGTTAATGTCTTCCTGCAAATTGAACTGGGCGATTTGATTAGTAGAGACTTTTGCTCGTCTGAGACTGGTTGATATTTTGGACCATTATGGTTCCTTGAATGAAAACCACGGAACCAAATTATGTCTTAATGTGCAGCTGAATTTGAGATCCTCTGCCTTATGCTTGAGTTCGATGGTTCATTTGGTGAACCCCATTGTTTCCACGGCTACTTGGAATTCTGATTCTTCATTTATTAGGAGGATCTTCTCATGTTGATCAAACTGATTTTCTCGTAATTCTGTCAATTTAGACAAACTTAATTGTTTTGCTATTCCATTAGAGAAACATTGTACAACTCTAGTTGAGGTGAACCAGGTGCATGTTGTACTACTGTGAGAGTTCAACATTGTTCTGTTATTTTACCTAGGAAAAGAAACTGAAGATTGAACATCCGAATCCAAAAAATTGGGTGAACAATGAATAAATTAGGCCTGGCTTTACACATACTTGTTATTTTCTGCACTTCCCTCAACCTTTTTGGGTCTCAAGACCTCACGTTATTGCCTTTTGACAACATGTTCTGTGACTTTAGAGGGGAAGTTCAAGTACATCAAGCTTCCAGAGGGTGATTATTTGTAAGAACAAGAACTTCAAAATCAACTTTGTATAAAATCAAGTGTGTTCAATTGTAGCATTCAAGGCTGGGGTCACATATTCTTTTCTGTTCACTTTGTGCCTGATGATTAAATGAACTAACATGTGATCCTGTCAATGTGAGGAGTGAATCATTATGTGCTAAGATTGGCTTACCATGTTCTGGTATAAATTTGCCTCTCTTTCTTTTCCCCATTCCCCTTTCAATGGTGCATTGGATGATCATTGGCTGGATTTTCTTTTCTCATGACTGCCTTTTAGGAGGACCAGAAATCATTTTTTTTTTTTTTAGGTAGGGAGAATGGCTGGACAATTTGCAAAGCCCAGATCTGAACCATTTGAAGAGAAAGATGGAATGAAGCTGCCTAGTTACAGAGGAGACAACATAAATGGCGATGCATTTGATGAAGCATCTAGAATCCCAGATCCCCAGAGAATGATTAGGGCCTACACTCAGTCTGTGGCTACTTTGAACCTTCTGAGGGCTTTTGCAACTGGAGGATATGCGGCCATGCAGCGAGTCACACACTGGAATTTGGATTTCACAGAGCATAGCGAGCAAGGTGACAGGTATTTCTTGCAAACACCCCCCCCCCCTTCTTTCTCCCCCTTACAGCCTGTAAGTTTAAACTCCAAATGATCCATTTTCACTTGTGGGCTTTTATGCTTCAATTTGCAATAAATAGTCGCTTTCTTTTACTATTCTACCTCTGTGGTTCCTCAAAAAGATAGGGCCCTGCCATTTCAAAGTAAGAATGAATGGCTCTCTTTTGGCAAGGCATGGGTGGAACTTTGATGGTTTTATTTAGGCGTGATTCAGATAAATTGATTCTATAGCATTATGCTTCTTAAACTGAAATTGGTTCCCTCTTTTTTCTGATGATGGTATGTTAGGGTCAATAGAAGGACAATGGCTTGTGTGATGTTTCCAGATTATTTTCTGTGATCCTAATAATGTCAGTGTCCTCTAAAATGCAGCTGTTGGAAAAATTTAATGTTTGGTTAAGTTCACTACTGTGGTGAAATGCTGTCACATATTCATCTTTTATTGCCACTTGCTGTTAGTAGCTCATTGCTTTTGCTATTAAATCTTGCTAACAGTAACAGTACAGCTGTGCAAATATATTGTCCCATTCTTTTACTTCAGATGAGATTTGAACATCCAAAATTCAATTGAAAAAAAAAAAAAAAAAATGCATAAGGAAACCTGCTTTGTCATCAATCTTTCTAGTGGGTTGCTTGCGCATGTGTGGAATTGAAATTTAAGTGATGCATACCTGATCTAAAATGCCTATAAAATGCAGAGTCTTGGCTAACAGAGTGGATATCTCAAGAGAGGTTGAGTGATCTCAGCCTCAATCTATGGAAGTTGTGGATAAATTCTTGGCTCTATAAAGTTTTGATTTCTACCCTTTAAAATTGAGCAGTGTGTGACAGGAACCTTAGTTTTTTGGTCTTTTTTTATGCTTTTATTCCAAGCCAAAACAAAGATAACATGGAAATCTTTTCTCTTTTTAAAATCTGAACTGAGAATAGAATTTAGTGGGTCAGTAAATGCTGACATTTGAGTTTGTTGGTTTGCATTTTTCCAGATATCGTGAACTGGCTCATAGGGTGGATGAAGCCCTAGGTTTCATGGCCACTGCTGGTCTCACAGTTGATCACCCAATAATGACTACAACTGAATTCTGGACTTCCCATGAGTGCTTGCTTTTGCCCTATGAGCAAGCTCTAACCAGGGAGGACTCAACTTCTGGACTTTACTATGACTGCTCTGCCCATATGCTTTGGGTTGGGGAACGTACCCGTCAACTCGATGGTGCTCATGTTGAGTTCCTGCGAGGTGTCTCTAATCCCCTTGGTATCAAGGTATGAAGGTATCTCTATTGTGTGTTTGGGATGATTTATGCTTTTAACATTACTTCTGCTTTTACTTCTATCTTTTCTTTTTAACAGATTTAGAATTACTATTTAATGTCCCATATATTCGTTGGGGCTTTAAATTAGCACAGACACGTCCTTCATAGACAAGTTTGATTTTGGAATCTTTTAATGGTGAAGAAAAATCCCTGTCAAGCCTTTCTGTTCAAGACATGGGTAAATGTTTGTGGATCTTTCTTATATTGCAAGTCAGTGGTTCAGTTGCACTGGAATCATGACATAATAATGTGTTCTAAATGTATTATATACTTGTAACAAAGCATTTCTGAATTGTGAAACAGGCGAGCGACAAGATGGACCCAAACGAGCTTGTTAGGCTCATTGACATTCTGAACCCTAGGAATAAGCCTGGAAGGATAACTGTGATTGTGAGAATGGGAGCAGAGAACATGAGAGTCAAGCTTCCTCATCTGATAAGAGCAGTTCGCCAAGCTGGTCAAATTGTCACTTGGGTTAGTGATCCCATGCATGGAAACACCATCAAAGCTCCTTGTGGACTCAAGACTCGATCTTTCGATGCAATTAGGGTAAGGGTTTTTGCAAATTTCATTTTAATGGCTGCTTAAAGCTCACCACATTTGGTTCTAGATCGTTGACTTTGGGATCCTGTGGAGTACATGGATTTCTGGTGTCTGAAAAGTTGCCAACGATACCGTTGTCTTTGTAGGCCGAGGTAAGAGCATTTTTCGATGTGCATGATCAAGAAGGAAGTTACCCCGGTGGAGTTCACCTGGAGATGACAGGGCAAAACGTCACGGAGTGCGTGGGAGGCTCCCGCACCATAACTTACAACGACCTCAGCTCGCGTTACCACACCCACTGCGACCCGAGGCTGAATGCTTCCCAATCGCTGGAGCTCGCATTCATCATCGCCGAGCGGTTAAGGAAAAGACGGCTTGGACCCCGGAACCCTCTGTCTTCTTTCCGGCTCTAGGATTCTCTCATCGAATCCCGCCGGCGAATCCAACTTGGTTTCGCACTCCTTTCCAGTTGCGGATGCAGAATATAGTAGGGGGTGCGTCAAAGGATGCTGAGTTAGTATTGAAATGTGAACATGACTATATCAAGAAATGTATATCTATACGTAGAGACTTTTTGGCCTCTTTCAATATCAGGACTACTACTCAGGATATCATTTTGTGTGCTATATTTATAGAGGCTTGGATTTTGTATTTTTTTTCTTTTTTATAGAGGCAGAGTGCAGCCACGTGTGAATATTTGCCTCAAAATTTGAGGAGTACTTTTGTGTTTTTTTTTTTTTTTTGGGTCAGGAACGTTGAGGGGTAGTTGATTGCACAAATTTGGTAAGGAGAAAAGACTAGAAAACTATGGCGATAAATAATATGAATCACGATATATTATTGAGAAAAATCATGCGATTCTCTTCGTTTTGACTATAACTTATCCTTTTTGGTTATAGTATTATTTTATTTTATTTTTTTGAAGTAATGCTTCTAATAAGAAATTGAGACAATGTGACGGGATGTTGGGTGCGCTTCAGAAAGAGCTTCGTGGAAACCACCTTGCGTTTGGTCGAAATTCTTCTTTCGCATTTACACAAAAAAAAAAAAAGTTTGGGTTAGAAAGATCGAAAGAAAGTTACTGATTTTTCACGAGATAAAAAGAAGTTTTCGGTCCAAAAGTTTATGTTTTTAAAGGAAATTAAGCTTTTTTTTTTCTTTAATGATCTATCCAAAAAAAGAGAGAACAAACGTTTAAATTCAAAAAAAAAAGAACAAAAGTCATCAATAACCTAAATTTGCCTAAAGTAACTCTATTCTTAAATTTTTTTTTACGAAATCAAAAATTTGAAATTTATATTTATATAATACATTTACTTTCCGTGAAAATTTTATTAAAACACAATCTATCTTTACTAACATCCAAAAAATAAATGATATTAACACAACATCCACATGACTTGAATAAAATAATAATAACGTTGTTTTAATTGAAAAATCATTCAATAAATCTTGATGAAGAATAAATGTGTTATATAGATATACAAGAAAAAAATTAATAGTAAATTTAGCATGTGAGGTTTATGATGTCACGAAAAAAAAAATGATAAATATGTCATATTAATATATTTAAAATTTTTTTGGCTTCTATCGGTTTCGGAGCCGGAAAAAAAAAAAAAGGATGGACAAACTAAACACAAAGTTGGCCGTACATGGGGGGCAGCATATTCCGTTGGTGGGATAAGAAACGCTACCGAACACACGTGACGCAGACCAGAAGCCATTGGCCCTGCAGATCGCGCTCCGCTTCCCTCCTCTGCCCCCGCCCCGGCGCCCCTCCGCCGTCGACGGTACTCCCTCCGCCCTCTCCGAGTTCGCTGTCGAAAGCTAGTTCATCATTCGGCTGCGTCCGATGTGTTCGATTAAATGCTTGTGTGAGAAACCGCGGCGTTTAGAATCTACGGGCCTAGGAATCTAGTCGGAGCGATTGAATGCGTACGGCTAGTGGCTACCGCCGAACCCTCGATTGCGAATCCTATTCCCGAAGGAAATTTGATTGCTTTTTGAGTTGGGTTTCGATTCCCAAGTCCGTGTCGACGGACTGAACTGAGCCGTGAGGGAGGAGGGAATGGCGGCACTTCAGCTCGTTTCTATGTGGTCGAGCTTCTTTTTCGATTTTGCATACCGGGTTTTGTGTAGTCTGGTTTTTCGCGAACTCCTCGGTTCTTGAGTAACCGCTGGTGAAGAGGGTGGTTTTGAATTTTGGCGTATGATTGATGTTGGGCAGATTTCTCCTGTTTACACCGACTCTTGGGCTGACAGACATGTATCTCTACCTGTTTTTAGGCATGATCCAGGAACAAGAGCGTTGAGACTGAATCATAATCTTCATAGGGTTGCTCGGATGTCTACTGCACAGCCTCTGAAGAAGTTAGTCTCGGGTGTTGTCCTTGATTTGGATGGCACTCTTTTGAACACAGGTCAATTTCTTTTCTTCTTCTTTTTTTCTTTTTTTTTGCTTTTACTCTATTCATCTACACTTTACACAATAAATGAACCGCATTGGTCATCTGTGCATCTGTATGTGTTTTCTGTATTGGTCTAGATGCAATTTGAACAGGATCAATTTTAGTTGGAGGGTCATAGTTTCCCCTCATAGTCTGATGCAGTAGTTGAACATAAGAACTTTTTGGATGAAAAGCATACTTCAGAGTCTGTAGAAAAATTTATGATTGAATTCATATTCCAATGAAGACTCCAATGTCTATGAGTGCTTAAATAATCTAGCATCTGCGACTATGTTAAAGTCCATCCTTTTGACAAAATTTGTTATTTTCCACTCATTGCAGATGGCATTGTAAAGGAGATTTTAAAAGTATTCCTAGTTAAATATGGAAAACAGTGGGATGGTAGGGAAGCTCATAAAACTGCAGGGAAGACGCCATTTGAGTCTGCTGCTGTTATAGTTGAAGATTATGGGCTTCCTTGTGCAGCAGAAGAATTCCTCTCTGAAATCACTCCAATGTTTAGTAATCAGTAATTGAGCTATAAACTTTGCTTAAATTTGTCACATGCTTATTTAAATCTTTGTGTTAAGAGATTCTTACGACCCGCCTCTTGTCATAAGATATGTTTCATAGAACAGTGACATTCTTGACATTTATTTTATATGTGGCTGAGATCCTAGATTCCTTTTTTTCAATGATAATTTATTATGTCTGATCATACATTATTTGTCTTCATCTATAAAGCACGGTGACAAGTTTTTCTATTGAAACATGTGAAATTCATCTGATTAAGACAAGCAATTCGTGTATGAAGTCATTATGTTTTCTCAACAACCACTCCAGTTGCATTCTCAGGCAATTTTTTGGTGTGTAGAGAAGTTATTAGCAGCTTGCCCTGCATGCACTGTAATACATGTTGAAGATTTTTTAATAGCTCAGTCATTTGATCTTGGAGCAGATGGTGTAAAATTAAGGCACTTCCAGGTGCCAACCGGCTAATAAAGCATTTGAGACGTCATGAAGTACCAGTGGCACTGGCATCTAATTCTCCAAAAGCAAACATAGAAACGAAAATATCTTATCATCAAGGTATGTTGTTCATAATCCTTGAAGTACTTTGACCTGCAGGGGGACTGCTAAATTAACTACACTAAAACATAGGTGGTTGGAAGGAGTCATTTTCTGTTATCATTGGGGGCGATGAAGTGAGGATTGGAAAACCATCTCCTGAAATGTGAGAGCGACATTTATATTGTATAGTCTTCTTTGCATCATTCAAATTACTAGTGATGGAGTATTTCCTTCTAAACTGTAGCCTTTTCTTTGAATTTCAGATTCCTGGAAGCAGCTAATAGATTAAAGATCGAACCTTCTAACTTGCTGGTTATTGAAGATTCTGTGTAAGTGATTTATATCATTAATAGTGACAATTTTGTCCTTTGCTCTGGCATTATGAATCTTCTGCCTAATGAGTGTCATGAGGTTGTCATTATGCTCACTTCCCAGTTCCACTTTACGGTGTGATTCGTCAGAAAATTGGATCGATCTTTCCCACAATTGGCATTGCATCAAGATCACGAATTACTCAGTGTTGCTATCATTTGTCAAAATAGTTTCTATCAGCACAAACTTTGGGTCTTTTTCTCTTTTAAAAAGTATATTATCATATTTACTGGCCCATTCATTCAATTAACAAAAGGTACCAACAGATGCGACAGCTTTATAATACACTTTTCTGTACCAGTGTAGCTACTCTTAATGAAGTATTATAGGTTGAAACTTGAAAGAGAACTGTCTTTCTAAAGTCTTTCTAGGTCCTTGTTGATGTTTTCCTGTCAAAAAAAAATGTTCTTGCCAACATTTTCAACATGTTTTGTTTTACTTAATTACATATGAAATCTTTATATGGTGCAATTAATTATGTCTTGCTAGTGCACTGTAATCTATATATTGCTGTACAATTGCATTTTAAATCCATAGCTCCATAGAAGGTAGAGCTTATCAAACGTAGTTTATGTAATGCTTGTGACAGACCGTCTTATGTCTTATTGAATAGATCAGAGGCTGCTATTTGTCTGCTAGGTGTATGTTACCAATGAGTTTCCATGCTGGATATTTTTTGGTAGGATCTCGTCTTCCTATTCTGTTTTTCCTTTTCTTTGTTGTCTAAAGGAGAGCTCCGACTAAGTTAGCATTCTGGAGGGCCTTCCTCTGTCCATCATACAGTCATCCTGGAATGAATCTACCATCCCATTCACATCAGACTCTTTTTTATCTGGGCCCTTATTTTCCCAATTTTCACTTGTTTATTCAATGTCAGACCCGGTGTTGCTGCTGGCAAGGCTGCTGGAATGGAAGTAGTTGTTGTGCCATCCCTTCCCAAACAGAATCACCTTTACACTTCGGCCGATGAGGTCATCAACTCATTACTTGATTTAAGACCTGAAAAGTGGGGCTTGCCTCCATTTCAAGATTGTAAAACCCTAGACCTTCACTCACGATTATGCTTTATGATAGTTAGCTTTATCATATCAGATTCTTATTCAGAAGATTGGTTTTAATGACAGGGATTGAGGGTACTTTGCCTATAGAACCATGGCATATTGGTGGCCCTGTCATCAAGGGATTTGGTCGTGGCTCCAAAGTTCTTGGGATTCCAACTGGTACTGTCAGATATCTCCACCCCTCCTTTTTTCTGGTGCGATGATATTATTGTTCGTTAGTTGTTATTGTTCGCACTTCACTGTGATATTGGATATGTAAGCATTGAAGTGCCATCTCTCTACATAAAAATCAAGTAGCCATGTTTTAGATCCTCTCTTGATTTCTAGACAGGAAAATGCAAGATGGGTCTTATTCGGATATTGTAGACTACTATTAGACTAGTAATGAGTGGAGCCCAGAGTGCATTTTTATTACTGCTTTTATTTTCTCGTTCTTCTTCTCAATTGTTTGTGATTGCTAATTCTGTGTCATATATTATAGCTTCAAGAGTTTGTTACTCAGACTTAATGTTGCATTTTCTCCCCTTGTAAAAGCCTTTTTCTTTTCCAGCTAATCTATCAACAGAAGGTTATTCGGATCTACTCTCAGAACATCCCTCCGGAGTATATTTTGGTTGGGCTGGACTATCAACCAGAGGCATCTATAAAATGGCCATGAGCATCGGTTGGAATCCATACTTTGACAACAAGGAAAAGACAATTGTTAGTGGACCCAACAGATGGTGCAATCTGCAAGCACTTTCTCCTTCTGCAACACTTTTAATGGTAATTTTTCCTTGTAGGAACCCTGGTTGTTGCACAAGTTCGATGAGGATTTCTATGGAGAGGAACTGCGTCTTATCATTGTTGGCTATATACGACCAGAGGTATCGTTTAAACTCACATCTTTTTCACTTGGGTGTTTCATCTGTTTTAGGCAAATCGAATACGAGATTGTGCTCCTTTTTAGTTAATAAGCCTCACATGAAATTGCTGTGGAAACATTCAGGCGAATTTCTCATCACTTGAGAGCCTAATAGCAAAGATCCACGAGGATGGGGATATGGCGGAGAAAGCTCTCGATTTGCCATTATACACAAAGTACAGGGACGATCCATATCTGAAAATGTCTTGACAGCGGGCATTTCCCATTCACAATTAGAGTGTAGACAACCTTACACTTTGTTGAAACAAATTCTGAACCGATGTCATGACATTCAAGGAATCGCTAAGTCCTTTACTTGATGGAGAGTGATAATAATGCTTGTAAGCTCTATCAACCATATAGTCATCTCATGCCAATGATAATAATTCACGTACAGGTAATTCAATTGAGACATTGTATCTTTGAGTTAGAAACTGATCTGCAGTCGTTAGAGTCCAGCAGTAAGATTAAAAGATCATTTCCTTTCCAGCAAAGATTAAAAGGTCATTTATTGCATGTCATATATAAGTGGCATTTAAATAAGTCAAGTCACATGTCATTAGTTTTATAGTTCATGCATGTTAATTAAAAGTCATGTAGTCATTGAAATAAATTTAAATTGCATTCATGTTAATGAAAAACATAAAAAATAATTGTTAGCATAGTTTTCATGTTAATAGTTAATTCATACATCGCATTCACATTTTCATGGTTAGTTTGTGGGGAACCCATCATGATGAAACTTTGATTTTGTTCAATTAAGGCTTTGAGTTTGATATTCTCTTGCACTTTACTACATTGATCTATTGAGTGTTACATTTTTGTTTATGCACCCGCATGATCACCCATTACATGTTAGCTAAGATTAAAAGTAACTAAAACTACTTAATAAAAGAGAAAATATATCCAAAAAAAAAAAATGTTAGATTTATCCGGTGGAATCATATCTGCAAAATCTCTAGTTTGAAAAATAAGATGTCCTTCCACATCTTATTTGAATTTTTAATAGACTTATAATAAATTAGCAGCGACTCCTAAACGAATTGATTTGCATGTTTAATCAACTCAATTAAAACTACAAAGTTGCGATCCATCCCAAGTGTTTGCTTAGTAGCCTATTAGCTTTCCCTTGATGGTTCACCTCTGAAAAGGTCACAACGGTTGGGCTTTCTTATGCGAAATCATTTCCTAAGTGTCTCCACGTGATCTTGGACCTCGTGGGCATGTGAGGATAGTGAATATTCATGCCTGGCCTGGTGGGTCCATGCATAATTTGTATAAGTCTAAACATGATGTTGAGACGCTCAAGTTATATACATTGGAGGGAAAGTCTCGAGCTAATATAGTAGAGAAGTACCCGCATCGTCAATGTGAAAAATCTTCGAGACTCATTTCGTCACGACAAGCATTTAAGCTCCATTCAATGACAAAATCAATCGGAGGACCTAAGGTTTGACAAGAATGTACCAAGTCTATATCCTGCCCCAAGGCCCAGTTTCATACCTCAGTCACCACATCAGTCCATGGGGGTCTCGACCTCTTAAGACCAAACTCAGGAGGATTTTTCTTTCTTCGTAATGCGAAGATTTACCGACTATGATATGAGTGGAGCCCCCAGTCGCCGAAAACTAGCCCAGAAAAATTGTGAGTTTGAAAGTGCACCACATGTGGGAATACACAGTAAAAGTCGTGTTCTGGCATATTCATCTTCGATTTTGGTCCGTCACCGACCAGCTCTGCACGGGGAATTTCATCAAACACCTTCTGCGCGGGCGTTCTTGGGCCCCAGATTGTTCTTCCTCGTTCTTTCGGCCACCTTCACCTCTCTATGGAAAACCCACGGGGCACAAGCCCACTTCTTTCCTTCTCCAACCAGCCATGCTTCATCATCGTCACCTTCTCCAACCACCCAGATGCATATGTAATGATAATCGAGACACCTAACAATCGTTATTTGATAAGGTTGTCGGGCACCGGATGAAAAAGAACGAATGGTGCTAACATACCAAAGCCCAACTTCTTGCTGTTGCCGCACAGTATAGAGACCTAAATTGGAAAATGTACCAAAAAAGTCTTAAATGAATTACATTGGTATTAATTCAATAATAAATCTTCAATTGGATCATTTAGTTCTAAACTCATTTCACATTGATAATAATTCAGTCCATACGACCAATTTAGGTCAGAAATTACTTATGTGGATGTTGTCCGTCCTATATGGCATAGCCGTCACTTACGTGAACAATTTTCTCAATTTTTCTCAATTTTTTTTTTTTTTTGTACACTTTGAGCCGGCAAGGTCTCCAACTAACCCTCCCCCGGTCTAGGAGAGGACTCCCATGCCGTCGCCAAGCCACAGCAAGGTAAAATAGAAGGGAAGAAACGAAAAAGAAAAGAAGAAAAAGAAAAAAAGAAAAGAAGAAAAAGAAAAAAGTATTAAAAAAATTGGAAAATTTAAAAGATTTAGAAAATTATCCACATCGACGCTGGTTGTGTCAGGATCGCCAGTGTCCATGTCAGCAATTTCTACCTAAAATGACAATTATGAGGGGCTTTTGGTCAACATATTAGTAAAAATCTGGAATATAACACATAAAAAGTCAAGACTTATTTTCAACTATTAATTTTATATAATAGTCTAAGTTAGGCCAAGTCTAATATGTCAATAAGCAGAACCTTATCATTAAATTGCTATTTGGTCCATAAAACAATAATATGAGCATTTTAGGTTTTAGAGCTATTTTGATTTATGAAGATTAAACTTCAAATTTTTTTCCAGTTCAATTAACTTGATTATAATGCAATAAATCAGAACAATTGAGTAGAATAAGCTATAGTTTGAGTTAACAATGGCTTCTTCATTAAAAAGATATGTCCTTAGTTTGTTCCACTTTTGTTTAGGTTTTATTGAGTATTTTCTTAATTTTTTTAATTTAGAATCCTATGTTATTATAAAATGCTAAGTCAATAAAAGGTAGAAGTTTCAATTGATTATGGCATTAGAAAAAGAATATCAAACAATGTCTTATTTATGAGACGAATCTAAGTCTCCATGTGGCACATAGGAATTCGTACTGACTAAGAGGTCGAATCAAAGGCAAAGAACCTGAACAAAAGCAGGCAAGTGAGTACTAAGATTTGGATTTGATAATACTTATTTTTTATGCGGCTTAAAGCATAAAGGAGAGAGAGACTAGGATGAAGAAGCTTAGCTAACAGGAGAAACACAATCAACTATTTGGATTTGACAACCATTAAGCAGAGAATAATTTCAAGTCTCCGAAGTTACTTTCCTTTCTAATGTTTCCATCGAATCATTACAAGTTAGTACCAAATCTCAGCCGTCGATGATCAACTTTTCCAGTAGAAGTTGGCTGTGTTTCTTCTTCATTGATTGCTCCATCCCCAAGGAAAGTTTCTCTCGCCAGCCAAAAATGTCTCGACTCTCCACCCGTTCTCGGCCACAAATTTCTTGGAGAAAAACTGGAAACCTTTTTGTCCGATTTTCACTTTAATGTATACATCCAGTCGTTTTCGAAGCTCTAAGCCTGTTCTTGTAGTAATCTCACTGAAAAAATTATTTTATTCGTTTTTCTCCCTTAAAGCCTGTATGCGAACTTGTTATTAAGGATTATTATAAACAATTCATACGTGGTAGTTTCATCCTTTTATTCATTTAATTTTTTTTTAAAAACTAATTTTCCTTTTAGAACTTTCCGACACATTATTGAAAACACATTAAA
The DNA here is from genome assembly GCA_014182715.1 of Eucalyptus cloeziana. Taxonomy (NCBI): domain Eukaryota; kingdom Viridiplantae; phylum Streptophyta; class Magnoliopsida; order Myrtales; family Myrtaceae; genus Eucalyptus; species Eucalyptus cloeziana. The sequence continues at coordinate 3,803,572 of CM024644.1, forward strand.
ATCCCATGACACGCATCTAACACAAGTATATCCGTTTTTTACCCAATTACCCTGCTTTATATGAAACTTTATGTAACATTCCAATAAATCATATGATTTTTTTATCTGGTGACTATTTTCATAAATCAAGCATCATATCTGAAACGCCACATATACCAAATCACTTACTAGTTGGGATGACCCTAAGCTAAAATATTCAAATCGCGTTACATTATGCGCTAAATAATTGATGTGCTCTATCTTAATTTATCGTTCCGACACGATGTATTATGGTAGGCATGCTTTAAATAATTTATTTATTTGTGAAATTAACTTAACACGGTGCAATATATATAACCAAAATAATTAGGCCTGACACTAAGCATATGTTCCATTGGGTGGATAAGACAAAGAGACCAAAAGCACGTGAGAGCACAAATTCCCCGGGGTAAATAAATAAGAGACCAAGCACGCATGACAAACTAGAATCAATCGACCGTGGAGATCGCCGGCCGCTCCTTCTGCGTCCCCGTGCCGGCGTCCCTCCGCTGTCGACGGTACTCTCTCTCTCTCTCTCTGCTTTTCCACTTTCTTCTCAGAGGCAGCTACCGAAAGCTCATTCTCCATTTGCTTGCATTTAGTGTGTTTGAATAAATGCTTTCTCTGAGGACTGCGGGTAAACATAGGATTCTATTGCCTAGTAACCTAGTGGAAGCGATGAACGTGAGTGGCGATACGTGAACTACTGAACCCCTGATTGTCAATCCCTCTCCCGGGAACCGTTGGTGAAATGGGCTATCTTGAGTTTGGTGTAAGATCGATGTAGTGCAGAATTCTCCTGTTTATAAACTCTTGGACTGACAGACTTGTATCTCTGTTTTAGGCCTGATCCGGGAACGAGAACATTGCACCTGAATTGTGATCTGCGTAGGATCGCTCCAATGTCAACTACTGCACAGCCTCTGAAGAAGTTGGTCTCAGGCGTTATCCTTAATTTGGATGGCACTCTTTTGAACACAGGTCAGTTTTTATTGTTTTTCGGCACGTCGTGCCCACATGTTATTCCATGGTCTCGTCGTTCTTTCACCTGCCTTTCCGTTGTAAAGACTATTCCGTGTTTGTCATCTGTGCATCTGTATGTGTTTTTTGTATTGGTCGAGATGCAATTTGAACAGTATCAATTTTAGTCAGAGGGCCATATTTTCCCCTCATCACACAGTAGGTGAAGCCAAGAATCTTTTGTACCAAAAGCATACTTTGGAATGTGTAGAAAAACTATGGTTGAATTCGTAGTTTAATTAAGACTCCAATGTCTATGAGTGCTTAATTAATCTAGCATCTTTGCCTATGTTGACGTCCATCCTTTTAACAAGTTTGTTATTTTCCATTCATTGCAGATGGCATTCTAAGCGAGATTTTAAAAGTATTCTTGGTTAAATATGGAAAACAGTGGGATGGTAGAGAAGCTCTTAAAATAGCAGGGAAGACGCCCTTTGAGTCTGCAGCTGTAATAGTTGAAGATTACAGCTTCCTTGTGCAACAGGAGAATTCGTCTCTGAAATCACTCCAATGTTTAGTAATCAGTAATTGAGCTATAAACTTTGCTTAATTTTGTTGCATGCTTATTTAAACCTCTGTATTCAGAGAGATTCTGAAGACCCACCTCTTGTCAACTATGTGTTTCATCAAACAGTGACATTCTTGACATTCATTTTATATATCGCTGAGATACTAGCTTCCTTTTTTTTCCAGTGATACTCTATCAGGTCATTGTCTGATCGTACATTCTTTATTTTCATCTATAAAGTGTGGTGACAAGTTTTTCTATGAAAAGATATGAAATTCATCTGATTAAGAAATGCGATTCTTGGATGAAGTTATTATGTTTTCTTGACAACCACTCCACTTGCTAAATCAACTGTGCGTTAAATCATAGGTTGGAAGGAGTCATTTTCTGTTGTCATCGGGGGGAGATGAAGTGAGGATCGGAAAACCGTCCCCTGAAATGTGAGAGATATATATAGTCATCTTCGCATCATTCAAATTATTAGTAATGGAGTATCTTCTTCTAAATTGTAGCCTGTGCTCTGAATTCCAGATTTCTTGAAGCAGCTAAAGATTAAAGATCGAACCTCCTAACTTGCTGGTTATTGAAGATTCTGTGTAAGTGATTTCTATCATCGACAGTGAAAATATTGTCCTTCACTCTGGCATTATGAATCTTCTGCCCGATGAGTGTCATGAGGTTGTCATTATGCTCACTTCTCTGTTCCACTTTACGGCATGATTCATCAGTAAACTGGATTGATCTTTCCCACAGGTGGCATTGCCTTGAAGTTAGGAATTACTCAGTGTTGCTATCACTTGTCAAAATAGTTTCTATGAGCACAAACTTTGGGTTTTTTCTGTGTCACTTTTTTAAAATATATTCATGTTGACTGGTCCATTCGTTCAGTTAGGAAAAGGTATAAACAGATGCAACAGCTTTTCAATACGCCAGTGTTACCTATTTGTAACAAAGTGGTATAGGTTACAACTTGAAAGAGAGCTGTCTTTATAAAGTGTCACTAGGTCCTTGATGATGTGTTCCTGTCGAAAGAATGTCTTTGCTGACATTTTTAACTTGTTTTGTGCCACTTGATTGTATGTGAATTCTGACCAACTCTAGTCGATATATTGCGCCATTCATTTTCTACAGGAGGAATTTTTTCCTCAAATGATTGGTGTTATCAGAGTCTGTCTTGCTAGTGCACCATAATTTATGTATAGCAGTACAATTCCACATCAATTAAATCCATAGCTCCTCAGAAGGTAGAGTCTGTCGAATGCAGTAATGCTTGTAACAGGCCATCTTATGTCTTATAGAATAGATCAGAGGCTGCTATTTGTCTTCTAGGTGTATGTTACCAATGAATTCCCATTCTGGATATTTTCCGTAGGATCTCATCTTCCTATTCTGTTTTTTCCTTTTCTTTGTCGTCTAAAGGAGAGCTACAATTAAGGTAGCATCGTTGAGGACCTTCCTCTGTTCATCATACATATGTCATCCTGGAACGAGTCCACCATCTCCTATCCACATCGGACTCTTTTTCATTTCCAGGCCATTGTGTTTCCAACTTTCACATGTTTATTCAATGTTAGACCTGGTGTTATTGCTGGCAAGGCCGCCAGAATGGAAGTAGTTGCCGTGCCATCCCTTCCCAAACAAACTCACCTTTACACTTCAGCCGACGAGGTCATCAACTCATTACTTGATTTAGGACCTGAAAAGTGGGGCTTGCCTCCATTTCAAGATTGTAAAACCCTAGACCTTCACTCCCGATTATGCTTTACGATAGCTAGCTTTATCATATCGGATTCTAATTCAGAAGATTGGTTTTGATGGGCAGGGATCGAGCGCACTTTGCCAGTAGAACCGTGGCATATCGGCGGCCCCGTCATCAAGGGATTCGGTCGTGGCTCTAAACTTCTTGGGGTTCCAACAGGCATTGTCCGATACCTCCACCCCTCCTTTCTTTTCTGGTGTGATCATATTATTCTCAGTTAGTTCTTACTGTTCTCTCTTCATTGCGGCATTGGATCTGAAATCATCAAAGTGCCATATCTCTAAACAGAAGAATAAATTAAGCAGCAATGTTTTAGATCCTCCCTTGAGATATGGTAGACTAGTGCACTCTTGTTACTGCTTTTAGTTTCTCCTTCTGCTCAAATGTCTGATTGCTAATTCTATGCCACATATTATAGCTTCAGTTGTTTGTTACTCGGACCAACTGCAGCATTCATTTTCTCTTTGTAAAACCCTTTTTTTTTCCTTTTCCAGCTAATCTATCGACGGAAGGCTATTCAGATCTACTCTCGGAACATCCCTCCGGAGTATATTTCGGCTGGGCTGGACTATCAGCCAGAGGCGTCTATAAAATGGTCACGAGCATCAGTTGGAATCCATACTTCGACAACAAGGAAAAGTCGATCGTAAGTGAACCCAGCAGACGGTGCAATCTGCAAGCACTATCTCTCCTTCTGCAACTCTTCTAATTGGATCTTTCCATGGTAGGAGCCCTGGCTGTTGCACAAGTTCGACGAGAATTTCTATGGAGAGGAACTGCGTCTCGTCATCGTGGGCTATATACGAGCAGAGGTATGATGTTCCTTCTGTCTGCTTCTCTTTGGCTAAAAAGGCTCGCATGAATTTTGCTGGCGAAACATTCAGGCGAATTTTCCATCGCTCGAGAGCCTAATAGCAAAGATCCACGAGGACGGGGATGTCGCGGAGAGAGTTCTCGGTTTGCCATTGTACGCGAAGCACAGGGACGACCCATATCTGAAAATGTCTTGAAAATGGGCAATTCCTATTTGCGACTGTCCTATTGTCGAAACTAATACCGAATCGATCTTACAACTCTGCAAGGAATCGCAGCGGTCTTATACTCGATTGAGAGTGATAAAATAAGAGGCTTGTAACCCCTAATACATCAACACCTTGTATCTATGAACAAAACAGTCATCCCATGCCGCCCATAATAATTTAAATACATGCAATTCAACTGAGTATTGTTTTTACGACTTATGGCCTGTTTGGCAACCATCCAATTTTTTTTTTTTTTTTTTCTTTTTTTTTTTTTTTTTTATTTTCCGTTTTTTAGTTTTCATAAATATAAAATAGAAATGGAAATTTATTGTTTTCGGTAACATTGTTGTTAATCAACCATCCCGTTTTTCTTTTTTTTTGTTTTCAAACAAATCAGTTGTGAAAGAATAGTTTTGAAACAAATCGGAAAAAATAGTTTTGAAACAGATATAAGAAGTTCAAAAAATCTACTTCTTTGTTTTCGGTAATAGAAATGGAAATATTGTTTTGAGAATATAAAAGTTACTAAATATGCCATTAGAAATTCGCTTGGAAACATTGGTGTCCAGCACTGAGATTTTATAAGATTGTTTGCTTTTCAGCAGAATTTTTCTGGGTGTTTTTGGTAGGTGAAGGTAAAGCTGCAATAATTGCATCCATGATACGACCAAAACCAATGGATAGAAAAGTTTTCGAGTTCTCCTTTGCATATTCCGGGGGCATATTCCGAAGCATATAATGGACGTTCGTGATATTATTATAATTAGAGCCAAAAAGAAACGACGAAGAAACTCAAAAAATTGTTCCATCCGCCAATGTAAATACTGCAAAATTGAGGTCCTAGCAACTGCAATTACGAGACCATGAGGATGCCCATAAGAAAAACGTGTAAAACGAGAAAGGGCAGGAGTAGGGAGCAAAACAGAGGACATAAGCATGGGCTACACATGCTACTTGGAATTTGAGCATATGTTAAAAATTCCGAAACTCAAAAAGTTCTTACATCGAAACCTATGTCGTCTGGTCCAAAGTCATGGGCCAAACTGATCACGACAGTTACTTTTACTGATTCATACAATGCTCTCACTCGAAACGTAGGAGAAAATTTAAGATTGTTTAGGCTTTTATTCATCTGTAATGAGTACAAGTTCCATGATTCTAGAATTGCTTATCAAGCATTATCAATCGGGAGGGGCATAATTCAAATAAGAAATTTAATGGGGGCAAAAGTTTGTTTTTAGGCAAAACTAATTTAGCATGACTCGAAAATTCTAAACTAAATTTAGGTCCACCGCCGACTGCATGAACGAGATGTTTCTAACATAAAAGTATGACATCAAATTCTGCTAGGTCGCAGGATTAAAAAAATCATTTCGAAAGAATAGAATCGAATCAAAGCTCGAATCTATCCCATAGAATCCCTCAGATGCATGCATTTCTTGTGGTCCAAAAGAGAGACATTAAATAATGTCAACTTGGTAGGATGTAAGAACCACGCAGGATTTAAATATTAATTCTGAAAAAAGTAATGTGAACAATCCCAACTAAATAAATGAAAATGTCGACCAAAAAATAATTTTAAAAGAAAATTCAATCCTTTACCCCAAAAAGGGGTTTGTCACATTATTGTCTCTCCAGCCACAGCATGATTACCATAACATGAGGCCCACAAAAAGGACGATAACTTACTTTATTTTCAACGCATTTTCATCATTCCCTTCATTTTATATAATATTTACATATTTTTTTCTTTCCCCTTCTCGGAAATCCAATTTACATGCCTGGCGCAATACGCCAAAGCGAAATTTAAAAAAAGAAAAAAAGAAACCCCAAAGAAAAGATAAGAGAGAAGCTCATCCTTATCCCACATCCCCCGAACGTTGCGACAACACAACACCGACCGTCCGCTAATTCCCGGCCGAAACCCGGTCCGAATCGAACCTATCTGGGTTCGACCCGGGCCACCCGGTCGAACCGCTAACCGAGTCTAGACAGAGTCCCTATACAACAGTGCAGCAAACCGCCCTCACAATATCTAGAGACAGTAGTACATGGATGATGATCTCCGTCGTCCACGTGGCGCGATCACACGAGGGTCTTGCATGCGTACGTCTTCGGGTCCCACATCGCCGGCAGCAGGAACTTTCGGCCGCCGAGCCCGTGGGCGTTGTAGCTCGCGCCGGTCGCCTTGTCCACCAGGAGCTGCCCCGGGTAGCCCGGGTACGCGCCCGACCCGTATATCCCTGTGCACGCCGACACCGCCTCCAGCGGCGCGTCCGCCGGGCCCTGGAAGTAACCGCCCCCGAACGGGTTCGTGACGGCGCCGGCGAGGAGCGTCGCCAGGTTGATCACCATGCCGTCGACCCCGACGTCGCCGCTCGGCGCCACCAGCGGCGGCGTCTGCGGGCCGTACATGGGCTGGTGGAACGGCCACGCGCACTGCCCCGGGCACCGCGTCTCCGAGTTCCCGACCCACACGAACGCCGACCCCGGCCGGGCCGCCCCGTGCGTCCCGCACCGCATGCAGAACCCCTCCACGGCGACGTCCGCCGCCGTGAGGACGACGGTGATGGTGCCCGGGGCGGCGTTGAACTTGCCGGCGAGGGCGCGGAGGTGGCGGTTCTTGAGGGACTTCCCGAGGGTGTACGCCTCGTGGAGGGCCTGCCGTCCGACGACGAGGTTGGAGCTGCCGCCCTTGTACTTCTCTGTGGTGCGCCACCAGGAGGCGGCGGAGGGGGGAGCGGAGCGGGGGTAGCCGAGGGAGCGGATGAAGTCGACGATGACGGAGCGCTGGGTGGGGTGAAGCGACCGTACCAGACGAGGTCGACGGTTATGTTGCCCTTGAGGAGAGCTCCGTGGTGGTACTTGAGGACGAGGGGTTGTTGCTGGACCAGGGCGGCGGAGGAGGAGGAGATGGAGCTCGAGAAGAGGATGAAGAGGAAGAAGAAGATAGGGAGAGCGGGAGAGCGAGACGCCATTGACGCGGCCTCGAAGCTTTTAGAGAGAGAGAGAGAGAGAGAGAGAGAGAGAGAGGAGTGGGAAAAAAATACGAAGGGAGAGGGTATTTATAGTGGGAAGAGGAGGAGGAGAGGGAGACAGCCGTGAGAGATAAGCCAAGTATTTTTTTGTTTTTTATGTGCATCCTTGTGACTTTCTGATATATCAATCAATGTTGATCAAATTCGTTTTCCTTTTTTCTGGCCATAGTCAATTTCAGTTTCGATACATATAAGATATAGCCAATTTAGATATGGTAGTGTTTGTACGTGATGATGTGTTTAAGTCAAATATTGTGTTTAATTCATAGTGCGCTATACATGTGAAAATTGATTATTCTTTGTGCTGTTAGAATGAGAAATATTTAAATTTGAACATTAAATCAAATGTAATTTTTATGATTGAATTTTAGAGTATTTACATAATCGTATGATTCCGATTTGATTTGGTTCCAATAGATTTTTGATAGTTGTAATTATAAAAATAATTCCGGAATGAGAAATAATGAGTAAAGTGTATTGTACACGATAAAGTACAAAAAAAAAAAACTATGAATGTCATGTCTCCTTATATAATCCCCAAAAGAAAATCATTCTAAGGCCTAGACAACCCCCCAAGAAAAAAAAAAATCTATGTGCTAGACAGTACTGGCCCCTTCTTTAAAAGATCCCAAAAAAAAGTATCCCCAGCTCTTGCACGAAATTGGCCGTAAATATACTTCCTACCCAAGATTCTAGGGGGTGGGTGACCCGAATAATGATGCAACATTTATTATTAACAAAACTGAGAAAAGTGATTACTAATTTTAACATCAAGGGAAAGTAATTTATAGCAAGGGAAAAAGAGCAGACCTAACTTGTCCTCTTTGGGTTATTCATTTCAATTTTTTTGAAATTTATTTATAATAAAAAGTGTCGCGAAAATATTTTTTTCTCTTTAAATTGAAAAGAAGAAAAAGAAAAAGAACAACGACGACCTCTTTTATGTCTTTGCTTTTTGCACCAATTGGGGAAGTCCGTGCTTTTGGTTTTTTTAAGGTATACGGTGCAATGTAGTGGCGTAGGATACTCGTGCGCGCAATAATTAGCGTGCGCAAAACACCGTCTCGTGAAGAGAAAGGATCAGGGTCAACGTCAAAGGGAGCTCCACGTGGAGTGAAGCGATTGGTCGGGGGATGAGGGGATGGGAGCCTCTGCCAGGCTGTAGGGATGACGTGGCGGTCTGAGCTGTAAGGCAGAGAGGCTCGTAGTAGCTGCTTGATGTCGACCCTGCGACTTTAGGCGTTATAGACCCACCCTTGCACGCCAATTTTGAAGAGGGGCCCCCAAAAAAGGACTCGATAAAAAATTTAATTAGTTGTTGTCATGTTTGATTCTTAATTCCTTAGGTACCAAAAAATCAAAAGAAAAAAAAAATGCTTACTATTAATTTGTGAATTATTGTGGACTGTTGTTGTGGAACCTCCACGATGGTTAAATTTTTACCCCACCAATGAATCCGACAGTGGTTAAAGTCTTACCTCACTACAACCTAAGAGCTCGAGAGCTCTGTTAAGGGCTGTCCCACCTATCAAATAACTTTGATGAACTGATAAGATCGTGCTCTTTATTTTTACGTCTTAGAATTCAAACTGTTAATTATGAAATATCACTCGTTATTTAGTTCCAATGGAAAAGAATTTCTCCACATTGAGCATTGTTGATATATTAATTAATAAAATAGTTGTGCAAATATATTGATATGATAATTGTATTATTTGTCTCTATCTACGGTTTTAGATTTAATGGAAATCCGAGACAAGTATGCTATTTTAAAACACAACCCTAACCTCGATCTAATGGGATTCCTTTTTAGTTTCCAGACACTATTAATCAATTATCTTGAGTTTTTGGGCCTCAGAAACTTTTTGATTGGATTTGAAAATATTTAACTTGTCATTAAAGAATTGGAAGAAACAATGTTTTTCTTTTCAAATAATCCCTAGAATAACTTTTGAATTGGCAATCTATCGCCAAAGCCAAGGGTGGAACTATCATTTCACTCAATTCCTTGCCCCCTTACTAAGAGTGATTGGTTTCTGGGTAAGTCAGTAACCATCCTAAAAATTGGAATCGAATTGAGCAAGGTCAGTATCTAGTTTGTGGAATCGAGAACTAGCCCATCTAATCTGATCCAGTTGTAAGGTTAGTTGTAAAATCATCGATTTCTTCTTCTTCTTCTTCTTCTTATGTCTTTGATTCCCTACAAATTGGAGTTTCACGACATTTAAAGAAAAATATAATTTGCTTTTAAGGTTTGGTTCCAATCAATTCAATTATAGTCCCCTCAAGAACCACTTAGAATTCACTGACTCAGTTTGGACCATTCTTATTTTTGGATTGGACCAGGAAATATGCACACCCCTTGTCTATCTTTGATTTTTTTTTTTTTTTTTTTTATATTCTATCTTTCGATTCAAAGAGAGTAAAATTTTATCAATTCTCCACCCATTTCTTTTGATATCTTTCCATTTTCCCCTTACTATTATTCTACACCCTTCTAAAGAAAGGGTTGGGGAAAAGATGAGGCTCTGATTGAATACAACGCATCAGCTCATGACTTCAGTCCAATCTCGATCCATGCTGTGCCGGATCAGATCGTACATGGCCGTGTTTCAAAGAGACTGTTTGCTCAACCGCAAATGGACGAGTTTAGATTAGATAAGATTAGACCTGACCTTTGCCTGATTGATTGGATGAGCTCATGCATTAATTTGCACAGTTGCGCTCTAAATTCTGAACTGACTCTGTCTTGTCTCATCAGCATCATCCTCACTTCTCACATCTTTTTTTGTCTTTTGTTTTCTCTGCAAAAGCCTAAAACGCATTGATAAGGCTCTGGCTTTTCCACTTTGGATTTTGTGCATGGGCACTCCCTTTAAACAATAATTTAAGCATGTATTAAGGCAAATGGTACCGAATAGTCCTTAAATTTTAGATTAATGTGCAACATCATCTTTAAATTTTTTATTTATTAAGTATCTTTTACAAACTTTGACTTAATTTGTAATGTCATCGCTGAATTTTTAATTTATTGAATACAGTCTTTTAACATTTGATACATTTTTAATTGAATTTTTAGATTATATGAAAATGTTTAATATTATCTTTCCATTAATTCAAATTTAGTGATAATTCTTTTTTTTTTTATGTAAAAGAAATTTTCATTCATTACCAAAATAATACATGAACAGATTTATGGAAAATCTCAAAAGTCATCATAACAAGTAAACCAACAATAAGAAATCCCAGTACATCATCAAAGCACAGTTGGCAAAGATTATCATACGCTTGTCCTTTATAAATGGATTTGTAATGACATCCAAACAAAAATATCGACAGCCAATCACTAAATCAAACATCATCATCAGTGATGAGCATATACCAAGATCTTTAATTGTAGTTACAACTTTGCCTTTCAATAATGTGCGCTTAAGTTCAATGTCTCCAACATCATCATTGTACCAATTTAAACATGTTGAATAAGCTCAAATCTAATACCCATTAAAGTGAGCCCTTCAACAAGTGCAAGACACCAAAGCTTTTAACAAAAATACGTTAAATGAGCACAAATTTGACATCAAAGTTGCCAAAAATACCATTAAAACTAGAAGTTGAGTACTTATTCATTAAAATTCCTAAATTTATAATTAAATTGGAGAGAAAAGCTTCCAAATATAAAATTTGAAGAGTAAAAATCCTAAAACTAGATTGTGAGTGTAAGGGAAAAAAGCAAGAGAAAATAAAAGGAAAAGCAATGAGGGAAGGGAGGGAGAGTCCTCCCCTCCAAAAGTTGAAGAGACGACAAAAGCTGAAATTTGAAGAGGGAGAGAAAGGGAGGGAGAGATCGAAGTTGAAGGGGCGAGATCAATGATTCATATCTAGATTGAACATGTAAAATTTGAACAAATTAATAGTTTAGGCATGTCAATGTACATTAGGACAAAATTTAGGAATCGCACCGAATAAGTTAAAGTTCAAGAATAATGTTGCACATTGAGTGTGGATTTAGGGACTATTTATGTAGTTGTCTCAAAATATTAGAATTGCCCATATATCATTGCTCTTGTTTTATGTGTTATCAAAGTATTAAAATTGAAATATTTTCTTATTAAGTTACAAGTCCCATGAAAAGCGCTCGTTGGCGAGACACATTTTGTTTTTTAAAGTGCTTTGACTTTAAAAAAAAACAAAAAAAAAATGTCTTGCTCATAAGTGCCTTAAGGACACTTGGCAAGAATGTGAAAGAGAGATCAATTATCAAAACATGTTTAAAAACAATGAAGAGTGGAAATTCATTCTCTTTTTATGAGGGCATAAATAGAAATGCAAGTTTCCAAACATAATTAATTCATCTTATCAAATATCGGGGGTACGTTTTCAAAATCCTTAGTAAATTAATAGACTTGGTTTGATTTTATCTTTATTCAACAAATATTCAAAATTCTTTCAAGTTATATAAATACATTTCCGTTATACCTTTCATGATTTTTAAAAATTAGATAAGCTATTAAGTCATAAAGAAAAATTGATTAATAACTCATAACTTTAAAAAGTCAAAATAAATTTTATATATATAAACACACATATGTATAATGATGCTCATTGGAGATAAGAGTTTTGATGTTGCCCATAAAGAATCTAGTTAATAAGTGTCCAAATGTGGTTCATGATAAAGTTAATAAAATATCAATTATATATAAATGAAAACGATGTTCAGGACACTTATTGAATATCCAAATAAGGAAAGACTCCTATTTTGATGCACAACTTTTCTCATGTTATGTAGAATCATCATGCAGCTTTTTGTAAAATACAAGTAATCGATATCTCGAGACACTTATCGACAAAACCTGACCATCTGGTAAAAATCTTTAAAAGCAAAGGAAAGAGCAAGAGACCCAATTTCCATTTCTTGTTTGGGAGTGGCAAGCCAAGACTCCCATCATAATCAAAGTTGAGAAAAGAAGGGGGAATTTTGAGGACCACAGGGGGAGCTATTCATGTTTGTATCGATGGAGAGGGATGGTGAGCTCAGATATTGGGCGGCCACCAAGGAAGAAGTTATGGGGTACGGAGGGGAAGGAGCGTGTGGTACGCCAATGGGGGTCAGAATACATCCAGTTGTTTCATTAGCTGGCATACAAGGGATAGTCAAAAAGGATGTGTGAGCATTGTCCTCCTTCCCAAGGCCTCCCCCCTTTTCCTAGAAGTGGGCGTAGACCCGACAAAATCAAACTCTCTTTCATGTTTTGGTTTCTTTCTCCAAATTTCTTTGTTCTCATCTCAAATAATGGAGCACACAGGCTCCCTTTGAAAGGTCTTCGTGCTCATAATTTTTGGACACGACCCATTTTGCACGATATGATCACCGTTCCGAACAAGAGACAAAATTAAAAGATATAATTTGATACAATGCGAGAAGATACACTTAATTCATACGTTGATTTGAATCAGCACGTGTTCATTGTTAATTAATTGTTTGATTTCATTATCAAAATCATGATGTTCTATACAAGCTGAGGTGATATGAATTTCAAGTACCTTTATGACACCATATTAAAAATTGTTGACCATGATTAGGTGTGAAAAAGTTATTTACATGGGAGATATTTTCCTGTGAAGAGGAATGTCTAGATAAATCCCTAACCTAATGATACAGCCACTAGTTTTAAGGTCTAATAAAATGTCAACTAAAGTTTTGCCTCGAGTTTCGAGTGGCTTGCCCGATATGCACTGGATTATTATTATTATTATTATTATTATTATTATTATTATTATTATTATTATTATTATTATTTTATTATCAGTGATGTGAAAAATCAAACTTATGCCCATTCGCCTAATTTATTCACTAACAAAGCCGATCTGCCATTGCAAATACTCAAATGAAATATTCATATATGTCAAATAGCAACCACAAGACTTTAGCCTAAAACCTTGTTATTAATTTTCTTAAAAGTGCATGTGCAACGCTTGTTAAATAACTAAACACGGGAATAGTGTTATTCCTAATGCATTAAGTTTACTCGCTAAGCGTGCTGGCGACATGTATAATTAATACTTCAAAAATCGAACATTATTTTTCTTAATATATTTTAATGAAATGTTTTGGGAATATTCCTTAAAAGAAGTGAGATATTACTATCCCTTTAAATTAGGAACAAGAATCAGTGAATTATCACAAAACGACAATGTCATTCATCCTATAACATTGCTTCTTTATCTCATCTTACATTGAATGGTGGGGTGGCTCGCCGGTCCGGAAGCAAAGGAACAAAGAGAAAGCTGTCGCGCAGTGGGAGAAAAATAGGCACCATTTTTAGGACGGCGCTAGACATTTTCGACTGACTTCCCCCGGGACCGCAATGACTAATACTTAGCCTTGACAGGCGTCTAATAAGAAAGCTGTCGTGCTTTCTCAACGGGTTGAATTTGCTGGTTATCACTTTAGGTCCGGTCCCGAAATTTTTTTGTCTTAAAAAAAAATAAAATCTGAACTTTAGGTCCAGTCCAAAATATGTCATGAATTTTATTTTGTCTAAAAAGATCACCAACTTTTAATCTATTTTCAAATTTATCCCTTGGTCCAATTCCAATTTAATGTGGTATTTCCACATTGATAATAAATATACATTGGTAATGCGTCTTGGAAAATTATCTTAAAATAAAACCATTATAGGATATAAAAATTAGGGACGACTAATCGCGACTTTTGGATAGATGGCTAATGGATGCAAATTTAGGACTAAAATAAAAAGTGATGATTTTCTTTTTGACAAAAGAAGAAGAAGAAGAAGAAGAAGAAGAAGAAGAAGAAGAAGTTAAGGTAAATTTGGAATTTGAACTAAAGTTTGGGGTTTTTTCTCATATAAATAAAAAGTTTGGGGCAGATTTGGGACTAGACCTGAAGTTTGGATTTTTTCTAAGGCAAGAAAAAAAAAACAGTTCACCGTAGATTTAGGACTAAACCTAAAGTTTGGGATTTTTTCTGAGACAAACAAAATTCAGAGTAAAATTGAGACTAAACCTAAAATTTGAGGTTTTTTTAAGAATTAACCCTTTATTTTTCGCAAAACGACAAATCCTACTTTACTTGGAATTTTCCCTTTTCTCGATCCTTTTCCTTCTAACTATGAAAGATATGAGATGTGACAAAACATGATTTTGACATTGCACCACTTGATTGAGTAAGTATAGTCGAATAACCCAAAATAGTTTATGATTTGAGCAGTTTCATTATTCCATTAAAACGATTGTCAACAATACTAAATAAGATCATTAACGTCTTGAAAATTGCAGATGACAATAACTCAAAGCGACATCCACTAATCACTTATAAGATAAAAATAATAATAATAAATGATATGATGCATGCACATTACTGAAACAGACGACTCATGCAAATTAATTAGGCTGTGGTGGCCAACACGTGCGATGGTGACAAATCGTGCGAGATTGAAGTCAATAATAGACCGAACAAACTATAATATTATATATCATTTTGAATATCATCTTTTTTCCTCTTGAGAGAGTCTTCGTCAGCCAATTTGCATGGATGGAACATGGATGATTTATTTATTTATTTCCCAATAAATTAATAAATATCAACAAAATACATGACTATCCAATAGAAACTCACACAAAATATATGTAATTTTTCATATAAATCATAAAAACAAATTACTGTTCTTCATGGATAATCATCGATATTGTCATTATAAACTATCTCATCTACATGACAATAAAAAATATATATGGTCGATACCACAAAACATCTCAAATTAATAAATCTGCGACAAATTTACTGCAAATTAATTTTTTTATCATAAAAAATCTAGAACTAGTATACATGTGACAAATTTATCATTTATTAATTTATGTGTAAAATCACAAATTCGTACAATTGTTGAGGGTAAAATCTCAAACTAGTACACCCGTTAATATGATTTAACTTAGAAATTGTAAGGAAAAAATTTAGCGAAAATCAATGAAAAATAAATTTGTTACGGAATATACTTAGTTTGATATAAACGAATTTTGAGTAAATTTATTACATATTTTATCAATTTAAATTTTTTTTTATGAATTTGGTTAAAAAAAAAGTTCACGGTATTTTTTTTTTTTTTTTTGGTCGGTTAAAGTTCGTGGTATTAACTCAACAATATATGCAAGGCGAGTGGCCCGCGCGGCAGAAGTCGGCACACAAGCGGACATTCTCGTGGTCAACACTCGAAGAAAACACGCCCACGTGCTTTCACCATGTTTGTCGTCAGGCGTTGTAAACACGCGCCACCCCCCCCCCACCCACCCCCCATCCCCCCCTCATTTTCCACCTATTTTACACGTGTCAGCTTCTCATACACAGTTGAGTGGGTCCCTTCAGGCTGGGATAATGTTCAAAGGGTCCCTTCATATAAAATTTTTAGGAATATTTTTTTTCCTAGATGAATTTCTTCTGGGAGTCATCCGAGCTTGAGGAATGCTTTGGAAATATAGTAGGGTTAATACCATTAAAATCTGAAATCAATACCTTTACAGCACTACTCAGACTAAGTTTCATTTCACAAAAAATTTCGAAACGAAATATCCATGAGGCATTTATTGTAAAAAAAAAAAAAATTCTCTCTATAATAGAATCTCAAACTGATACCGCTATGCCAAATAAATGCATACGTGACATGATAGAATACTGCAAGATGGATTTGTAATTTGTGTGTTGACGATATGCATTTTAATGGGATATTAAACAAAATACTAACATATGGTGAGTTCGAGTTAGAAATACCAATTTGGTATTTTTGTGAGAAATGAAAATTAATTTGAAGTAAATGTATTACTATTTTTGAAGTACCAATTTGAGATTTTTAATGATATTAACCCTATATATTAAGATTGACATATTAATCTAATATATAAGTTTTGCCAGATTATTTTGAAACCCCGAAAAAAAAAAAAGAACATATTCTAATATGGTGAATAAATTTTGACTTACCTAACGTTATTGTGGCAGCGTTATGAAACAAGGAGAAAGTTAGAGAGATAAATTGGAGTTACAGGAAAAAAAAGACTCGTGGAGGATGAAAATTTGTGGATGGCATGAGTGATCGTAATTGACTGAAAAGTTAACATTGTGGATTATATATTGGATTCGAGCTTCCGCAATTATTATGTAGTCACTAGACTCGTACAATGGATGAGTCGACTCAAAAATGATTCGACTCAAATTGACTCATCTTCATATAAAACGAATCTGGTAGTCTATACTTGACCCATATAGTGCATATTTAACTAAATTTTAGAAAACTCATACCCAAATTGAGGTAAGAATACGAAGTAAGTAAATGCAAGGTTGAGTGATGGCGAGAAAGTTATAGAGACAAGTTAAATCTAAGTAAGTTGTAAACCCATTTTAACACGTATCTTATTTTGGGTGTTTACAATTCTAAATTCATTTACTGAATATAACTAACCTATTTAACAACTTAATCCATCAAATATAGGTTTTTTTTTTTTTTTTTTTGGTCGAAAGTGCTACTCCTTTTCATTTACTTAGTTAAGTTCGGGGCAATTACATAAGGTGCATCAGCGCTTAGTAAATCAAGTAATCCCATCGGAGGGTAGTTTACCCAGTTTCGAAGGAGGGAGCGCTGCCATTGGGCCCTTGCAAGCCAGTCAGCGGGCCGGTTAGCATCTCTGGTACAGTGGGCCACAAACAGGCCTGGAAATCTTCGTTTTTGCTCACGGATTTAGTCCACCAGCCCAGCAACTTCCCAGTTCGGTTGTGCTTCTCCCTGAACTGCTTGCACGAGTGAAAGTGAATCTGAGTGTACTTCGAAGACTTCAAGTGAGCTGTGAGAAAGGAAATCTAGGGTTTCCATGAGAGCGAGGGCTTCCGCTTGTTCGGCTGAGGAAGCTGCTATCGTCTTCGCGAATCCGTCCACCAGGCAGCCTCGGAAGTCACGGCAGATGCAGGCAATGGCACTCCTATTCTCGGTTCTGTCTCTGTTTTTGCCAAGATCTGGTGGCTTTCGGCTCAATCGGGTCTCGATGATTCCATGAAACTCCAGATCTGGTAAATTTCCTTCATTCTCGATAGACTGGGCTCCATTAGTGCTGTTATTCTCAATCCCAGCATATTGGGCTCCGCGATTGGGATTCTTGCAATGTTGACCCTCCTCTGTTCGTTCTTCCAGATTTTCGTCACTAGCCGAGACTCTGGTCAAGGACCCTGCCCAGCCATCCGCAGTCGCTGATGTTCTACGATTCTGGTGCTCTGATCTATCAACGACCGAAGGCGGATCTTGTAGTTCTTCCCCAACAAAGCTGCCGTCGGTGAAGCTCCTGTTCTCAGTCTCTTGTCGGTCCTCTCTGTTCTCGTCCATGTAGTGCCTCTCCAAGTTTGATGTTCCCATTCCATCCCCCACAAACGAAGCGTCTATGTTTATTCTCAGGGCGTTGATGGGCGGCAGTTTCCAAATATGTTTTTGAGAAGGAGTGTTTATTGCTACAGCTTGCTTTCTGTTGCAAGTCTTATGGTTCTCATGGAGAGCGATTGCGGTGGATAGTGTTTGATGCGGAGACAAGGGATGGTGCTCAAAGATATACCGGTTTCGGGCTTTCCAAATGCACCACATGATCGTGGCAATTAAGTTAAGATCTCGATCTCTATTTGGGTCTTTGCTTGTCGAGTATATCCATTCATCCACTCTTGTTAACCCAATTCTGGAAATCTGGATATGCAGGGGACTGGCGCACCATACCTGAATGGTCCAAGGGCATAGCAAAAGCGCGTGTTCGGTAGTCTCAGCTTCTTTCTTGCAAATTGGGCATAATGGATCAGGTGCAGCTCTCCTTTTGTATAGGTTTTCCACTGTAGGAATGGCATTCTGGCACACGTTCCAGAGAAATTGCTTAACTCTAGGCAAAGTATTTGCTTTCCAGATTAAGTTCCATAAGTCTGGCTTTGTCTGATAAGAGGAAGATGCTGATGTGTTTATTGTTGAGACTGATTGCTTTCTGTTATGTATGTATCCACTTTTTACTAAGTAGTCCCCTGATTTGTTACTCATCCAAACCCGCTTGTCTGCTGTAGAAGGTAGTCCAATAGGGGTTTCTAGGATTTCCGTGACTATGTGATCATCGAACATCTTCCGCAACAAGGCCTCATTCCATTTCCCATTTGGTTGGTCTATTAGATCCCCCACTATTGAAGGTTCATTTCTTGTCGCTGGCCCCCCGATGATGCCACTTTTTAGCCATTGATCACCTCTGATTGAAATTGACTGTCCGTTGCCAACAGCCCACATCACTTTAGGAGCTATCGAGTCTCTTCCCAAGACGATGCTTTGCCATCCCCAAGAGGGTCTACAACCTTTCCCAGCTTTCCAAAAGTCACCTTGTGGGTAGTATAGGCCCTTCATTAGTTGACTTAGAAGTGAATTTTGCTACTAAGCCATACGCCAAGCTTGCTTGCCTAACATCGCCTTATTGAATTCTAACAGATCTTTAAAGCCGAGCCCTCCTTCCTCCTTTCTGAGTTTTAAATTTTCCCATTTTTTCCAATGAATTCCAGCAGCTTTTTGGCCATTTCGCCACCAAAAATTTGCAATTTTCCTCTCAATGGCTTTGCAAATGGACATAGGGAGTTTGAAAACAGACATAGCATAGTGTGGGATGGCCTGCACTACTGATTTAATCAAAATTTCTTTCCCGGATTTAGACAGCAAGTTATCCTTCCAGCTTTCTAACTTTATGCTGACTTTTGCAAGAATCCATGCAAATATTTCTTTTTTTGATCCTCCCCAATCCGATGGAATCCCTAAATACTTTCCTGTTTTCTCTATTTCTTGAACTCTCAGCATCTCAGCCATGTTTCTTCTCAGATTCTTTGGGCAACTTTTACTGAAATGGATACCAGATTTGTTAAGATTAATGGCCTGTCCTGAGGCAAAACAATATTGGTGTAGGATAGTTGTCAAATTCTGACATTCCACAAAAGTGCCATGTAGGAAAAATACTGAATCATCCGCAAATAACAAGTGTGACAAGCTAGGACAGCAGCTGTTTAACTTTATACCACGTAGAGTTCCATCTCTCATGGCTTGTTTCATAAGGAAGGATAACACATTAGCCACTAGAATGAAGAGATATGGGGAGATTGGATCACCTTGTCGTAATCCTCTGGAAGGTTTGAAAAAAGGTTGGGATTCACCATTAAAGTTTATGCTGAAAGACACCGTGGAAACACATTGCATCACCCATTTTATCCATTGTGCACTAAATCCCATCTTCGTCAAGCAATCTTGCAGAAAATCCCATTCTATTCGATCATATGCTTTTTGCATATCAAGTTTAAGGACTGCCTGAAACTTCCTCTTTCTCTCTCGAGTTCTCAGCTTGTGTAGCACCTCTTGAACAATCAAGATATTATCTTGAATTTGTCTTCCCCCCACAAAGGCATTTTGCTCTTCAGCTATGAGGTTAGGAAGTAAGGGTTTTAGTCTATTAGTCATTACTTTGGAAATGATTTTGTAAATGAAATTACATAGACTAATAGGACGGAATTGTTCAAGCTTTTCGGGGTTTTGGACTTTGGGAATAAGGGTGATGTGGGTTCTATTTAAGTCTGGGTTTGGCTGTCCTGTTTCAAAAAATTTCTGGACTTCATTGAAAATCCCCTGGCTAAGATCTGGCCAATGCTTTTTGTAAAATAGCCCATTAAGGCCATCCGGTCCTGGAGCCTTGTTAGCTCCTAATTGTTGCATTGCCTCTGTCACCTCCTCAATTGTAACAGCTTTTACCAGACTTTGATTCATTTTTTCATCCACTAATTTTGGTATTTGTTGGATGACAGGCTGAAAGTCGCGCTCCCCCACAGACAGGTAGAGGTTTTTGAAGAAGGCTTCTGTCATCTCCTTCAATGGCTGATCTCCATGCACCCATTCATCAGTTGCATTTTTTAATAAGGTGATTCTATTTCTATTTCTTCTCTGAATGGTTGTTGCATGGAAAAATTTTGTATTTCTGTCGCCCCATGTTAACCAGTTGATTCTTGATCGCATCTCCCAAAACATCTCCTCTTGTTGCCAAAGTTTTTCTATTTCCTGCTTAATCCCCTTTGCTGTCATAGTTTCATTTTGTGCATCCATTTCGTTTGTCAGCCTTTGTAGTACATTTTTCAGCTCATCTATTCTCTGTTTGGCATTGTAAAAGCTTCTACTACTCCACTTTGCTAGTTTTGTAGCCACCATTTGCAACTTTTGCACTATGTTCAACCCTTGAAGTTCCCCTGCAGCCCATGCCTTTTTGACTATGTCCATGCTTTCCTCATTTTCTGCCCAGAAGGCTTCATAGCGAAAGACCTTCCTTTTCTTAGCTTTTCGCTCTTGTAGGGATATAATAATAGGGCTGTGATCCGACCCTATCGCTGGTAGTGCTATACTTTCTGCATTAGGATAAGATATCCTCCAATCAAGACTGCATAGTCCCCTGTCAAGTCTCTCTTTGACAAGTTGATCACCTGTTCGGTTATTTGTCCAGGTGAATGCGCAGCCTTTGGATTCCAAATCCATTAACGAGCACTTGCCAAGAAAATCCCTGAAGGTTGTTAGTCGATAGTTTTCTGCTCGTTTGCTGCCTACTTTCTCCCAATGATTCAAAACTTCGTTGAAATCCCCAACACAAAGCCATGGTAAGTGATAGCTTCTACTTGCTCTATACATATCCTCCCATAGTTGTACTCTTTCGCTAAATATATAAGGGGCATGTATGAAAGTGATCTACATTTGCTTTCTGTTCTCCACTACTTGACAATGGGCATAGTTCTTTGACAATGGACACTTACATAGTTCTTTAAAAAGTTTGATTTATCGCCCATTTTTTACAGGTTTATAATCGTTAAGAGCTAGCTATTGATAGCATTCAAGTTGTTGACTAACACTTCAAAGAGATTATTTCTCGAGTGATCCGTTCCATTATTTGTTCCCTGATGCATTAAATGTTGGAAAAAGCTAATGAAAATAAATAAATTTGTTTGAGGTGTAAAATTGCAAGCACTATCTTTAAAGATAATTCCACTCCCCGGAGTGCGAAACTCGGTGCGATAGGCTTCACGACTACCCTCTCAAGAGACAACAGACCTTTTTTTTTTATATTCCACACTAAATATTGGAAGGAATAGAAACAACATTATGTATAACTAGGCAAGAAAAAGGAAATGAAAGATTTTTTAAAGATAAGGATATTCTCTCTTTCATTCAGTATATATATCAAGATTATCTTATGAGATTTTATTTTTATATCCAGACAAAATAGAACCGTTAAAAGAGCCGTTGTAAAATA
Source organism: Eucalyptus cloeziana (assembly GCA_014182715.1). Classification (NCBI taxonomy): domain Eukaryota; kingdom Viridiplantae; phylum Streptophyta; class Magnoliopsida; order Myrtales; family Myrtaceae; genus Eucalyptus; species Eucalyptus cloeziana. The sequence continues at coordinate 3,825,277 of CM024644.1, forward strand.
ATGGAGGATTTATTTGAGAAATAAATTAACCGTTACAAAGTGATTGAAAAGCCGACCATTAAGAAACTATTATATGACAATTAAAAATAATGAAAGTTTTCAATGCGGTCATAATTTTTATCAAAGCTATTATTGTAAATATTTAAAAATATTATTGAAATATTCAACATTAAATACATCTCCACTAATGATTCGATTGAATAGTTTTGCATGCATGCACTGCATGCCCGGCAATCATTTTGATGGGCTTTTGATATAGTCTTATAACCAACACCTTACCAGTCATTTTGAAAAATGTTCGATTCCACGAACTAGCAAAAAAATAAAAATAATAAATAAATAAATAAATAATAAAAAATTGTTCTTTCCAAACGTTTATTCCAAATTCTACATATTTTCATACTTTCTCAATCTCGGTACGTGTTTGGAGTGGCTTATATGATTATTATTTCGTTTAACTTTATGTTTTACATATTGACTCTCAAACTTCAAAAGAAGTTTCAGAATGACATCTTTGCATCTCCAAATTATAATAGATATAGTTACAACAATGCTGGAACACAAAGTGAAAACTAAAATAAAGAATTAAGAACTAGGATCAGAGACTCTAGTAGTAAAATAGAATGTTTCCATTATCATCGTTAGAAAAGTGATACATGGAAGAATTCAACTGGTATAATAAAAATACAGGACTCTTCCATCACAAGTCGCAATTGCGTGATTGATTCGGCCATGATATGTCAATAACGTGGTGACCAATAATAAGTTAGGTTTAGAGATGGATGGAACAAATTTAGATCAAATCGAGACAAATAGCACACAAATTGTGACATTTTCGAACATCCTTGTGTTGAACAAATTGTTATTCTTTTGGTGATCTATGACCAACGGGCTACATCTAGATGTCATGAGGTTAGGCATGGATGGTAAGGATGGTAGGGTCGAAAAAAGAGAGGATGAATTTGAGTCATGACACTGGCCATCAAGGATCCATTCGAGAGCAAGTCTAATAAGGCAACTGTCATTTGTACCTCAAGCTCTTTTTCTCATTGTTCATCCAAAATTTCACTTCCTCCTTGTTCCTTTTATTTTTCTTTTCTTGATATAGCACAATTTTTTAGTTCCAGCTAAGGTTAGAGAGTGTTGCCGTCAGGTCACTTCCATGTCACGGCCACGATACAAAACAAACAATCACGCATTAACTAGTTTTAGCAAGTATGGAATGATAAATAAACAATCACATACAATTTAAAATCAAAATTACTTAAAGTCTATCACATTCGAATTTAAATATGTGCTTAAAAGATAAGGTTTTAGGTAGTTAGTGTATCTATTTTAATATCACATATGATAATGACAAGTTGACAAGTGGGAGACTTCAATACATCATTTTGGAAGCATAATTAAACCTTACATGGTCGGAAGAGGCAGTGATTAGTTATTTTTTTTTGTTTAAATAGGAGGATGTCATTATTACAATGCGAATGCTATACAGTTATGTATCTACAATTACTAATTTTTATTGAAAAATAATAAAATTATATCTGCATGACCAAAATTGTCACCATCGCATCCTGATTGGACAGTTTCCAATTTTCGGTCCATATAGATAAACATCCTCTTTGATTAGGACAAGCAAATTAAATTATTGGCTGTCTTTTTTTTAGGTGGACGTCGAAAAATGTCGACTTTCCACGCGCGTCACGTCTCATGGCCCTGTCAAGTTCAAGTGTCATTGAAAAATTTGATTCCGGTGTTCTTTTTTTCCGGTCTGATATTATAATGTTCAATAATGAAAAGGTTAGAGGAAGCATGACAAACTCGTGGGTTGTCCTTTATTTGGGGTTTGTACTAATCTTACTTAGCTGACTGCAAATATGTTCACACGAGTGCCGATTTAATTTCCGAGTTGAAATTTGAGAACCAGCCTTGACCAATTTCTTTGGCTTGAACCGATTGGTTGGCCTTAAACCAAACCCTACAAATCACTTAATCGAGAACTTTTTACAAAAAATAAGAAAGTTGAGCATTTTAGCAAAAGTAGGCAATTGGGAAGCTACTTCGACAGAGTAGGTTCTCGATTTTGATCTGGAATGATTCCTGATCTAAATGTATCTATCTTAAGATTGATTACCCTTATCTTTTACTAATCATGGTTAGGGTTGAGAAAATATCCAATACAAAATACATAAAATTAGAAAAAAAAAAATCACTAGATTAGAAAATAGCAGGGTAAATATCTTAATATAAGCTGACTTTTAGTCAACTTCTAAAAAATACCTTGACCCTTTAAATCTATGCCCAACCTTTCATTTTCACGTCAAATTTATCCCATTATTATTACGTGGGCGGTCCGTTCGTTAACGTGCGCTGGTGGGTAAAACGATGGCTTTTCACACTCCCTTCTTTCTCCCCAACCTCCCAACCAAGTAGCCGCCTCCGCCGAGCCCTCATAATTTCCAAGGGGAGTATCACGCGCCTGAAGTGGCGGCGCGTGTGGCGGAGTTGGCACACGAGCGGACAATCTCAGGGTCAGTACTCGGAGAAAACACGCACGCAACATGCCAAAGGCCAGAGCCCCCTTGCTTTTATCGAGTTTGTCGTCCAACATTTCGCCCCTCCTTATCATCCATTTGATTTTTCGATCACCAATCATAGCAATACCGGTTAGTACGACTGACAATAACTAGATTATTATGTCAGCAATTTCACATAAAGATTTAGAACTGCATTACAACAATTAGAAGATTCAAAACTACGTTAAAACTCCTCACAATAAATTTAAAACTGAAATTAAAATTTTCTCATATTAATAATTACTTATCCTGTTACGTAAAATACATTAATTCGATTACCGAGCAAAAAGAATATATTTGATTTGGTAATTTAATTTTGAAAAAAATATAGTATAATTGTGGCAGCTTTGTGAAAGTACAAGTTTGGTCCCGAATGTTTTTCTGTACCGCTATAAATGCCAAAAATGTGGGTGCGCCTTTTGTCCGAACCGTTGTCTCTTCACAATTTCTTCTCATGACATGGTTCAGCTCGATTTGAATGCATGCAGTAAATTGGACTCGTACCTGAAAATGTTAGACATAAATTGGACTTGACAAATAAAACTTCTGGAGGATAAAAATTTGCGCACGGCACGACAAGTGATCGAGGTTGACCGAATTGGTTAGGTCTCGGATGATATTCGAGTTTTCAGGATTGTTATATAATTGTTAAGAGTTAAGAGTTATTTCATTTGAGTTATTGCTAGAGATAAATTGAAACAAAATAAGGTAATATTATGACCGGATCTATTTGATTGTCAAATTGTCTCTTTTTTGTCGGTGGGTATCAACCTACTTCAAGAAAATTATCAATAAGTCTTAAAATTACTGCACTTATACCAACTCGGACCTAAATCTTTCAATTTCCTGTGCCACATAGCTCGGCTGTCTCTTCTGTCCTTAGTTGCTCGTTGTATGACATCGGATGTGTGCTCTGGATGGATGCATTAGAAATATCCCCACCAATATTTCGCTGCAATAATTTTGCATGCATGCACCTTTGATAGAAACTTAATTAGAAGGGCTTGGATGCACGCTTGCCAATCATTATGATGGCCCTTTCATGGGGTCGTTTGACCGGCGCCATCCCAAGGGGAATGAATTGGAAGGACAAAGCAAAGCCAAATAATGCACGCAATGCAAAAGGGTCTACCACCAATTTGCTTGTTGGCTGATTTCTACAAGACTCGAATTGTGACATTACAATATTCTACCGTCCATGCGCTATGACGTCGATCAAAATTGTCATTCTTTTTGGTATTGATGGTAATGTGAGTCGGATCGAAAAAGAGGGGACGAATTTGAGCCGCAAGACGAGCCATCTAGGATCCATCGGAAAGCAACTCCAATTAGACAAGCGCCATCCATCTCTCGAGCTCGATTTGACTCGATCTTTTTAAATCCCTCCTTAACAATGTTTCTTTTCCATTGCATTTTTGTCCAAAAAAATAATCTCGAATTGTAATATCTAGAAGAATAATTTTTCAGTTGTAATGCCATATGTCACATTTTGTATTTTTTCTTTTCTTTTCGCAACGCAATTGGCAGTTGGGCCTCTGGCCACTGGCCTTAACCATGAATCGAAAAGAAAAGAAAAGAAAAAGGAAATAAAATAAAATATTTATAAATTTATTAAAAAATTGTAAAATTTGTCAATATCATCATTCAACCATGCCATGTAGGACTAAATTGACAAACCTTCAAAAGTTTAGGACAAAATTGAAAAAATTTCAAAAGATTTAGAACTAATTGACAAGAAAGTTTAAAATTAAATTGATAAATTAACACAAGTTTAGGACTCAATTGGTACAATTGAATATCATACAATAAGTTTATAACTTTTTGGACAATCATATCCCACCAACAATTTGCTTGGATGATTTTGCATGCATGCATGCACTCTCGCCAATCATTATGATGGGCCTTTTGATGTGGTCATATAACCATCAACATACCAAGGGAGATCCGATTTCATTTATGCACATATAAAGAATGAATTGCTTGACCAAAAAAAGAAGAAAAGAATGAATTGCGACAACAAAGCAAAGCCGAATAATGCACGCAATGCAAAAGGGTCGACCGATCATTTGTCTTTATGTTCGATTCAACAAAATAGCAAAATATAATTTTTTTTGCTAATTTTTATTCCAAATTGTACTTATTTTTATTGTCTTTTGAAATCTTAGTCCATGTTTGGAATGGCCTATATTCTCCCTATTTAATTTTACTCTTGTTTTACTTAGACTTTTTTTTTTGTGAAATCCAATAAATTAAAACGCTTAAAAACATTTTTTTTTTTTTTAATTCTTTAAGAACTAAAATAAGGGCATGTACACTCATAGTTCGGAGAAGGCACATATCGGCCCTTAAACTTGGAAAAAAGTATAGACAGTTCTCTCTGCTTGCCCCAAATTGAATTCATAAATAAATCGTAGAAAACAAAGAAAACTAAATATAAGTAAAGAAAGAATTAAGGATCCGGACTAGGTTGTTTAGGAGTAAAATAGAATGGTTCCATGATCATCGTTAGATAATCGATACATGGAAGAATTCCACGAGCATAATCAAAATACAAACCCTTACATCATTACAATTCCTGTAGTGTGATCGATTTGGTCAGGATAGGACAATGACGTGGTGACCAATAATTTAGGTTCAGAGATACATGGAGTAGATTTGCGGTGAATTGAAGCAGATAGCACACAAATTGCGACATCCTATTGCCGTCATGCTTTGGACATTGAACAATATTGGCATTCTTTTGGTGCTATATGATCAACGGGTTACATCTGGATATTATGAAGTGGGTATAGATTGTAATATGGGTAGGGTCGAAAGTGAGAGGATGAACTTGAGCCACCAAATGAGCCATCAAGTGTCTATTGAAGAGCAAGTCTAGTCAATCGTCACCTGTCCCTTAAGCTAATTCTAAATTTTTTCTCAATAGTTTTCTAGCTCCATTTTATCTTTTGCTCTACTGAGATAACTTGAATCATAATCTCTCAAAGCATTATTTTTCGGTCGTGGCCCCATTTATAATAATTTATGCCTTTTCTTTTTCATGATATGGACATCGAGATACTATGAAATTTTACTTGATGAATGTGTACATGAATATGAACCATTATTGTTGCTGAAAATTGCAGATAACTACCACAAGAGAGGTCAGTCCAATTCTAATCAAGGTGCACTGATTTAGATGGCGAATGAACAAGTCGTAGAATTTCAGCAAACGTAATTTTTATAGAAGGCTGCGAGTTGATCGATCCGATGACCGGATGAAACTTGAGATCATCATCAACTTGAACATGATTTCTCTAATTTAAGCTAATTAAATCATTTATATCCACAAGATTGTGAATACACTAAATGGGAAAAAGAGAAAAGAAAAAGGAAGGGCATGGCTACGTCTTAACGTGCAGTTATAGAGCAATTTTTGTCTTGACATTTTTTCCGTCTAGTATGGTTTTTCATATCCTTAGTCTTGTGTTTAGAAAAGGAGAGTAGAATAATTTTAGAATAAATTAAATTTTTCCTTCTCGCGTTTTCATAGAAATTTTAAAAATTTTCCTAATTTGTGACTGAAATTTCATTTGTTTTATAAAAGGTGTCTCGTAGCGAAGTCATCAACAATGATATGACCCATTTTGTTGTAATAATGCAATGCTATGGAGAGTGACAGATGAACACTCGGATAGAAAATGCCTAAATTTTAAAGTTGATTTTCATCTTTCCTGTTTTTCCTTTGAATATAAAAAATTCAAGCTAATAAATAGAGTAAAACCATGCATATGAGAGTATATAAATCCCATAGATAAGAAATATAGAACTACACATGAAATTTGATGAAGAGGGTACACACGAGAGATAAACTAAGGCAAAATTTGACTCAAATAATATGTTAGAAAGTCAAACCTAAATTTTGAGTTAATTTGTAAAGGAACATCACAAGTATATAAAAAACGTATAAATTCCTTAGATAAGAGATGTAGGGATACTCAAACAATTTGTCTTATTTCTTGTTCCGTCTAAGGTTAGAAAAAATTGCTGTCAGGTCACTTCACTACCATAGCCTTGAAATCAATGTTCACTGGTTACAATAGAAAACAAATGATCACGCATATTGTAAAATTCAAACTGCATATAAAGTTTATGGTATTTGAATTTAAAGATGAGCATGAACGATAAGGTCTTAGGTAGCGAGTGTAAATCTTTTGATATAATCGATAATTATGACTAGTGTAGTGGAAGACTTCAATCCATCATTGCCGGACCATGCAATCATTAATTATATTTTGTTTAAATGGGAGGATGTCATTATCACAATGTGAATGCCATACAGTTAGTGTCTATAATTACTAATTTTATTGAAAAGGAATATAACTATGTCTACGTGATCAAAATTGTCACCATCCTGATGTGGACTGTTCCAATTATTGGTCCTTATAGATGAACATATTTTTGGATTAGACGAGCTAAATTAAATTATTGTTTTTTTGTAGGTCCGCATTGAAGTGACTTCTCTTCATGCATGGTTTGACTTTGTCATGACTCATGGCACTTTCAAGTTATAGTGTTGTGGAAAATAATGATTCTCACGTTCGATACAGGATAGGTTAAATGAAGTATGACAAATTTGTGAGTAGTTGTCTATATGAGGTAAGCAACCGGACATATTTTATTATTATTTTTTTTTGGTCAAAACATAACTGAGTTTTTACTTAATCATGAAGGATTCTTACAAAACGCAGATGAAGAAAGATCTGCACATAAAACATTCCATAAAGGAAAGGGGGGGGAATTAACCAGTTACTAGGGAGAGACTGAGAATTATGGTTACGTGCTATCCAATCTGCAGCTGCATTTGCTTGGCGTGGACAGTGACGAACCGAAACGGTATTGCTTTGGTTTAACATATCCCTACATAAACGCACTGCTTCTTTTAAATTCCAAGAACTTTCGGCCCGGCCCACCACCATGTCCACCACCCCTGAACAGTCACTCTCAATAATCCACTTTCCTGTTCGGCTTCCAAACCCTCTCACGTGCGACAACTGAAGCTCCCGAATGAACTGAAGCCCGTGTAAAAGCGACTGCACTTCCCCTTCATTCGCCGAAGAAACCCTAGCCTTTGCTGCGAAGCCCTCCAGCACCCTTCCAGTCGAATCGCGAAGGATTCCAGCCACTGAGCACAGAAATTGACCAGGATTCCATGCCACGTCGACATTAAGTTTCAGATCCTGCCCGTCCGGAGGCCACCACCGTGCAGGTTTGTCTGGTTTGCGAGTGTTTCTGTTATTGCTGGGTTTACCTCTGCTGAACGAACTCTGTTGTTCCTGAGCAAACCTCAGTAGATCTGCTGGTTTGGGGACGATTGTTCGGAAGATCCAGTTATTTCGCGCCTTCCAAATGTTCCACAGTATCATTCCAGTGAGCTCGCGATCAGGTGAGGTTGTTTCTTTACTGAAAGCTGAGATAAGCCACTGGTCTGTGCGATTAATACTCCTGTTTGGTCTGATCTTGTCGAAAATTTGTGCTCCCCAAACCTTCTGTGTCCATTTACATAGCAAAAACAGATGCTCTGTTGTCTCAATACTTGAGCGGCAGAACGGGCATAGTGGGTCTGAGGTTATTGTTCGTTTATGCAGGTTTTCCTTTGTCGGTAAGGCGTTTTGACAAAAACTCCAGAGAAAGCTTCGAACTTTGGGTGGCACTTCGAGATTCCAAATTTGAGTCCATAAGGTACGTGGTGGTTGAAATGAGCAGGAGGGTCGGTTCTGATCTGCTCTGCTTTCCGTTTCCCGTGCTCTGTTATATCCACTTTTAATAGAATATTGCCCAGAGCTGTTGCCTGTCCATATAAGTTCATCTGGTTGTGGTTGTTGGCTTAGGGGAATTGCTAAAATTTCATTTGCAATGGTATCATCAAAGAGTTGATGGATTTCCTGTTCTTTCCAATCTCTATATTCTGCATTTATCAATTCAGCTACTGTCGTAGGTTCGTTCTGGTTTGCTTGACCCCCAATGACACCTTGTGATAGCCATCTGTCTTCTCTGATGCGAATAGAATGTCCATCCCCTACTGACCATTGGATATTGTTTTTGATTGTATCTCTGCCGAGCAATAAGCTGTGCCAACCCCACGAGGGTCGATGACCCTTAGATGCAGTCCAGACTTCACCATTGGGGTAATAAATACCTTTCAGCACTCTACACCATAGGGCCGAAGGAGAATTAGCTAATCTCCAGATTTGCTTGCCAAGCATAGCTCTATTAAAGGTAAGCAGATCTTTGAAACCAAGTCCGCCAGTGTCTTTACGAGTTTTCAAAGTTTCCCAACTTTTCCAGTACATTCCTCTTTTTGCTTCACCAGTTTGTCACCAAAATGACGCAATTCGTTTTTCTGTGGCTCTGCAGATAGATACGGGCAGCTTGAAAATGGACATTGCGTAAGTAGGTAAGGATTGCACAACACTTTTTATTGGCACTTCCTTTCCTGCCTTCGTGAGTAAGGTTTCTTTCCATCCTGCTAACTTTGAATTAACTCTGGACAGGATCCATGCAAACACCTCCTTCTTGGATTGACCCCACTATGTAGGTATACCCAAGTATTTTCCTGTTTTCTGTAGCACAGGAACTCTCAATTCTGTAGCTAAGTTGTGCTTTAATGTTTCTGGACAATTACCACTAAAGTAAACCCCTGATTTATTTAAATTGATGGCCTGTCCCGTAGCATAACAAGATCTTGGTTAAGAATTTGGGCTAGATTCTCGGCATTCTCAATGGTTCCATCCAAAAAAAGATAACATCGTCGGCAAACATCATATGTGATAGCTTAGGACAGAATCTGTTTAACTGTATCCCTCTGATAGTATCCTCATCTACTGCTTTTTTCATCAACCACGTTAAAACATTGGACATCAAAATGAAGAGATAGGGTGAAAGTGGATCACCTTGTCTGATTCCTCTGGAAGGATGGAAAAAAGAGGTAGGTTCGCCATTTATTTTCACACTTTGAATGATACTTGTGGTGATGCATTGCATAATTAGAGAAACCCATTTAGCATTAAAACCCATATGCAGCATACTATCTCGAACAAAATCCCATTCGATTCTATCATATGCTTTTTGCATATCTAACTTCAAGATGGCCTGATATTTTTTCTTCTTTTTTGTGATGCGTAGTTGATGCAGTACTTCCTGTACGATGAAGATATTATCCTGAATTTGCCTCCCCGGGACAAAGGCACTCTGCTCTAGTTCAATGATAAGTGGCAGCCACTTCTTTAGTCTATTTGCTAAGATTTTTGAGATGACTTTATAGCTGAAGTTACACAGACTAATTGGTCTGTATTGGCTGATTTTTTTCAGGATTTTGAACTTTGGGAATCAACACTATATGGGTCTGATTGAGCCTGGGATCAAGAACTCCCTTTTGGAAAAAGTCCTGAACTAGTTCTTTGCGAGGTTTGTTTTTACAGTTTCCCATGAGTTTTGGTAAAAGATGCCATTAAAGCCATCGGCTCGGGAGCTTTAAAAGCTCCCATTTGAAAAACAGTTTGCTCGATTTCCTCCAATAAAGTACTTGTCACCAATTCTTCATTAATTTGCGCTGTAATTGGGGATGGGCATTGATTGAGTCTTGCTTGATAGTTTCTTGTGCCTTCCGTTCTATAGAGCTCCATATAGAAAGACTCGAATATGTTCTTTGTAGAGTTAAGGGATCCCTACACCAGCTATTATCTTCTAGTTGCAACATTGTGATACGGTTTTTGCCTTCGTTTGATTGTCATAGCATGGAAATATCTAGTATTTTGATCTCCCCAATGTAACCATTTGATGCGTGATCTCATTCCCAGGCTGTTCCTCTGTTTTCTTAGTGTGTCTATTTGACCGATGATATCTTTGCCCTTCCTTCTTGCTTGTATCTTTGGGATGTTTGATTCGTAATTGCTTTGTTAAAGCTTTATTCAGCTCTTTGATCTTCGTATATGCATTAGTAAATCTCTCTTTACTCCACTTTGTAAGTACTTGTGATGTTCTCTCTAATTTCTCTACAAATGAGGAGGAGTGAGATGTGTTTTCTGCCCACCCTTGTTGGATAGCTATCTGATAATCTGGATGATCTGTCCAGAAAGCTTCCAATTTAAATTGTTTCTTCCTCTTCTGAAAACTAGGATGCAATCGAAGGACTAAGGGACTATGGTCAGATCCAATAGCCGGGAAAGCCCGAACTTCGCTTCATGAAAGGTGACTCTCCACTCTAATGTACGAGCACTCTATCGAGTCTCTTTTAACCAAATCGATCCGTCCACATTATTTGCCCATGTAAATGCACATCCATGGCTGTCTATATCCATTAGAGATAGGTCATTAAGCATATTTCGGAATGCTGCAATTCTATTGTTGTCTGCTTCTTTTTTCCCTAGTTTCTCCCATACATACAGTATTTCATTGAAGTCTCCCATACATATCCAAGGCATAGATGTTATAGGTTTGAGATTACCCAACATTTGCCATAGGTTCACCGTTCCCCAAAATCGGTAGAAGCATGTAGGAAGGTGATCATCATTTGTTTGCTATCTAGATCGGTACATCGCACATCAATGAAATGTTTTGAACTTGCTTGCACCTTTAAATCAATCTCCTCTTGCCACATGATAGCCAATCCCCCGCTATTCCCATTGGATTAACCAAGTAGAGATTCTGGAATTGAAGTTGTTTGCAAATCTTATCCACCATCGTTGCTTTATTCTTTGTCTCCATAAGAAAAAGTAGTCTGGGCCTTTCGAGAGCAATTAAGGCTCTTAATTCTTGGATTGTCAGGGGGTTGCCCAGCCCCTAACAATTCCAACTCACGATTTTCATGGCTTCTGTGGTGGCTTATTAAGGCTAGCCACCAAAGCCCATTCGTGCCCATCTTGAAGCAATTTCACTGGGGTTTCCAGAAGGTCTACTTCATCTATAAGAAGAGAGGATGTTGTTGGTGTGCATTTCTGTTTTTTTGCCTTTTGTACTTTCATGGTTTTCTTGCTACTTTTCCCCACTTTTAAGAGCTGTGGGTTGATGAAGTCAGGGCATACTATCTGTTTTCCACGATCTCTGTCTTCCACTAAAGTAGTTCCACTGTTGGGCTAATCTCCCGATCTGTCAGCTGCTTTCGATCTTTTTTACAGCTTGTGACAATTTGCATATCACAGGCTACCCCTTGAGCCGGTTGAGAGGGAGTATTAGGAACAGTTTCTTCTACTGTCAATTCCTCCTCTTTTTTCCCATAGAACGCCTCCCAGTAAGGACTATGATCAATATTTTCTGCTTTCAACCAGGGTCCAAATAACCCTTTCTTGTTCACTGCCCAGGGTGAAGTAGCATAAGGGATCTCAAGGCAATCTGTTGCATAGTGCCCAACTTTGCCACAGGAGTAGCAATAATGTGGTAAACGCTCATACTTAAACTCCACCCACAGCCAGTTGTTTCCAATGTCCAGAATAGCTCCCGCTTTCAAAGGTAAAGTCGAGATCAATCTCTACTCTAACTCTACCTCCCCGTTGCAGGGCGGTATTGGTAGAATCGAGTTGTACTTCAATAACTTTTCCCATTCTTTTCCCCAGATCAGTAAACACTGTGTCTAATCTCCAACCAGGTGGAACTCCTCCAATGCGCACCCAGAAAGCTGCCCTATTGAAATCATAGCAATGTTCAGGGACTTCAGGGAGGCACTGTTTCAGAACAAGCAAATTAGTGGCATATAACCAAGGTGAACTTCTGATAACTCTTTGTTTGTCTTCTTCGATTGAAAAACAAATGTGAAGTGCCCTGGTTCCTTTTGAGTACACAGAACCCCTTCATTTTCCAAGCTTTTTCATTGTTGTGATAAAAGCGGGAAATTGACATTTGGTTTGGAGTACAATTTGCCGAAGAGAGTACGACGGCATTCCTCCCTTTTACGTAGAGGTATTTCAGGCGAGACACTTCGACTACATCTTCCTCGGACCACGGGTACCCTAAACTTTTACACAATGCAGCCACTCGCATCTCATTTTCTACTTTACTTTCCATTTTCTCTAACTTTCAGTCGATTACCTAGATAAAATCAGGTCTATCCAATCAACATCCCCAGAACAGCCCAAATCAACGATACCATGCTCCCTACTCCAATGACAACCCAACTTCACCAAAGTGCGAATTCCACATCGATCTCATCAGCCCAACAACAACACAAGAACATTAAACGAAGATCTACACAACACAGACTCAGATGCCTCAGAATCACTTCACCTGGATAACTTACGATCATGATCGTCCGAATAAACGGATGGAAACCGGATGAGCATCCGGAGAAGACACTTTGGGGGTTTTTCATTGTAATACTTACGGAATCTTTTTGTTTTCCTATTTGTAAACAAGTCGGGAGGAAAGAACCGAATCTTGGAAGAAAACCAGGGATTGAGGGCCTAGGGTTTAAGAAAAAAGAGGGGAGAACGCTACCCTGAATGTAGAGAGGAAACTCGCAAAAGCGAGAGCGGTACTGGACATATTTTATTTAAAAACTGAATCGAACAGATTTTATGCAATTGATTCTGAGTTGATTCACACAAGGACTAGCTCAATTTCGGATTAAAAGATTTGGAAATCAACGATGACCAATTCTATTCCCAATTCTCGACTTTGAATGTTCTATTATGTTTTAAAATAGGTTTTCAATGAGAATCGGTTTTGAATTGATTCAAAATCAAACCCTACAAGTCTTTTGATTGAGAATAAAATAAATAATGAAGTTGAGTATTCCAATACAAGTAGGTGGCTAAGAATCAGTTCTAATAGGGTAGGCTGCGAGTTCATGATCCTACTCTAACACTGATCACCAATTATCATTAGGATTGAGGAAAAAAAAAGACAATAAAAACCAGTATAAATGCTTGCGAATTAAATAATAATGGAGAAGGAACTGATATGATAGATGGTGTCATAAGATTCAACCATGGCCAGTACTTTCGAACGCCCTTTTATTATTCAAATAATGTCTCCTAGGGAGAATAGAGTGGAGCCCCTAATTATGATAATATTTTTTAGTTCTCCCTAAGGTCGCATTATTATATAGTTCTTTTGTTATAGGAACCGCATAGATTATATTTGAGGTTCAAGCTAATGATGATAATCCCATTGACGAGTGACCTAATATATTATCGGAATCCGTGCCTTTGTCAATTTTTTTTTTAAAAAAAAAAAAATCGGCACCACCTTTAATATTCATCAATAATAAAGTACCTCACCTCCGACTTTCATTCAATGTGGGTCTTTTCTTGAGTTAAAGTAGCCTTTAGTTTGCTTGCGTGGCGTCTCATTAGTTCAATCAGTGACCGAATTAGAGATTTCTTTTTTTCTTTGGGAGGTCGAAATTTGTATTTATTTTTCACTAAAACAAAATATCTAATCAAAATAGAACAAATATGTTAGATGAAATAGGGTTATATCCCAAAATAACCCGACCTTTAATTAGTTTTTTTTTTTCAAATTATCTCCAAAGGGTGGTGTCTTCGTGGCCAACTTTCATACAACTAAACCTTAAATAACGACTAAAATGCCGAGTTGTCAAGAGTCGAGGAAAACAAAACCCGCTTTGCTTTCTTAAAGTTTGTCATCAAATATTTTGCCCCTCACCATTATCCCTCTAATTCTTAATTTTCTCAAACTTGCCATTTATGGATATGACTGGACCGTTGTATTAGCAAATTTCTCATAAAAATTTCTCATAAAACAACTAAAGGGTTTACGACGTTATTTGGAATCCGTATAGTAGGGTTACAATTGAAATAGTAATTTCTTTTTATTGATAATAATTAATCCTACTATGTAAATATCTTTACTTGGCTACTCGACAAAACTAATATATTTTAACCCGGTAAATTAATTTTTGAGGTACCTGATGTTATTTCGGCAGCTTTCCAAAGGATAAGTTTGGTCCCGAATGTTTTTCGTACACTTATAAATGCCTAAATGAGGGTGTCTTTTGTCTGTACATCTTACATTATCTCTCTTCATAATCAGTTTGGGCCACACCTCTTTGTCGTGACATCGTTTTGCTTGACTTCAATGCATGTGATAAATTGGACTCTCGGCAAATTTAGAGAAATAAATTGTACTAAAAGGAAGAAAAATGATCTTGCAGAGGATGAAAATTTGTGCATATCTCCTGGTACTGAGGTTGACTAGCTCAGTCAATATTGTGAATTTTTTTTGGTCGGCCAGATATTTTTTTGGGACTTCGAAGCTCCTTCACGAGAAATGTGGCGGGTCCTTAATTGGTAATTAGCCCACTTGGGAAAATCCCTCTATCCGGAGAAGGGGAGCTTCGAACTCCCAGGAACTCCTGGCGGTCCAGTATTGTGAATTAATAAGCTCTTAAATTCGAGGTTTCATGATTATTATAAAATCATTAAGAATTAGCTAGTAATTGCAGTCCAATTATGGCTAGAGGTAAAGTGAATTAAATAAGGCAATATAGTGACACGATTTGATTGTGTTTGTCTGTCTCAACAAAGAACAAGAAGCGAAGAGTGCATCACTTACATTCGAGTTTTAAACTCTTTATATAAAGGCAATATTTCACCACCTCTCAATTTGAACTTTTAAAATTTTTACATAATTCCTTCTTCCCTTTTTAAAATCCAATTTTAACTCCTACCACAACAGGTGCCAAAGAAAAATTAAGGGGAAAAAAAAAAACCCAAAGGAAAACGAGCGAATTCATCGTTATTCCACATCGCTCAAACCTCACGACAGACGACACCGACCGTCGCTCATTCCAGGCAAATCACACGAGGGTCTTGCACGCGGACGTCTCCGGATCCCACATCGCCGGCAGCAGGAACTTCCGGCCGCCGAGCCCGTTGCCGTTGTAGCTCGCGCCGGTCGCCTTGTCTACCAGGAGCTGGCCCGGGTAGCCCGGGTACGCGCCCGACCCGTATATCCCCGTGCACGCCGACACCGCCTCCAGCGGCGCGTCCGCCGGGCCCTGGAAGTACCCGCTCCCGAACGGGTTCGTGACGGCGCCGGCGAGGAGCGTCGCCAGGTTGATCACCATGCCGTCGGCCCCGACGTCGCCGCTCGGCGCCACCAGCGGCGGCGTCTGCGGGCCGTACATGGGCTGGTGAAACGGCCACGCGCACTGCCCCGGGCACTGCGTCTCCGAGTTCCCCACCCACACGAACGCCGACCCGGGCCGGGCCGACCCGTGCGTCCCGCACCGCATGCAGAACCCTTCCACGGCGACGTCCGCCGCCGTGAGGACGACGGTGATGGTGCCCGGAGCGGCATTGAACTTGCCGGCGAGGGCGCGGAGGTGGCGGTTCTTGAGGGACTTCCCGAGGGCGTACGCCTCGCGGAGCGCCTGCCTCCCGACGACGAGGTTGGAGCCGCCGCCCTTGTACTTCTCGGTGGTGCGCCACCAGGAGGCGGCGGAGGGGGGAGGGGAGCGGGAGTAGCCGAGGGAGCGGATGAAGTCGACGATGACGGATCGCTGGGTGGGGGAGAAGCGACCGTACCACACGAGGTCGACAGTGATGTTGCCCTTGAGAAGAGCTCCATTATGGTACTTGAGGACGAGAGGTTGTTGCTGGACAAGGGCGGCGGAGGAGGAGGAGATGGAGCTCGAGAAGAGGATGAAGAGGAAGGAGAAGAGAAGAGAGTGCGAGATAGTGAAACGCCATTGACGCGGCCTCGAAGCTTTTAGAGAGAGAGAGAGAGAGGAGAGAGGGAGTGGGAAGAAATACGAAGGGCGAGGGTATTTATATTGAGAATGAAGAGGAGGAGAGGGAGACAGCTGTTAGCCAAGTATCAATATTGATCGAATTCGTTTCCTTTTTTTCCTGGCCATAGCCAAATTGATTTTCGATACATATAAATATGGTCAATTTAGGTATGGTAGTGTATGTATTGTGATGATGCGATTAAATCAAATATTGTGTCGAATCAATTATAGGTAACATGTGTGAAAGTCGATTATTCTTTGTGTCTATGGAATGAGAATTCCTACCTAAACTCGAATCTATAAATTGAGTGCAATTTCTGTGATTGAATGTTAGAGCACTTACATAATCATAATGATTTTGATTGATTCAAGTCCAATAAATATTCAATTGTTGTAATGATGAAAATAATTCATATGAAGAAAGAGAAATAAGGCAAGATTCATTAAAAACTAGGAATGTCACGTCTTGTTAGGTTTAAACTCATTTTAAGGCCAAGACACCCTCCCAAAAAGATCTATGTGCTGGTCAGAACTAGCCTTTTTTTTAAAAGATCCGAAAACAAAAGTATCTCCTACTCTTGCACGAAATTGGACGTAAATGTACTTCCTACCCAAGATTCTAGGGGGTAGGTGACGTGAATAATGATGATGGGACATTCATTATTAATAAAACTGAGAGAAGTGATTGCTAATTTTAACGTGGAGGGAAAGTAATTTATAGCGAGGGAAAAAGAGCATACGTAACGTGTCCTCTTCGGGTCATTCATTTCAATTTTTTTGAAATTTATTTATGATAAAAAGCGTCGCGTCAATTTATTGCGTCAATCTTTTTCTCTCTTTAAATTGAAAATAAATAAATAATAATAACAAGAGAATGACGATGACCATTTTTATGTCTTTGCCTTTGCACCAATTGGGGAAGTCCAAGTTCTTGGGTTTTTCTTTAAGGTATTCGGTACAATGTAGTGGCGTAGGATACTCGTGCGCAAAATACAGCCTCGTGAAGAGAAAGAATCAGGGTCAACGTCAACGGAGCGCCGCGTGGAGTGAAGCGATTGGTCGGGGGATGAGGGGATGGGAGTCTCTGCCAGGCTGTGGGGGTGACGTGGCGGTCTGGGCTGTAAGGCAGGGAGGCTTTAGTAGCTTCTTGACGGCGACCCTGTGACTTTTAGGAGCTCCGGAGCCCCCCAGCGACCCCCAATGCACGCCAATTTTGAAGAGAGGCCCCCAAAAGAGAAATTAATAAAAAATAAATTAGGTGATATTGTGTTTGATTATTTAGATGCTGCAAACACTAAAATAAAAAGATGCCGGCTATTAATTTGTGAATTATTGTGGACTCTATTAAGCACGGCAGATGACGCATTATTTAAAACCGATGAAAAAGAATTTTCTACATGTACCAATCGGCGTCTTCTTTTTTTTTTTCGAAATTGTCCTAGTTTATATTATTAAAATGTCTAATTCATAAATTTATATAATAGATTTAAAGAGATCACATGTATATAAAAAGTATCTAAATCCTATAAACAAAAGAAAATGGATTTTTCAACAAATATACTGATTAACAAGTAGTATTGTAGACATTGCCATTAGTTTTTCTTTGCAATTTTAGATGCACTAGAGACTAATGTAAATTCTATTGGATATTTCAATAATAATTTGAAATATTTACAATAATAGCCGCGATAAAAGTTATGACCGCATTGAAAACCATCATTATTTTTAACAGTCACATAATGATTTATTAACGGTCATATAACGGCTTTTCAATCATTTTGTAATGTTTAATTTATTTCTCAAATAAATCATTCATTATTTTACAACGATTCTATTTTGTTTGAATATAAAAATAAAATCTCCTAAAACAATCTTGAAAATATACACCAAATGAAATGGAGAATATATTTTCTTTAAAACATATTTCACAACATTGTTTCTGTTCTTTCTAATATTCAATGCGGAATATAAAAGAATGTCTATTGTATATTGGGAGGGTAGCCGTCAGAAGCCTCTCGCACCGAGTTTCGCATTCCAAGGGGTGGAATTATCCTTAAGAATAGTGCATACGCCTGCACGCCTCAGGCAAATTTATTTATTCTCGTTAGCTCTTTCTTACAAATTCAAGAAAGGTATGTTGTCCTAAAATGTAACCCTAACCTTTGCCTAAAAGAATTGCCTTTTCGCCTCCAAGTACCAATGATCAATATCTCAAGATCTTCGAGTCTCCGAAACTTTCAGATTGGATTTGAAAATATTTAACTTGTAGCTAAAAATAAAATTGGAAGAAGTAACATGTTTTTCTTTTCAAATAAGTCCCTACAAGAGCACAATCCTGAACCCATTCCTTTTCTTTACACTTCCAAAGAAAGGGTATGACGTCCCAATTGAGGACAATGCATCCCACCATGACTTCAGTCCAATCTCGCCCCATGATTGTTCCGATCGGATCGGACGTGGCCGTGATTAAAAAGGACGGTTCGCTGAATCACGTATTGATTTCCTCCGGGAAGAGTCAAAGATTAGATGAGATTAGACCCGACCTTTGCTTGATTGATTGGATGTTCGATGATCTCATGCAATTAATTTGCACAGTTCTGCACTGACTCTCTTCTCTCCTCTCGCATCATCATCACTTGTCGCGTCTTTTGTCTTTCGTTCTCTGCAAAAGCCTCGAGTCATCAGCTCTTAAAAGAGTCTCTGACTTCCCTACTCTGGCTCTTGCGTATGGGCAGTCCTTTAAACACAAATTTAAGAAAGTAATTAATAACGCGAAAAACCCTTCAAATTAGTAAATATATAATAAATCTATTCCAAATTAATTTTTTAACTGCCGAAAATTCAAACTAGGATACCTATTACACCTCTAGCCAAATAATCTTTTTAATTAGTTTCTATTAAATTGGATTACTATAAAGAAAAACCATAAACCCGCACACCTATGACAATCGAAAGATAAAACCCCAAGTTGGTTCATCCGTCAACCATCACGTGTCATCCGATTAAGCAATTTGATAATAAACTTTCACTAAAACTAACACATGATAAATTTGTCATGGTTGTATTAGTTTTGGATTAGTATGGGATAAGTGTGTAACGGATGTATCAATGATTTTTCGTAATATTAACTATTAAGAAAATATTAAGGCAAATGACACAGACGATCCCTCAATTTGGAGAGATCAATTAAAAAAATTAAAGAGTGGAAGTTTATTCTCTTTTTACGATGGCATAAATAGAAATACAAATTTGAAAACATAATTAATTCATTTTATCGAATATCTATGGGTAAATTTTCAAAGACCTTAATGAATTAATTTACTTGGTTTGATTTAATCTTTATTCAACAAATATTCAAAAGTCTTTCAGATTATATGAATACATTTCCATTATATTTTTTATAATTACAAAAATTTAAATTGGCTATTAAGTCACAATGAGAAACTAATTTTTTTTCTTTGAACTTTTAAAAAGTCTAAATAAACAGGCCTTGTATGGGGGTGTGTATATATATCTAACTCTTGAGAGATAAAAGAGGTCGCGTGTAAAATATCCGGTTAATAAGCCTTTGAACATTTGTTAAACATGGTTCAAGATGAAGTAGTTGATCTTTAAAATATTAATTGTTTATATTACCGTTTAGTGATATATATTTTATAGTCACTTAAAGTATTCCATATTGGTATATCATAAACAATATCCAATGGGATTTGTAATCCAGAAAATTTTAAACCTATTGTTCGACAGCCAATTCAATCTAAAATTTTCAATTTTATCAAATTATTCCTAAGCTTATTATTAGTGTTCACCATCTTACGTAGTATGACCGGCGCAAACATGAATAATTTTCTTTATCTTTTTCTTTCTTTCGAAAAAAATTCAAAAGAAAATCTTATTATGTCAACAGTTGCCACGTCAGAGATTTCCAATCAAAATTGACTAAAATGATTAAATTAGCAAATCTTTAAAAATGTTTATAACTAAATTATCAAAATTGAAAATTTTATGACTAAATTGACCACTAAACAATATGTTAATAATTTTTGGGAAATTGGCAAATCGTTAAAAAGCCTAAAACTAAATTTACAAGTTATCAAAAGG
This sequence comes from Eucalyptus cloeziana, assembly GCA_014182715.1. Taxonomy (NCBI): domain Eukaryota; kingdom Viridiplantae; phylum Streptophyta; class Magnoliopsida; order Myrtales; family Myrtaceae; genus Eucalyptus; species Eucalyptus cloeziana. The sequence goes on from CM024644.1 coordinate 3,845,683, forward strand.
TTCAAGACTAAATTAGCAAAATTGAATATTTTAGGACTAAATTAGCCACCATACAATAGGTCTATAATTTTTTGGACAATTTTCTTAATGACACTTATTAAACATCCAAATTAGGAAAGACTCTCTTTTACGATACATGTCTTTCTCATGTTATGTGAAATCAACACATTGGAAATCGGTATAGCTCTTTACTAAATGCAATTAACTAGTGTTTCGAGATACTCATTAACAAAATCAGACACCATCCGATAAAAGTTTTGGGGGAAAAAAAGAAGAAGAAAGAAAGAGCAAGAGACCCAATTCCCATTTCTTGTTTGGGAGTGGCAAGCCTAGAATTCCATCACAATCAAAGTTGGGAAAGAAGGGGAATTTTGAGGACCACAAAGGGAGCTAAGCCGTGGGGGGCTTAGAATGCATCCAATTCCTACATTAGCTGGCATACATGGGAGAGTCAAAAAGGACGTGTGTGTGCATTATCCCACCTTCCAAAGGCTTCCCCCGTTTTCCTAGAATTGGGTGTAGACCCGACAAAATCGAACTCCCTTTCATGATTTGGTTTCTTCTCCAAATTTCTATATTCTTATCTCTAATAATGGAGCACATAGACTCCCTTGAAAGGTCTTTGTGCTCATAATTTTTTAACATGACCCATTTGCACGATATGATCACCGTTCCGGACAAGAGATGAATTTAAAGGAAATAGTTTGCCACAGTATGAGTAGATATAATTAATTCATATGTTGATTCGAATCAGCACGTGTTCATTGTTAATTAATTGTTTCATTTTATTATCAAAATCATGATGTTCTATACAAGCCGAGGTAACATGAATCTCAAGTATCTTTATGACATGATATTACAAAATGTCGACCATGATTAGATGTGAAAAAGTTACTTACATGGGAAATAATTTCTTGTGAAGAGTAATGTCATCCCCACCTAATGAAACAGCCACTAGTTTTAAAGTTTAATAAAATGTCAACCAAAGTTTTGTCTCGAGTTTCGAGTGATTGGCCCGATATGCACTAGATTATTATTATTATTATTATTATTATTATTATTATTATTATTATTATTATTATTATTATTATTATTATTATTATTATTATTATTATTATTATTATTATTATTATTATTTAAGTGATGTGAGAAATTGAACTTATGCCGTTTGCCTAATTTATTCATTAACAAAGCCAATCTTCCTTTGCAAATACTCAAATAAAATATTCACGTATATCAAGTAGCAAGCACAAGACTTTAGCCTAAAACATTGTCATTAATTCTCTTAAAAATCCATATGCGACGCTTGTTAAATAACTAGACAAGGGAGTAGTGTAATTCTTAATGCATTAAGTGTACTCACCATATGTAAAATCAATATTTTGAAAATTGAACATAATTTTTTTAAATATATTTTAATAAAGTACTTTGGGAATATTCCTTAAAAGAAGTGAGATATTACCACCCCTTTAGATTAGGAACAAGAATCAGCAAATTATCACAAAACGACAATGCCATTCATCCTATGACATTGCTTCCTTATCTTATCTTACATCGAACGATGGGGAAGGCTTGCCAATTCGGGAGCAAAGGATGGACAGAAAGCTGTCGCGCAGTGGGTGGAAAATAGGCACCATTTTAGGATGACGCCAGACATTTATTACTTCCCCCCCTGGACCGCAACGACTATTACTTAGCGTTGACACGCCTCTAGTGAGAGTAAATGAATCACAACCGTCGACCCCTCCACGAGATCAACGACCGCCGTTCACTCGACCGATTGGGTTCGGACCTGATGCCCCGAGGTACTTGGATTGGAAGTGTCGGACCATGGGTGTGAGCAGAGGTGATCGGGTTCAGGATGGATAAAATTTAGATCTGGACCTTATACCTCACTTTGTTATAATCGGTTTTTCTTTTTGAACCCGTACCCAACCCATTTTATTTTTCTAGTCCGATTCCAGGATTAATTCTATTTCCATTGGAACCTATTTTGTAATTTCCCGATATTCTATACAACTTCAAATTTTATATTAATATACGAGAAAATAACGTAATCTTTCTTAATTTATATCGAAACATTAATCATTTGTAATAAATAAATACATGAACTTTTTAATTAAACGAAAAATTAAGGATCCATAGAGTTAATTATAATAAATAAAATCATAAGACAAAGAATTAGTAATAAACATGAATCTAATATTAGTCTTATTCCCATAACTATTACAAGAAGCTACTCATTTATGCAAACATAACTCCTTCTACAAAAGAAAAATTAGGCAAGCCAATCCACGTGATATCATCATCCGTCCGTCGGATGATGCGAGAAGGAGCCGATGAGGGAGAGAAGCAAATGAGGAAGATGAACGATGAAGGAGGAGTGTCGTGTGTGTTTGAGAGAGCCAAGAGGAAAAACTCTGTATGATTGCGATAGTAAGAATAAAAATAAGGCGAAAGAAAATAGGGTTTTAGACTTATACTTACAAAATCGGTTCCTGAGTGGGTAATCAATTGGACCTGGTTCCCGGACCGATTTCAACAGGAATCGGTTCCCGACTCTGTTTTCCGGATGGGCCATCTAGTTCCCGAGTATACTCGGTCCGGTTACACACCTCTAGGTTTGAGAGGGTTTCCCAGTAGTGACTGCCCAACTTGTACTCGAAATGGTGCAAAGCTAAATTTGTTTGTAAAAATGTTTAAATATGAATTATTATCGATAGTCAATTTTTTTTCATTAACTAATTATTTTAAGCGTTATAAACGATAATATTTTAGAAAATATATTTAAAATTATTTATTTTTAGTGAAACAAATTGAGCAATACTTACTTTGAAACTTAGCCATTTCTCGTTTTTTTTTTTCTTCTAATTGTGAAAGATATGAGATGTGAATTAATTCACTTGATTAAATAATTATAACCGAGACCCATAATGACACATGATTTGAGTAGTTGATTATTCCATTAGAATAATTGTGAAAAATACTGAATAAGATCATTAATGTCTTGAGAATTGCATATGACAATGGGACAAACTGTGTCCAAGAATCACTTATAAAATAAAATAAAATAAAAAAAATAAAAACAAAAAAATCACATGGTGCATGCACATTACCGAAATAGACGACTTATGCAAATTAATTAGGTTGGGGTAGCCAACACGTTCAAAAGTGACGGATCGTGCAAGATTGAAGTTGACAATTGACCGAACGAACTATAATATAAATATCGATTTGAATATCATTTTTTTTCCCTTCTCGAGTCTTCGTCAGCCAGTTTGCATGGATGGAACTTGGATGACCTATTAATATTTTCCCAATAAATTAAAAATTATCAGCAAAATACATGACTGTCCAATAGAAACTCCCAGTAATTTTATCATGTAAATCACTAAAAAAATTAATGTTTTTCGATAATCATCGATATTATCATTATAAACCACCTTGTCTATATGATAATAAAAAAAGAAAGAATTAATACTATAAAAAGTCTCAAACTGATACACTTGTAATAAATTGATTCCAATTTTTTTTTAATCGTAAAAAGTCATGAACTAGTATATTATAATAAATTTATTTCAAAATAATTTTTAATTACCAAAATCCATAAAATAATACATTTATTCCAAAAAATTTTAATTACTTCCTAAAATTTTTATTAAAAATTTAAAATTTCTATTAAATTGAATTAATACCACAAAAATTCATAAACTATTACACTTGTAATAAATTAAGGATAAAACTCAAAATCGATACACTTATCAATTATCATGTCAAATTAAATTTAACAAAAACTAAGTGAGAGTAAATTTATTACAAGATTATTAATTTGATATTTTTTTATGATAAAAAATTTTTAATTTGAGATAAATTTATGATAGATATATTGATTTGGAGTTTTTTTGTGATATTAATTTAAAAAAAAAAATGCAAGGCGAGTGTCACGGGCGTGAAGCAGCGGCGCGTGGGAGGAGTCGGCACGCAAGCGGACAATCTCTGGTCAACGCTCGAAGAAAACACGCCCGCCTCATGCATTACCAAGGCCAAACCCACGTGCTTTTTACCAAGTTTGTCGTCAAGCATTTTGCCCCCTCCTTACCTCCTTACCTTCCCTTCGACTTTTTTTTCATTTTTACACGTGACCGACCAAAAAAAAAAAACCTATTTTACACGTGTCGGCTTCTCATACACTCGCTGGGTGGGGCCCTTTAAGCCGGTCCAATCTTCAAGAGGTCCCTTCTGATAAATTTTTAGGAGTACTTTTCATAGTTGGATTTCTTTATGGAGTCATCTCAGCTTGACTAATGCTTAGATATATAACAGTGTTAATATCATTAAAAATTTCAAATCAATATCTCAATCTTCAAAATTTCTAACTGATGCATGCATAGCACATTTATTATAAAATATTTTTCTCTTTACAAAAAATCTCAAATTAATACTATTGAGCTAAATTCACCATACATTAAAATATGTACATGTCAACACGTGATATGAATTTATAATTCTTGTATTGAAAATATGCATTTTATGGAAAAAAACTTATAAAGATGAAATTTGTGCATAGCAATGGCAATCAAGGTAGATACCATGAATCAATTAGGTCTAAGATGCGAGTTTTCACATCTTGCGAGCTTTGTGTCGGTGCATTGCATATCCCCACCATGATTTGATTGAATAGTTTTGCATGCATGCATTGCACGTTTGGCAATCATTTTGATGGGCCTTTTGATGTGTTGTTATACCAACACCCTCATTTGCTAATGTTTTTTTTAGTCCATTTGCTATGTGTTTGATTCCACAAAATAGCAAAAAAGATATATATGTTTTTTCCGAACGTTCATTCCAAATTCTATATATTTTTATACTTTCTCAATTTTGGTATGTGTTTGGAGTGGCGTATATCATGATTATTTCGTTTTACTTTATGTCTTTCTTGGATTTTTCTTTTTCGAATTCCAATAAATAACAACACTTAAAAAGGTTTAATTTTTTTTTTTTTACGAATTTAAAAGAATTTAATACAGCGGACATTTCATTTCTTCCCAAAGTTTGGAGGAGGCACATATTGACTCTCCAACTTCTATAGAATGTCATCTTTGCATCCCTAAATTGAGATAATATATACAATTATAACACTAGAACACGGAACGAAAACTAAATATAAATAAAGACTGTAGGACGTAGATAAGCTTCTATAGTAGTAAGATAAAATGTTTCCATGATTATCTTTAGAAAAATTGATAAATGGAAGAATTCGACCATCATAATGAAAATATAGGACTCTTCCATCACTATAGTCACAGTAGCGTGATTGATTTCGCCATGATATGTCAATAACATGCTGACCGATAAGTTAGGTTTAGAGATGCATGGAGTAGATTTGGATCAAATTGGAACAAATAGCACACACATTGCAGCATTATATCGTCCTTGTGTTGAAAAAATCGTTATTCTTTTGGTAATATATGATGTACAAATTAGGTCCAAACATTATGAAGTTAGGTGTGGATAGTGATGAGGGTGGGGTCGAAAAAGGAGAGGATGAATTTGAGCCGCGAAACTAACCATTGAGGATCCAATAAAGAGCAAGTCTAATAAGGCAACTGTCATCTGTACCTCAAGCTCTTGCTCTCATTTTTCATCCAAACTTTCATCTTTCCTCTTTTTATTTTTCCTTCTTCTTAATATAGCATATCTTTTTTAGTTCCAGCTAAGGTTAGAGAACCTTGCCGGGTCAATTCCATGTTACAGCCACAACATTCACGTTCGCTGGTTTTAGCAATGATGGAACGATATAAAATAAAAGATCAGACACGTTGTGAAAACGGGACTATTTAAAGCCTACCACATTCGAATTTAAAGGTGTGCTTAAATGATAAGGTTTTAGGTAGTTAGTGTGTCTATTTTAATATCACATTTGATCATGACAATGATTAGTTCTTTTTCTATTTAAATAGGAGATGTCATTATTACAATGCAAATGCTATACAGTTATGTGTCTATAATTACTAATTTTTATTGAAAAGGAATATAATTATGTCTTTCGTGATCAAAATTGTTACCATCGCATCCTGATTGGACAGTCAATTATTGCTCCATATAGACAAACAACCTCTTTGATTAGGCAAGTCAAATTCAATTATTGATTCTTTTTTAGGTGGACGTTGAAAATGGCTCACTTCCATTCATGTCATGTCTCAGAGCACTGTCAAGTTCAAATGCGATTGAAAAATGTGGTTCCCATGTTCAATAATGAAAAGGTTAAGAGGAAGCATGACAAATTAGGAGTCGTCCTCTATTAAGGATCCGTACTGGTCTTACTTAGCGGACTACAAACACGTTCACACGAGTGGCACTTCAATTCCTGAAACATTTGAGAACCAGCCTTGACTGGTTTTTTGGCTTTGAATTGATCGATTTTACTGGGAAACTGGCCTTAAAACAAACCTTACAAGTCACTTAATTGAGAATTTTTTACAAAAAATAAGAAAGTTGAGCATTCTGGCATAAGCAGGCAATTGGGAAGCGGCTTTGACCTAGTAGGTTCTCGATTCTTGATCTGGAATGATTCCCGATCTAGAATGTACCTACTAAAGGCTAATCACCCATATCTTTTACTAATCATGGTTAGGATCGAGAAAATATTCAGTACAAAATACATTAAATTAGAAAAATTTCACTAGAATAGAAAACAGCAGGGTCGTTAGCTTAATATAAGCTGACTTTTAGTAAACTTTCGAAAAATACCTTGGCCCCTTTAGATCTATACCGAACCTTTCATGTTCACTTCAAATCTATCCTATCATTATTATGTGGCCGGTCCATTCATTAACATGCGTTGATGAGCAAAACAATGTCATTTCACACTCCCTTCTCTCTCCAACAAGGAAGGGGGAGGTGGGGGGTTCGAATTTCCACATTCTCAAGGGGAGTTGGGGTGAGGACGCATTAGTTTCAGGAGTGAGTTTCGACTTCCACGTTCTGTAAGGAGGCAAGACAAAAATTTGAGCGTGAGAGTTAGAATAGACATAGAGTAGGACCGACAAAAAAAAAAAAAAAACCAAGCAGCTGCCTCCGCTGAGCCCTCATAAATTCCAAGGCGAGTATCACGCGCCTGAAGTGGCGGCACGTGGGGCGGAGTCGGAACACGAGCGGACGATTTCAGGGTGAGGACTCGATGAAAACACGCATGCATCTTGCCAAAGGCCAAACCCCACTTGCATCTGTCAAGTTTGCCGTCCAACATTTCGTCCCTCTTTATCATCCCTTTGATTTTTCGCTCCCCAGTCGTATCGCCTAATACAGCCGACACTAATTAGATTTCAAATGAGCAACTTCGAGCAATAATGAACCAGAGAGAGTATACTAGATTTCACCTGAAGGTTTATAACTACATTATAATAATAAAAAAATTTAGGACTACATTAGAATCCGTACAATAAATTTAGAGGCGAAAGTACGAAAAATGTCATAAATTTATGTTGTACCAATTTAATCTTAAATCTTTTGTATTTGTTCTGATTGAGTCCGTTCTACTAGTAATTATTGCCGGTCACAATGGAAAAAAAGAAAATATAAATAAATAAATATAAAAAATATGAAAAAATTATAAAATTTATCCACGTTAGCATTAATTGTGTCACGTGAGAGGCAACATGCCAAGGCCAAATTCCCCTTACTTTTATCAAGTTTTTTGTCCAACATTTCACCCTCTTTATCATTCATTTGATTTTTCAATTACTAGCCATAGCCAATATTGGTTAGTATGGCCAACAATAACCCGATCATTACGTCAGCAATTTCACATAAGTGTTTATAACTACATTACAACAATCGAAAGATTTAGAAATACCTTAAAATTTGTACAATTAATAATTACTTATCCTGTTACGTAAAATACATTGATAAAGAATATATTTTGATTTGGCAATTAATTTTAACATGCCTAACATAGTTATGGCAGCCTTATGAAAGGATAAGTTTGGCCCCGAATGTTTTTTTGTGCAGCTATAAATGCCAAAAATGTGGGTGTGCCTTTTGTCCGTACCTCACATCTTCCCTCCACCTCGTCCCTAGTACTGTTGTCTCTTCATATTCACTTTTGCCCGCACCTTCTTCTCATGACATGCTTCAGCTTGATTTCATCGCATGTAATAAATTGGACTTGCAGCTGAAAATGTTAAGAGATATAAATTGGAATTGAAAAATAAAACTTGTGGAGGATGAATATTTGTGCATAGCAAGAGTGATCTAGGTTGACCGAATTGGTTAGGTCTTGGATGAGATTTCAATTTTGAGGACTGTTATATAACCCTTAAGGTTACGTTTGGTCGTCCGGATTTCTAATCAGGATAGGACCGGATAAAATATGATATGAAATCCTTGAATTTTTCTATATCTTATCCACTGTTTAGTGAATTGCGGTATTAAAATCAGATATATTTACATCATATATATATTTTAATATAAACAGCATATCATTGTAAATGAATCAAAAATTTTATAAATAAAGAAAATCTCCGCGACGTTATTCCTTATTTTGTTTTTATTTTTATTTATTTTTCCTCTTTTAAAATTATTTTATTTATTATTTTTTCCCCTTTCATCATTCTTTGATAAAATTTTATCAAATAGTAAACTGTACTAACATACCTAAAATATATAATATATATAAATATATAATTTATAGATAGAATATTTATTGTAAGATGGAATTAAAGTTGAATATATAAATTAAAATAAGATAAAATTAAAAATTATTTTTTAAATTATTTTCTTAAATTAGAATTCAAATATTATTTATATTGAAATATAATTTTATTTTTTTAATTTAAGAAATTTATTATTCAATAAAAATAACTTTTCTATTGTGGACATTAGAAATCCTATCCACCTTTATCCCACATCCCCCATGGGATAATTTTATCTGATCTATAATCCCCCTTATATCTGACTTTATCCTATCCTAAGTAAGCACCAAACATAGGATAAGATCAATTATACCATATACTAAATTTTATCATAATTGCCAAATATGGCAATATCAATACTCAATCAGCTTGATTGTCAAATTGTCTCTTTTCTATCGAAGGGTATCAAACTACTTTGAGAAAATTACCAAATAAGTCTTAAAATTATTGCACTTTTGCCAACTCGGACCTAAATCTTTCAATTTTACTAATTTAATCCAAAATCTCGCAATTTCCTATGTCATACATATTTTTAAAAAATATAAAAATTGTCCTAGGTTGTTCTTTGTATGATATCAGATGTGTGCTGTGCATGAATGCATTAAAAATATTCCCACCAATAATTTGCTACAATAATTTTGCATGCATGCATCTTCTTTTTTTCTTTCAACATGAATAAAAAAAGGGTGAGAGAAACTTAATTAGAAGGGCATGACGCGCGCTCGCCAATCATTTTGATGTGGTCTTATAAACAAACGCCGTTCCAATAGAGATCTAATTTCATATGCGCATTTAAAAATGAATTGCAACGACAAAGAAAAGCCAAATAATGCACTCAATGCAAAAGGGTCTACCAATATGCTAGTTGGCCGATTTGTAGAAGACTTGAAATGTGACATCCTAATATTCTGTCGTCCTTGTGCTGTGACATCGAACAAAATTCTCATTCTTTTTGGTTCATCTATTTATCAAGAAGTGCGTATTGATGGTATGTGAGTAGGGTCAGAAAAGAGAGGGACAAATTTGAGCCACGAGACAAACCATTTAGGATCCGTCAGAAAATGACTCCAATTAGACAAGTGCCATCCGTCTCTCAAGCTCGATTTAAGTCGACTTTTTAAATTTTTTCATTAATAATTTTCTTTGTTCGCTCCATTGCATGCTTGTGCAAATAAATAATCTCGAATTGTAATATCCGAAAGAATCATCTTTCAATCGTGATGCCATTTATAAAATTTCGTATTTTTTGCTTTTCGCAGTGCAACGAATCACTAGGCCTTAGCTAGTGGCCAGCGGCCCCCTACCAATCTTAACCATGAATGAAAAAAGAAAAGAAAAGAAAAAGGAAATAAAACATTAAAAATTTTATTAAAAAATGGTAAAAATTGTCAATGTTAGCATTCGACCATGCCATGTAGGACTAAACTAACAAATCGTCAAATTGTTTATAAAAAAATTGAAAAATCTTTAAAAGGTTTGTGACTAAATAAACACAATCGAAAGATTTATGATTAAATTGACAAATTATTAAATATTTATGATTAAATTGACATATTTGAAAAATTTAAGATTGAATAAACTGTTAGACCAATTAGTTTGTAAGTTTTTGGACAATTATATCCGCACTGACAATTTGCTTGGATGATTTTGCGTGCGTGCGTCGACGCACGGTTGCCATTTTGATGGGCCTTTTGATGTGGTCATACAACCATCAAAATTGATAAGATATTTTTTGTTTAAATAGGAGGATGCCAATTATTACAATGCAAATGCTATAGAGTTATGTGTCTGTAATTACTTATTTTGTTGGAAAGGTATATAATTGTATCTGAGTGACCGAATTGTCACCATCGCATCCTGTTTGGACAGTGTCCAATTATTGGTCCATATAGATAAACATCCTATTCGATTAGGCGAGTCAAATAACGTTATTGGTTGATTTTAGGTGGACGTTGAAAAATGGCTTCTTTCCATGCATGTCGTGTCTCATGGCACTGTCAAGTTCGAGTGTGATTGAAAAGTGGGATTCTCTTGTTCAATAATGAAAAGTTTAGAGGAAGCACGACATATTTGTGGGTTGTCCTTTATGATGTTTCCTTGCGAGTCTTACTCAGTTGACTACAAACACGTCCACACAAATGCCAGTTCAATTCTCAAATAGAAAACTTGAGACCTAACCTTGACCGGTTTCTTGGCCTTGAGCCGATCGATTCAACTCGAGAATCGACCTTAAGCCAAACCCTAAGAGTCACATCATTAAGAACTTTTGCGGAAAAATTTAAAAAAATTTAAGCATTCTAGCATAAGCAGGAAATGGGGAAGTGGCTTTACTAGGGTAAGTTTCTGATTCTTGATTTGAAACCCACTCAACTTAAAACTGATCGCCCATATCTTTAACTAATTATGATTAGGTACAAAATACATTAAATTAAAAAAAAAACTTCTCTAGAATAGAATATACAATCAAAATAGCAGGGTCAATATCTTACAATAAGCTGACTTTTAGTCAACTTCTAAAAAAATATCTCGACCCTTTAAATCTTCTACCAAACCTTGTATTTTCACTTCAAATTTTTTTAAGCTGCCGTTTGTTCTCTCTATTAAAATGTTAAGTTGTGAACTGGTGTGGCCGGATTATGCGCCGGTGAGAAAAACGAGGTCGTTTCACACTCCCTTCTCTCTCTCTCTCCCACCTCCCAAGCAAGCAGCCGCCTCCGCCGAGCCCTCGGAAATTCCAAGGGGAGTGTCACGCGCCTGAAGTGGCGGCGCGTGGGGGAGGAGTCGGCGCACAAGCGGACAATCTCAGGGTCAACGCTCGAAGAAAACACGCATTCAATCATGGCAAGGCCGAACCCCACTTGCTTTTGTCAAAGCTTATCGTCAAGCAATTCGCCCCTCTTTATCATCCCTTTGATTTTTCGATCGCCTTTCGACACCGCTTGGTACGACTGGCCGACAATAACTAAATTATTAGGCGATATAGCAGATTTCACGTGATCCTATTTGGTCAAATACCTAGCGACAAACTCTTAAAGATTTAGAATTACATTAAATAATCAAAATAATTTAGAACTACGTTAGAATCCATGCAATTTATATTGATAATTACCTATTTTGTTAATTTGGTTACCAAGCAGAAAGAATATATTTTGATTTGGTAATTTAATTTTGACATGCCTAATATAATTGTGTCAGCTTTATGAAAGGATAATTTTGGTCCCGGATGTTCTTTTGTATCACTATAATTGCCAAAAATGTGGGTATGCATTTTGTCCGTACTGTTGTCTCTTCATAATTTCTTCTCATGACATGGTTCAGCTCGATTTCAATGCATGCAATAAATTGGACTCGCAGCTGAAAATGTTAGACATAAATTGGACTTGAAAAATAAAACTTGTGGAGGAAGAAAATTTGTGCATGGCACGAGAAGTGATCGAGGTTGACCAAATTGGTTAGGTCTTGGATGAATTTGAGTTTTTGAGGTTGTTACACAATCATTAGGAGTTAGAGCTATTATTCATTTGAGTTATTGCTAGAGACAAATTGAACCAAAATAAGGCAATATTCGTGACCCAATTAGCTTTATTGTCGAATTACCTCTCTTCTATAGGAGGGTATCAAATTACTTCGAGAAAATTACCAAAAAAATCTTAAAATTACTAAACTTGTGTTGACTTGGACCTAAATCTTTCGATGTTATTAATTTAGTCATAATTCTTTCAATTTCCCGTGCCATATGGGTTGGCCGGCGCTGATAAGAACAATATTTTAATTTTTTTTTTTTTTTAATAATTGTCCTTAGCTGTTCTTTGTATGACATCAGCCGTGTGCTGTGCATGGATGCATTAAAAATATCCGCACCAATAATTTGCTGCAATAATTCTGCATGCATGCATCTGGAAAGAAACCTAATCAGAAGGGCATGGACGCACGCTCACCAATCATTATGATGGCCCTTTGATGTGGTCTTATAACCAAATACCGTACCAAGAGAGATCCGATTTTATATATGCGCATTTAAAGATTGAATTGGAAGGACAAATTAAAGCCAAATAATGCACGCAATGCAAAAGGGTCTACCACCAATTTGCTCGTTGGCCGATTTCTACAAGACTTGAATTGTGACACTCTAACATTATATCGTCCTTGTGCTCTGACATCGAACGAATTTGTCTTTCCTTTTGGTTCACCGATATATCGAGAAGTAGGTTATTGATGGTAACGTGAGCAGGGTCGAAAAAGAGGGGACCAATTTGAGATGTGAGATGAGCCATCTAGGATCCATTGGAAAGCAACTCCAATTAGACAAGCACCATCCGTCCCTCGGGCTCAATATTAACTCGATCTTTCTAAATTTTTCCTAAATAATTTTTCTCTTTGTTCCATTGCATTTTTCTCTAAATAAATAATCTCAAATTGAAATATTTGGAAGAATCATTTTTCAGTCGTGATGCCATATGTAACATTTTGTATTTTTTAACTTTTTGTAATGCAAAGGGTCGCTAGGCCTCGGCAGGTGGCTCGTATCCCCATATCGACCTTAATCATGAATTAAAAGGGGGAAAAAAGAAAATGAAAAGGAGAGAAAATAAGATAAAAATTTAGAAAAATTGAAAAAATTATCCATGTTGCACCCGACCATGCCACTAGGACTAAATTGATAAATTATTCAAATATTTATGACTAAACTGATAAATTATTAAAAATTTATGACCAAATTAATATGTTTGAAAATTTAAGATTAAATTGATACAATTAAAATATTTTGAATTGAGTTAACCACCGTACAATAAAATTAGAATTTTCTTACAATTATGATTTTGCATGCACGCTCGCCAACGATTTTGATGGGCCTTTTGACGTGGTGATATAACCATCACCATCCCAACGGAGATCCAATTTCTTATATATGCATATTTAAAGAATAAATTGCAACGACAAAGTAGAGCCAAATAATGCACGCAACGCAAAGGGTCTACGGATCATTTGTCTTTATTTTGGATTCAATAAAATAGCAAAAAATACAATAACAAAAAAAAGCAAAAAATATTTTTTTCCTAATTTTTATTCCAAATTGTACGTATTTTTATTTTTTTTGGCTACGTGTTTGGACTGGACTATATTATTTTTATTTTGTTTTACTTCCATTTTAATTTGACATTTTCTTTTTGTGAAATCCAACGAATTACAACACTAAAAAGGATTTTTTTTTTTTTAAGGATTAAAATAAGGCATTTCAACCTAAAGTTTGGAGAAGCCACATACTAAGTAGCATCGACACCGACACGTAACATGACAGGACACGACACGCTGACATGTCATTTCTCAAAAAATAGAAAATTTCAATATATAAAGACACGTTGTATGTTGAATAAAAATATGAATGATAAATGATCATTTTTATGATTATTTTAATCAAATTAATTTGATTCAAATTCATAAATAAATAAATAAATAAATAATTATAATAAAGCCTAGAATGAATTAACACTAAAAATATTAATCCACCATTTGTTAATATCATTCATTAGTTCAATTTGACAAATTTAATTTCATTCCAATATTCCATTAAACTTGGGGGGAAAATACAAAGAATCCACATTTTGGACTCGTTTGTTAGAGCGTGTCGAAAGAGGAGATAAAAAAATAAATTTGGGGTAAATTGTGTATCATAGGAAATGAGAATTAGAAGAGAAGAGAAGAGTATGTTTTTCCTCCTTATTATTTTTATTAATTTTTATTTTTATATATTTAGAATTTGACCTCCTTATTTATTGAAAATTTTTAAATTTGATCTCTCACGTGTCGGAACCTGTGTCAGAATTTTGACTCGCGTGTCGAAGAGTATCGTGAGAATTGATCAAGTATTAAAATATCCTACACTTGTTGATCGAGTGTCAAAGGAAAATATCAAAGAGTGCCGGATACGTGTCGGAATGTTCGGCCTGACACGAAAACTCCTAGAAAGTATCGGTGTTTCCTAGGACACATATTGGCCATTAAACTTGGAAAAAGAGTGTAGATAGTCCTCTCTGCATGCCCTAAATTGAATTCATAGATAAATCATAGAAAACAGAGAAAAACTAAAGATAAGTAAAGAATTAAGGATCCGGACTAGGCTCTCTAGTAGTAAAATAAAATGTTTCCATGATCATCGTTAGATTATCAATACATGGAAAAATCCAACGAACATGATCAAAATACAAGCCCTTTCATCATTACAGTTCCAATTGTGTGATTGATTCGGTCATGATAGGACGATGATGTGATGACCAATAAATTAGGTTTAGAGACACATGGGGCAGATTTGGATCGAATTGAAATAGATAGCACAAAAACCGCAACATCCTATCGCTCTGGTGCTTTGACGTTGAACAATATGGACATTCTTTTGGTGCCATATGATCAACGGGTTACATCTAGATATTACGAAGTGGGTATGGATTGTAATGTGGGTAGGGTCGAAAAAGAGAGGATGAAATTGAGCCGCGAAATGAGCTTGGAGAACAAGTCTAATCAATCAAGTGTCATCAACTGTCCCTCAAGTCATCAAGTTATCGTTCGAAAATGTTAGAGATATAAATTTGACTTAAGAAATAAAACTTGTGGAGGATGAAAATTTGTGCATGGCATGACGAATGATCGAGATTGACCGAATTAGTTAGGTCTTGGATGACATTCGAGTCTTTTGGACCGTCGTATAATTCTTAAGAGCTTGTGCTGTTGGTTTCATTTGAGTTATTGCTAGAGCTAAATTGAACCAAATAAGGCAATATGGTGACTCAATTATTCTGATCGTTGGATTTTCTTTCTTTTGTAGGATGGTATCTCTTATTTTGATAAAATTACCAAAATAATCTTAAAATTAGAGAAAATATTCTGCCGTTGTATAGTACTATATTACATGTCTATCAATTTAGACTTAATTTTTTTAATTTTTATCAATATAATCCTAAACTTTTTGATAATTTATCAATATAGTCTATTTGCTTAATTTTGACGGGAAATTACTTACACGTGTGACGTGAATCATTTTTCCCATTTTTTGAAAATTGTCCTTTTTCGTTCTTTGTATGACAGCAACTTTGTCGGTGTGCTTTGCATGGATGCATTAAAAATATCCCCACCATAATTTCCTCCCATAATTTTGCATGCATACATCTTCTTTTTTTTTTTCTTTCAAAAAGAAATAAAACGGGTGAAAGGACCTTATAGAAGGGCGAGGACGGACGCTTGTCAATCATTATGATGGCCCTTTGATGTGGTCATATGGCCAACCCCATCCCAAGCGAGATCCGATTTCAGATATGCGTATTTAAAGAACGAATTGAAACGACAAAGTATAGCCAAATAATGCTCGCAATCATTTGTTTTTACGTTTGATTCAACAAAATAGCAAAGAATAGGTTTTTTTTCCTAATTTTTCTTCCAAATTGTACATATATATATATTGCTACGTGTTTGGAGGGGCCTATATTATTTTTGATTTTTTTTGCTCCCGTTTTACTTTGACATTTTTTTGGCGAAATCAAATAATACAACGCTTAAATGATTTAATTATTTCATAATTTTTTAAGAATTAGAATAAGGGCATTTCTACCCAAAGTTTGGAGAAGGGCACATATTGGCTCTTTAACTTGGAAAAAAAGTGTGGATAGTCCTCTCTGCATACCCTAAGTTGAATTCATAGATAAATCATAGAAAACAGAGAAAACTAAAGATAAATAAAGAATTAAGGATCCGGACTAGGTTCTCTAGTAGTAAAATAGAATGTTTCCATAATCATTTTCAGATAATCGATACATGGAAGAATTCCGCTAGCATAATCAAAAAACAAACCCTTCCATCGTTACAATTCTCATAGCGTGATTGATTTGGCCATGATAGGACAATGACGTGGTGACCAGTAAATTTGGTTTAGAGATACATGGAACAGATTTGGATTGAATTGAAACAGATAGCACACACATCGTGACATCCTATATAACCAACCGGTCACATCTAGGTATTATGAAGTGGGTGTGGATTGTAATGTAATATGGGTAGAGTCGAAAAAGAGAGGATGGACTTGAGCCATCAAACGAGCCATCAAGTGTCTGTTGGAGAACAAATCTAATCAATTGTCATCTGTCCCTCAAATTCAATCTAACTCAATCTTTCTAAATTATTTCTCAATAGTTTTCTCCCTCCATTTTATCTTCTGCCCTCTCGAATCATAATCTCCCGAAACATCATTTTTCAGCCGCGGCGCCATTTATAATATTTGATGCCTTTTCTTTTTTGTGATATGGACATCAAGTACTATGAAAGTTTTCTTGATGTATGTGTACATGAATATGAACCATAATTGTCTTTACCCCAAAAAAAAAAATATGAACCATAATTGTGGCTGAAAATTGGAGACAGCTTCTACAGGAGAGGTCAGTCCAGTCCTAACCAAGGTGCACTGATTTAGATGGCGAATGGACAAGTCGTAGAATTTCAACGAAACATAATTTTGATAGGAGGCTGCGAATTGATCGATCCAATGACCTGACGAAACCGTGAGATCATCATCAACTTCAACATGAGTTCTCTAATTTAAGCTAGTTAAATCATCTATATCCACAAGATTGCGAATACACTAATGGAAAAAAAAAATGGAAGGACGTGGACCCGTCTTAACGTGTAGTTTGATAGCAATTTTTTTCTTGACAACACTTTTTTCTCAAGTTACGGTTTTTCATATCCTTAGTCTTATGTTTAGAAAAGGAGAGTAGAATAATATATTTTTTAAAAATCGACATTTCCCATCTCGCATTCTCATAGAAAATTCAAATTTTTTCCTAATTTGTGACTGAAATTTCATTTATCTTATAAAAGGTGTCTTGTATTGAAGTCATCAACAATGATATGATTCATTTTGTTTGAATAATGCAGTGCTATGTTGGAGAGAGAAAGATGAACACTCAGATAGAAAATGCCTAAATTTAAAAGTTGATTTTCATCGTTTCTGTTTTTCCTTCAAATATTAAAAAAAAAAAAAACAATCTAATGGATAAAGGAAGACCATATATATAATGGCATATAAATCCCATAAATGAGAAATGTAGAATTACATGTGAAATTTGGCGAAGAGGGCACACGGAAGAGATAAACTAAGGCAAAATTTGACTCAAATACCATGTTTGAAAAATTGAACCTAAAATTTGAGTTAATATGTAAAGGAACACTACAAGTATATAAAAAATGTATAGATTCCTTAGACAAGCAATGTATGGATATTCAAACGATATATCTTATTTCTTGTTCCATCTAAGGTTAGAGAGTATTGCCGTCAGGTGACTTCCTGCCGTGGCCTTGAAAAACACTTTCACTGGTTACAATAGAAAACAAACGGTCATGCACCATTGTAAAATCCAAACTACATAAAGTCTATGTCATTCAAATTTAAAGATGAGCTTGAACGATAAGGTCTTAGGCAGCGAGTGTACGTCTTTTGATATAATCTATAATTATGACTTGTGTAGTGGGAGACTTCAATCCATCATTGGCGGATGACGCAATCATTAATTATTTTGTGTTTAAACAGGAGGATATCATTATTGCAATGTGAATGCTATCCACTTATCGTGCCTATAATTACTAATTTTATGATAATATCTGCGCCATCAAAATTGTCACCATCGAATCGTGATGTGGACAGTTTCCAATTATTGGTCCTTATGGATCAACATTTTCTTGGATTAGGCGAGCTAGATTAAATTATTGGTTCTTTTCTGTGGGTACGCGTTGAAATGGCTTCTCTTCATGCATGATTTGGCTTTGTCATGACTCATGGCACTGTCAAGTCATAGGTGTTGTGGAAAATAGTGATTCTCAAGTTCATCATTGAAAAGGGTAGATGAAGTATGACAAATTCGTGACTTAAGATGAGCAACCGGACTGGTTTAGTTCAAAAATCAAATCGAACACACCTTATCCAGCTGATTCACATAGGGATTGGCTCGGCTCTGGAGTAAAAGATTCACAAGCCAACCATGACCGGTTCTGTTCCCAGTTCTTGACTTTCGAATGATCTGCTTGATTATAAGACCGGTTTTCAAGTAGAATAGGCTTTGAATTTGTTCAAAACCAAACCCAACAAGTCTTTTGATCGAGAATACTACAAACAGGCAACTAAGAATCAGTTCTAATAGGGTAGGTCGAGGGTTTGTGATCTCATCCTAACACCGATCCCCAATTATCATTAGGACCGAGGGAAAACAAATAAGCCAACAAAAACCAGTAGAAATGCTTGTGAATTAAATAATAGTGGAGAAGGAATTGATATGATAGATGACGTCATAAGATTCAGCCATTACTTTCGAACGCCCTTTATTATTCAAATATATTTCCTAGGGAAGATAGAGTGGAGCCCCTAATTATTGATAATATCTTATTTGTTCTCTCTCGGATAGCCTTATTATATAGTTCTTTTATTATAGGAACCACATATATTATATTTGAGGTTCAAGCTAAGGATGATAATAGCATTGATGAGCGGCCTCATTTATAATAGAATCCGTGCCTTTGTGTCAATTTTTTTATTTTTTTATTTTCAGAACCACCTTTAATATTATTCAATAATAAAGTACCTCACCTTCGATTTTCATTCAATTTGGGTCTTTCGTTGAGTTAGAGTAGCCTTTAATTTGCTTACATGGCATGGTATAGTTCAATAGGTGACGGAGGTGAAGATTTTTTTTCTTTGGGAGGTCAAAAATTTTATTTTTTGCTCTAAAAAATATATTTAATAAAAATAGAAAAAATATGTTAGATAAAAGAGGGTTAATATCTCAAAATAACCCTACCTTTAGTCATTTTTTAAAAAAAATATCTCAACTTTTGGGTACAATTACATAGGGCAGTGTCTTCATGGCCAATTTGTATACAACTAAACCTTAAACAAAGATTAAAATGCCGAGTTGTTAAGAGTCTGAGGAAAATAAAACCCGCTTTTCTTTCTTAAAGTTTGTCATCAAGCATTTTGCCCCTCACCTTTATTTCTCCGATTTTTCAATTCCCAAACTTGCCATGTACGGCTATGACTTTTCAATTCCCAAACTGTCCATGTACGGCTATGACTGGATTGTCAAAGGATTGTCATATTAGCAAATTTCAGACAATAATCAATCGAAATAATTACATTAAAATTTCATCTAAAAGTTTAATCCTATTTTGTAAATATCTTTACTTGGTTACTCAACAAAAAAGAATATATTTTAATATGCTAAATTAAATTTTAAAGTAACCTGATGTTATTCCAGATTTACGAAGGATATGTTTGGTCCCGAATGTTTTTTTGTACAGCTAGAAATGGCGAAATGGGGGTCTCTTCGTCCGTACATCTTACACATCTTCATTCCCACGTGTCCTTCCTTTGCACCATCATCTCTTCCCCATCAGCTTTGGCCACACCTCCTTCTCATGACATGGTTTAGCTCGACTTCAATGCACGTGATAAACTGGACTCATAGGAAAATAATGTCATCTTGTAAAGGAGGAAAAGTTGCGCCTATCTCGAGATGTTAAGATTGACTAGCCAAGTCGATATTGTGAATTCGTAAGGTCTTTGATTTGAGTTGTGACAATTCTCATATAATCGTTAAAAGAGCTAGCTATCAATTGCAATCCAACTTTGGCTAGAGAGAAATTGAATTGAATAAGGCAATATAATGACTTAATTGGTTTGATTGTCGGGTTGTCTCTCTTCTTAGATGAGAGTTGTCAAACTTCTTTTATTAAGGTGATCATGCCGAGATTTTGGCTCAAGAAAGGAAAAAAAAATGCAAAGTGAGCATTTCCTTTATATATATAATATATATGAAATTTATAAACTCTTTATAATTTGTATATATTCTCTTTCTCCGTTTTCGTTATACAATTATTACTCCTACCACAACCGGTGCCAAAGAAAAACTAAGGGAGAAAAAAGAAAAAGAAAAAGAAAAGAAACCCCAAAGAAAACCAAGAGAGAACTCGTCTCGACTCGTCTTTATCCCACATCCCTCGAACCTCGCGACACACAACACTGACCGTCGCCTATTCCCGGTCTAAACCCGGTCCGAATTGAACGGACCCGGGTTCGACTCGATCAAACCGCGAACCGAGTCCAGACAGAGTTATAATACAACAGTACAGCGAACCGCCCCCGCAATATCTACAGACCGTAGTACATGGATGACGACGATGATGTTCTTCGTCGTCCACGCGCCGCGATCACACGAGGGTCTTGCAGGCGGACGTCTCCGGGTCCCACATCGCCGGCAACAGGAACTTCCGGCCACCGAGCCCGTGGGCGTTGTAGCTCGCCCCCGTCGCCTTGTCCACCAGGAGCTGGCCCGGGTAGCCCGGGTACGCGCCCGACCCGTATATCCCCGTGCACGCCGACACCGCCTCCAGCGGCGCGTCCGCCGGGCCCTGGAAGTACCCGCTCCCGAACGGGTTAGTGACGGCGCCCGCGAGGAGCGTCGCCAGGTTGATCACCATGCCGTCGGCCCCGACGTCGCCGCTCGGCGCCACCAGCGGCGGCGTCTGCGGCCCGTACATGGGCTGGTGAAACGGCCACGCGCACTGCCCCGGGCACTGCGTCTCCGAGTTCCCGACCCACACGAACGTGGACCCGGGCCGAGCCGACCCGTGCGTCCCGCACCGCATGCAGAACCCCTCCACGGCGACGTCCGCCGCCGTGAGGACGACGGTGATGGAGCCGGGGGCCGCGTTGAACTTCCCGGCGAGGGCGCGGAGGTGGCGGTTCATGAGGGACTTCCCGAGGGTGTACGCCTCGTGGAGGGCCTGTCTCCCGACGACGAGGTTGGAGCTGCCGCCCTTGTACTTCTCGGTGGTGCGCCACCAGGAGGCGGCGGAGGGGGTAGGGGAGCGAGCGTAGCCGAGGGAGCGGATGAAGTCGACGATGACGGAGCGCTGGGTGGGAGTGAAGCGACCGTACCAGACGAGGTCGACGGTGATGTTGCCCTTGAGAAGAGCTCCGTTGTGGTACTTGAGGACGAGGGGTTGTTGCTGGACCAGGGCAGCGGTGGAGGAGGAAATGGAGCTCGCCAAGAGGATGAGAAGGAAGAAGAAGAAGAGAGAGAGCGCGAGAGAGCGAGAAGCCATTGGCTTGGCCTCGAAGCTTTTGGAAGAGAGAAAGAGAGAGAGAGAGAGGTGGGAAAAGAGAAGGGGAGAAAGAGGGTATTTATATTGTGAAGAGGAGGAGAGGGAAACAGCTGGGAAAGAGAGCTAAGTACTTTCTATGTGTGCATCTTTCTGACTTTGTGATTTTAATGTTCAAATTCTTTTTCTTTTTTCTGGTCATACTCAAATTTATTTTCAATACATATCTATTTACACTGAATATGTAAAGTTAGAAAGGGCCAGTTCAGGTATGGGATTCTTTGTGTTTGATGGTGCAATTAGTCAAATATTGTGGCTAAACCACTATATGTGGTACATATAAAAAGGTCAGTTGTTTTTGTGCCATTATAAGGAGGCATTCCTATTTGAACCCTAGTCTACAAGTCAAAGTGCAATTTTTGCTATTGAATTTTTCAGGATTCACATAATCATATTCATTTCGATTGGTTAGCATCAGATAAATTTTCCCGGTATAAGAAATTATTAAAAGTTATACAAGATAAAATGAATTTGAAACGTGAAAAACTAGGGACCTTATGCTTGTCTATTAAATAGCCTTTTAAGGGCCAAAACCTGGATAAATAAATAAATTTATAAATTTATATATTTCTAGATTAAAACTAGCTTTATTTTTAAATAACCCAAAAAAAGACATGAATTCTTCTTCCTGCATCGAATTGGCCGTCATTATATTATTTACTGATTGATTCTTGAAAGTAGTTGACATGATTAATGACGACGACGTGGTATTTATTATTGTTAAAAAATGCGAAAAGTGAACAATGATGATATTCATAAGTATGATGGAGATGGGTTTAAGAATGCTCTTTTTTTATCCCTTAACATAGATTATTTTCCCTTAAAATTTTTAATAATCGATTTTATTATGAAAATATCGGTTGCCACGTAGGATCGTCTTTTAGCTCAAAAGACAATGGTGACCATTGCGATGCAAGCTGCCTTCATTCAAGAAGTGGGGGTATTTCCGTCTGAGGATTTCTTCTTTTTTGTCTTTTTCGTCGGTGTGTTCGGTACATGTAATGACGCAGAGTGCTACCGTGCACAGACTATGATGTGGTTAAGAGTAGGAACAGGGGTCAACGTCAGAGGAGTTGCCACGTGGAGAGAAGCGGTTGGGTGCGGGATGTGGGGATGGGAGTCTCTGCCAGGCTGTAGGGATGACGTGGCGGTCTGAGCTGTAAGGGTGGGATGTCCGTAGTAGCTTCTCGATGGCAACCCTGCGACTCCTGGGATGACTCACGTCTTTCAATTTTATCGTAACGCATTGATAATGATGACCAGCTGCGTCCGAATGGAGAGAGAGATTTTGTGCATGATGTCTCTGAAAGACTTCAAACATTATTGTAAAATATATATATATATTTTTCAATGCTTTCTTTTATAATGTGTGATCAATATTTTCGAAATCAAATATTTTTTATTGAGTATGTTTAATAAGTTTCCTGAACCTTGAAAAATCCTTAACTATGCAAAAAAAAGAAATTAAAAGAATTTTGACTTTCTTTTTTAGAAAATTTTATTAGTGGGTGCTTTAAAGATACTTGATGACAATGTGAAATTAGAAGGAATAATTTTCAAAACACATTAAAGAACATTGAAGATTGAAAATATATTTTCATTTTGGCATTTCATAAATATAAGTACAAATTTCAAAACATAATTAATACTTCTTATCAAATATCTAAGGACACGTTTTTAAAATTCTGAAAAAGAAGACCTGTTTTTATTTACTCAATATATAAAGTGCATTTACTCCAACCAAAAAGAAAGTATGTTTATGTATAAATCATATGTAATTTTCCATAATTTTTAAAAATTAATCGAATATTATGTTGTAACGAGACATTGATCAATAACTTTTAACTTAATAAAAATTTAAAACAAACAAGTCCTACATACATATAAATCTAGGGAGATAAAGAATTTTGATGTTGCTAGTAAAGAATCTTGTTAACAAGCGTATTTGTCTCCATGACATTTAAACATGATTAATCATGAAGTATCTGATATGTCAAAAAATAAAAAAGCGATTGCAAATATCGGGGTCAAGGACGTATGTGTATGAGTTGCAATGCTTCCTTGTTAGGACTCCATCAACGGATCCACTTGTTAAATATCCAAATAAAAAAGTACGTTCATTCTCAACACGTCTCCCTCGTGCCATGTAAAACCAACATATCGAAAATCAAAAATGGTTTTTTTTTTTTTTATTAACCATAATTGATTGGTAACTCGGAACGCTTGAACTCGATTATCTGGTAAAATCTTTGAAAAAGAAAAGAAAAGCAAGAGACCCAATTTCCACTTCTTGTTTGGGAGTGGCAAGCCAAGAATTCCATCTCAATAAAAACAGGAGAGAAGGGGAATTTGAGGACCACAAGGGGAGCTTAGCTACTCAAGTTGTGCCGATGGAGAGGGATGGTGAGCTCACATATTAGTCGGCCATTATGGGGATGAAGGACAGAGTTTGTGGGACATCATGGAGGGCTTTAGAATACATCCAATCGTTTCATTAGCTGGCGTGCATGGGAGAGTCTAAAAAGGATGCGCGCGCATCATTCCACCTTCCCAAAAGCCTCCCTTTTTTTTTCCTGGAATTGGGCGTAGACCCCGACAAAAATCAAATTTTCTTTTGTGTTTTGGTTTCTTCCTCTAGATTTCTATGTTCTTATCTGTAGTAATGGGACATATGAACTCCTTCCAAAAGGGCCGGCCGACCATTTTGGACACTACCCGTTTACAAGACATGAAGGCCGTCCAAGGCGGAAAAAAGAGTCGCACAGAGAAAATGTGGCGCTAGAAGGTACACTTTATTTGTGTGTCGAGGCGAACCTACACGCACTCATTGTAGATTAATTGTGATGCTCGCTCGATGCACCGACAAATTGGCATTGTTTTTAAGTGCTATTTTGAAGCGCCGGTACAAATCGTCATCCAAATTTAGGCAAGTAAAAAGTTTGTTTACATGTGAGATGTTTTCTTATGTAGAGGAATGTGTAGATCAATTCCAAACTAATCATGAAATCCCTAATTTCATGAATAAAATAATGTTTGCCAAAGTTTGAACTCAAATTCCAAGCGGTGTGGGCAATTGAACTTATTTTAGTGCGCCTAATTTCTACTTACACAGCCGATTATCAGTCGCAAATACTCCAAGCAAGAATAGGGCTCTAGCCTAAAACCTTGTTCGATGATCAAATAAATAACCTTCAGGGGAATATTCTTTAAGAAAAAGTATACTGCATATGACCTTTGGATTAAGAACAAGAATCAAACAATTCATCACAAAACGACAATCTCGTTCGTCCCACGACAGTGCTTCTTATCTTATCGACATCGAACGATGAATGATGGGGGGGTGTTTCGGAGCAAAGGAACAGGGGAAAGCTGTCGCAGCAGCGGGTGAAAAGATTTGACAAGATCTTAGGATGACCTCACCAGCTAGAGAGGCATGCGTGTTAAAGCTGCAGATACAGAAGAAGGAGAAGGAAGCATCTCGGTACTTTCACACGAGTTGAACCCGACCATGACCCAATCCACTGAACCGTTCGATAATAATTTCAGGACTTTACTCACTACTTTGGACCACAGTGACAAATAGTTTCCTCGACACCTGGCTGATGAATCAAATAAATCACAACCATTAATTCTTTTGCAAGACCAGTGATCGGCATTCATATTAAATCTATCTCACTCTGATCAAAGCAAGAAATCCTCGCAACGTGCGTTATTCTGCTGCAATTTTAAAAAAATATACACTACAATATTGACCCGAGCTGCCCGAGAGTTTTTCTAATTTGAGCTTATGAATTATTACTGAGTATATATAATTTCTTTTTCTTATAATTGAGGGTTGTAATAGAAATATTCAATGTGCTAATTATGGTGGAGTCTTATGTTAGATGTAACCTTAGTATAAAGATGAATCAAGATAAACCTAAGAGATAAGTACACTAGAAGTCTCGTCACAAAAGTGTAATTGAGTTTTAAAAATTTGAAAAAGTGCAATTAAGTCCTACAACTTACCATAAAAAGTGCACTCGAATTTTAAAACTTTTAAAAAATACAATCAAATCATAAAACTTATCATGAAAGTGCATTTGAGTCCTAAAATTTTCAAAAATGATTTATTAATGGAATAACTTGATTTGACTAATTTGAGAAGTTTGAGAACTTGATACACTTTTTAAAAAATTTACAACTTTATTGCACTTTTGTAATAAGTTTTAAAAGTAAATTGTACTTTCTTGATAAGTTTTAAACTTTTTACTTTACTTATTCCTAAACCTTATATCTCGAATTCTCTTTCTCACTTTTATCTTTAATTCTTTGTGTTTATACGCCTAATCCTATCAAGTTCTGGACAATTGGGACGTTCTTCATGGTGAGGGTGCATAGTTTCATTCACCTGGGCCATGTGATCCATCGTGATATCTCTCATCGGTGCAAACACCGACACCCTTCCCTGATCCAATCACTTTGATTGCTTGCTTACTATCCAATAATCAAGAATCCCTTTCAACACTTCTATAGTGCATTCGTTTCTTTGCAATTTATGACGCATTCGTTTTTCATGTCCATATACGGTGATATATGTAGACAATTATGAATATAATATAACGCCATTCGCATGAAAAATTCATGCATTCTCGACGGGTCGAATTTCCTGCCATCGCTTGGAAAATGTTTGTGCAATTAGGCACGGCGAGTACAAAAGGGAGTGCTTCATGCTCAAGACCAAGATAAGCTCGTTTGGTCCCATAAGTTATTGTCATTTTTGTACCAAACTAAATCCAAAGATTCGAACTTGCCGTGGAAGTTGGCCTTTTCTTAGTCCTTTTCCTTCCAACTATGAAAGATATGAGACGTGAAACTACATGATTTAGACATTGCACGAATAAATCGACATGATTAAGTAACATGATTTGAGTAGTTCCTATTAGAATGAATGCCAACAATACTAGATAAAGATCATTAATGTCTTGAATATTACAGATGACAATGCGATGAGTGATGTCCAATAATCACTTATAAAAACAAAAACAAAAATAAAAAATCACATGATGCATGCACGTTATTGAAACTGACAATTCATGCAAATTAATTGGGATGTCTTAGCCAACACGTGTGAAAGTGACGAATCATGTGAATTTAAAGTCAACAATTGACCAAATGGACAATACTATAGATATTGATTTGAATGTTTATCTTTTTTTCTTTCTCGAGTCTTCATCAGCCAGTTTGCATGGATGGAACATGGATGATTTATTACTTTCTCCAATAAATTAACAATTATCAATAAAGATATATGCTATCGAATACAAACTCACAGGGAATAAATTAACAATATGGTGTAAAACTTAACTAAATTTAAAAATCTGTGATATTTATGCTTATAATCCACCAATTGAAGACACAATTGGAGGCCTTGCTTCAATCTCTCTTTGATTATTTTTGCAATGATCGGATTAGCCAGATAAAAAATGCACGTTGAGAAAGAAATAGGAACTAATCTGAGATTATAGTGAGGGAAGAAGAGACGGTATATGCTCACAAGGATGAAAAGATTTAGTATACCCAATTACTAAATCTTGTTATATCCTCTTTTTCTTCGTTTTAGGAAGCAAAATGGCATCGCAAACGGAAGAAAAAGGGCAAAGAAGGCAGAACAAGAGCGCGAGGGCGGAAACTTCGCAAATTCAAAGGCGAGGGTCACGTGCGTGAAGTGGCGGCGTGTGCCGGGAGTCGGCAGACAAGCGGACAAACTCGGGGTCAGACATTCGTAGAAAACACGTGCATAATGCCAAACGTTAGGCCCTCTTGATTTCCTTTGATTTTTCATTTTTTTTAAACCCTCTTTTACACGTGCTGGCTTCTCGTACACTCGTTGGCTGCTTTTGGAAAATTTTTTGGAGATGAATTTCTTTTATTTCCATAAAAACAACATATCTCTTATGCAGGATGAAAATCTCCCCTCAGTTGGAATCATCGTAGCTTGAGTAGTGCTTGTGGATATTTATCATAGTCTATATATTAAAAATCTAAAATTGATATATTTATTACACTTTTGTAACTAAATTTTATTTCATAAAATTTCAAATTGATGCACTATGTGAACATATTTGTCCTCAAATTAATTTTTCTTCTAACAAAAAAAAAAAAAAAAGCCCAAAATCAATATTGCCAATCAAATCAACCCTATACTAAAATGCATAGTTGTCAACACATGCAAGATGTATCTACAACATATTGAACAATATACATTTTAACGGGATATTGAATGGAACGCTAACCAATAATAGATTTTGGTTAGATGAATTGATTTGGAACTTTTGCAAGACAAAAAATGAATCTAGGTCAAATGTGACTCATGGAGGTATTGATTTGACATTTTCAGCAATATTAATTCTATATATCAAGATCGACCTATTAATATGATATTATAAGCTTCACCAAATAATTTGGTTACCTAGCAAAAAGAATATATTTGAATTCGGTAAGTTAATTTATGCCTGCCTAACATATTATGAACAAGTTTGGTCCCGAATGTTTTTGTAAAGCTATAAATGCGAAAATGTAGGGGCGTGCCTTTGTCCGCGCATTTTCCACATCTTCGCTCCATCTGTCCTCCTTAGTACAATCATCCCTTGATGATCAGTTTCGGCCGCACCTTCTTCTCATGACAGAGTTTAGCTTGATTTCAATGCATGAGATAAATTGGACTTATCCGGGAAAAAGAACACGGAGATGATGAAAATTTGTGCATGGCGTTCGAGGCTGACCGGAAAAGTCGATATTGTGAGTCGATTGGGCTATGGATTCGAGCCTTCATGATTGTTTGTAATTCTTAAGAGAGCCGACCATCAACTGCATGCTAAGTTATCAATCAACACTTCGAAAAGATTGTTTATCGAGTCATTCGTTCCCTTATCCGTTCATTGCATTACATCGTGCGTGCTTTGCGTGGATGCATTGAATATATCCCCACCAATGATTTTGCATGCATTGCACTACACGCTCTCCAATCATTTGGATGGGCCTTTTGATGTGGTCGTGCAACCAACACCGTACCAAGAGAGGTCCGATTTCGTATGCACGTATATAAAGCCGAATGATGCACGAAATCCAAAGGAATCCACCGATCACTTGTCATCTTTCATGCCCGGAATTGAAATCATAGATAAAAGCAAGACACGGAAAAATAGAGATAAGTAAAGAACTAAGGATCTGAATTAGGTTCTACAATTTACCAAAAAATAAAATAAAATAGAACATTTACATGATCATAGTTAGTTCATCAGCACATCGAAGGATTCGATTGATGTAGTACAATACAATACCCTTTTGTTGTTATCATTTCGGCCATGATATGACAATGACGTGGTGATTGGGAAGTGATGTTTAGATATACGTGAAGCAGATTATGATCCAATGGAAAGAGACGGCACACAAATTGTGATATTCTTTCGTCCTTGTGTCAAATGAGATTTTCGTTTTTTGGTGCTATATGATTAGCAGGTTACATCTAGTTATTATGAAGTTAGGTATGGATGGTAACGAGAGTAGGATAGCAAAAGAGAGGATGAGTTTGTGCCGCTAAACGAGCTATCGAGGATCCATTGGAGAGTGAGTTTAATTAGACATGTGTCAACTTTCGCCCAAGCTCAATTTAACTTGATTTCACTTCTTCCTTAAAACAATTTTCTCCCTCCATTGCATTTTTTTCTTACTAAATAACCCGAATTCTTTCAAAGAATCATTTTTCAGTCACAATGCCACTAATAACATTGTTAATTATTTCTTTATTCATATATAAAATAGGAAAAATGACACAAATGATCTATGAACTTTGATCTAATATACACTATTGTTTTTGAACTTTTAGTTTATGAAATGGTCAAATGTGCAGTATCGTTCGTAAATAGTTCATGGACCATGTTATAAAATTTAAATAATAAATCAAGCATTTATTTAACAATTTAAATTTTTTAGAACAGTCGAGAATGATCTTATTAAAATCTCATATGATATCAAAGTTAAAGATCTTGAGTTCAAATCTTTCTAAACTTCATTTACCTCATCAATTAAATTTCGCTTCGTACTAGGCAAAAGATCAAATTAAATATGTGGGGAAGTATTAGAATATTTAAATAATAAATCACGCATTCCTTTAATAGTTTAAAGTTTTAGAATAGTTGATAGGGTTTCACTAAAATCTTAAATGTCATATTAAATAAATTTAAAATTTTGAGATGATATTCAATATTGAAAAATTTAAAGATCATTTGTTTTTTTTTTTTTTTTTTTTTTTTGGTGTAGAATACCACCAAGTTTTCTGGACGAACGAGTGGGACAACAATTGAAAAAATGCAGATAACTACGAGAGAGGTCAGTCCAGTCTCCACCGACGTGCACAGACTTCAATGGTGAATGGATAAGTCTTAGAATTACAAAACATAACATAAATTTGATAAAGAGGCTGTGAATTGATCGATCCAACGGCTGAGACTGGATCAGATCCCCAAGATCTTGGCCTTCAGTGTTGAGTCTCATCAATAAGGACGAAGTAGCGACACGTGCGCGCGACAACGACGAGTCCGACAGCGAAGTCAAACCGTTAACCAGACGGAACCACGAGCTCACCGTCAAGTCAACTTCAATATGATTTCTCTAATTAAGCTAATTCAATCGTCTATATCCGCAAAATTGGCAAATATGATAATTGGAGGAAGGAGAAGGACACGTCTCAACTTGCACTTTTATAGCAATTTTGTGGACTATATATATACACATATTTCATTAAGAGAAATAAAATGAAACTTTCCCTTTTCAACGTTCTCACAATAATTTCAAAAAATTTCCTCATTTGTCACTCGAACTTTCATTCCCCTTTCCTCACATTCCCAAACATAAAAATAAACCTAGTTATTGTCGAGTGGATGCTTGAAACATTTGATATGGTAAAAAAGTAAAGTAATCACGAGAATGACGAATTGACCCAAATCTCTATTCCAAATGGGAATATCCCATAAAAAAATCAATATTACCTAAACTTTCATCTTCTCTCTTTTATGTTTTTCCCCTAAATATAACAAAATTTGTGTTAGAAAAAATCCAATCAAAAAACTTAAACTAAGAGAGAGACCATATGTATTTAAAGAGTATATAAAGCAACATGTAATACTTTAACAATTCAGATGACATGCCTTCTCTTTTTGTTACGGCTAAGGTTAGAGAACACTAGCATTAGGGGTCTCTATTCTTGAAATGGGGATATCCCATGGGCGGATCCGCCCGCCCAGACCGGAAAACCTTTTTAATATTAAAAAAAAAAAAATACTAAAAGAAACCCTAAACTCATTCATCTTCTCTCTTTTATCTCTTTTGTCTCTTCCTCGATTCCTCCTAATCCTATCGCCATTTCGATTCCTCCCCGAGCGTTGACGCTGCCGCCGCCGCTCCTCCGTCGCCGATGTTCGCCCCCTCGCGTTAGCCGCCAAAAAAATTGTTTCCAATCAAAAACTTGACCATTAAACCTCCTCCCCTCCTTCCCAACTCATAGACCCGTATGTATGTTAAAATTGTTTAAAGCAATCATGTACCGGACCGGACTTTCCAACAATTCAGATGACGTTCCTTTTCTTTTAGCGGGCGGTTACGGCTAAGGTTAGAGAACACTGGCATTAACTAGCATTGGGTGCCGTGGCCATGTACGCAATCACTGGTTTTGGCAAGTAGCGAACAATACAAAATAAGCTATTTCGCACGCTGTAAAATTCAAACTATTTAAAGTCCATTATGTTAGAATTACAAGATGAGCTTAAATCATGAGGTTTTAGGTAGCAAGTGTACGAGGGATATGGTAAAAAATAAAGTAATCACAGGGGAGATGGATAGAGCCAAATCTCTATTCCAAATGGGGCTATCTCATAAAAAAATTGATACGTACCTAAACTTTCATCTTCTCTCTTTTTATGTTTTCCCCCTAAATATAACAAAATTCTCATTAGAAAAAATCTAACCAAAAAACCTAAACTAAAATAAAGAGAGATTGTATGTATTTAAAGAATATATAAAGCGACATGTGATACTTTAACAATTCAGATGACGCGCCATCTCTTTTTGTTCCGGCTAAGCTTAGAGAACATTGGCATCGGGTGCCATGGCCATGACGTACACAATCATTAGTTTTAGCAAGTAGCGAAAAATACAAAATAGGCTATCTTGCACGTTGTAAAATTCAAACTATTTAAAGTCCAGTATGTTAGAATTATAAGATGAGCTTAAACGATTAGGTTTTAGGTAGCAAGTGTACGTCTTTTAATTATCACATATAATAATGACAAGTGGGAGGCTTCAATCCATCATTTTGAAGCATGGTCGAGGCTTCCATTTGCGGCCGACATAACCATTAATATTTTTTATTTATATGGAAGAATGTCGTTCGTTATTACAATGTTAATGCTATACAGTTAAACGTCTATAATTA
Organism: Eucalyptus cloeziana; assembly: GCA_014182715.1. NCBI lineage: Eukaryota > Viridiplantae > Streptophyta > Magnoliopsida > Myrtales > Myrtaceae > Eucalyptus > Eucalyptus cloeziana. Next base: position 3,878,041 of record CM024644.1, read on the forward strand.
TATATATATATTATCAAAAAGGAATATAATCATTACTTCGCGGTCAAAATTGTCACCTCGTGACGTGGGCAGTTCCAATTATTGGTACATTTTGATGAACTCATGCTTTGATTAGGCGAGTCACATTAAATTATCGGTTATTTTATTGGTTCAGCTTTCTCGTGACTCGTGGCGCTGTCAAGTTAAAAACTGCTCTTGAAAATAGTGATTCTCATGTCCAATAATGATAAGGTTAGATGACATAGGACAACGTCGTGGATTGTCTTTTGTTAGGTCAAGCGACCGGATTGATGCAAAACTGAACCGAATAGAACCGACTTTATTTGGCCAACACGAAACTGGTTCAGATGGGGAGCGGTTCGGATCTTCAGTAAAAAATTTGGAAACCGGTCTTGACCAATTCAAAAGGCTGATTCTCAAATAAAATCGATTTTCAGGCCAGTTTTCGAATACAACTGATTTTGAACCAGTTCAAAAGCAAACACCGGAAGTCTATGAATTAATAGCTTTCACAAAATATAATGAAGTTGAGCACTTCAACGTAAGCAGGTGACTGGGAACTGATCTGATTGGGTAGATGTCATGTTTCTAGTGTAGAACTTACCAAATTCCTGATTTAGAACTTACCCATCTTGAAATTGAATGCCCATCTCTTTCACCAATCATGGTTAGGATCAAGAAAAACATGAGACAACAAAAACTGGCGGAAATGCTTGCAAATTGAAAAATAATAGATGCGGAACTGAGATGATAGATGACATCATAAATTCAATCACGGCCAATACTTCACAACGTCCAAATATTATTTAAATATGTCTCCTAGGGATAAAAGGGTGCAGGCCCCATTTAACGATAATATTTGTTGTTCTCCATATTAGTGCAGCATTATATAACTGGAAGTTCTTTATATGTACTAGCATAACAGCCCCTTGGGCAACCATCTGCCTCTAGTTTGGTTTGAAGGAAGCTTTTTGGTGCATATGTAGGATTTAGTTACTGATAACCTGTTTGGATTGGGGTTTGTAGTCGAAATGCAAGAAGTATTAATGTAAATATCTGAAATAGGCTTTGAAGAGGGTTCTCTCAAGCATGACTGGTGCTCGCTGATGACCTTTTTGGCTTGAATTTTGTGATCGTAGAGTAGTGAGAATCAATGAATGGAGCTGCTGATATCTATTCCAATTGTTAGTTGCATAACTACTTACTCAACAGCAGGGGAACTGGTTGTAAAAACATGTAACGAATCTTGGGTCGCATACCTCAATAGAAAAGATATTTGACAAGTTAAAATTGGTCTCTTGGTGTCTTAGTGAAGCAGATGAATTCATGTGATATAAGGGGAGTGTGACTACAATTTTGAAAAGGGATCATGGATTCAAGTAGAAGATTTCAGTTACAATAGAATTTGAGACCTACACAACGATATAAAATAAAAATGCAAGAAGCATTTGTAATGTAGAGATTTAAGATTTTATTTGCCTCACTATACATTGGTGATAGGATAGTCCATGAATAGTTTTCTTCTCGTCAGACAGAGGGAATCTAATTTTTCTGATTTTTGTTCTGAATATTTCGAAATTCACATAACATATGTCGAGATCTTAGCAAGTGTAATTTCCAACTAGTTTTACCACTTTGGCATTTTTCCTTGCTCTTGTTATCTTTAAACCATGCTAATAGCTGCAATTTTACGCGTCTCTATGTTTTTCTAGATTTTCTTCCACAGACAATACGTTTCATAGCATGATTAGCGAGTGTTGAGGGAGTTGTTGCCTAATGAGCTATCCATTTCTGTCATCTTGCAAAACAACCCTAGGGATATATTTATGTGCAAGATGGTGATGCTTTATTTTAGGTACCTAACACTTGTTTGACATAATAAGGAAAGAAGGTTATAGACTCTCTCTCTAGCACGAATGCACGCACGCACACATGCATGTAGGCACAGCTCGCTTAAAGGTGCAAATGAACAATTCTTCTTGATCGTGATCCCTGGTGCTACTTACTTAGTTGCAATTAGTATCCCTTTGCGATTTCTGTATTTCTGTACTTTGTAGTAGTTTCACTCTTCATTATTACTTGGAGGATGCCTATTTATTTATATTAAGGCTAGAAAAGTTCTGCCCTTTCTGTTTCCATTTAGTAAAAAGCTATTAGTTTCAGGACTCTCCTCTTCTATTTACTTATAATCTTTTGGATTACTCGACTTATCTCTGTTGATTTCTATTAACTTTGCAGTCCAATGGACATCAATGTAGGTGTGGTCATGGTAGGTCTTTTATTTGGAGTGTATCCGATATTTAGTCTCTACCTAAATGAACTATTATATTATAACGTTTGTGCAATTTATGTTATTAGTTTTGTTCTTCCAATATCATGCACGCACATATCATTGTGGGCCGATGTAGGTTGATATGTTATTTGCATTCAAGGTTTAAGCATAAGCTCGGATTAATTTTCATGACATTCCATGGGTGCCTGTACAATGAGAGATGCATAATGCATGGGTTCAGCAGCTCGAAGCACTTTTCAACCATCCTTGCGGTTGTCATGAGAATGGGTCATGATTTGAGAAGGGGGGTCACGTGGAAGATCATCGCAGCAGCTAGCTCAAGGATTGCAACAATTGTCAACACTTTTGAGACCAACATTTGCTACTTCCCTCCCTATCGATTTGTCAATTTCTCTTGCTTTTTGTTCTAGTGTGAACACTTTGGAATTGCAATTCAATTCATCAATCTACTTAAAAGGAAACTGTAGTCTCCCTTGAATGTTGATCTTAATATGCTTAAGCTTGCATTATAGAGTACAACTTCATGAATCGCTAAGGCGTAATACTATAGCCACTAGTGAGGAAGTTCAAAATTGTCCTTTTGTTTTGCGCAGCTAGATTTGCAAGTATTCTTACTGACTTCGATCCTTGCTTGCTTGTAATTCTTACATGAATTTAGTGCACATGGACCCAATGCATTTGGATCATAGAGCACAGAGAAGTCGATTGACTTTCACTAGGTCTAGTGTCTTGGTTTATAATTCCTAGTCCTTCATTTCTCTATATTACAAACTCGCATGATACGTCCACAAGTTCAAACACACATGTTGATATGTCCACAAGCTCAAAGTTCATCCAACGAGTCCAACATCTAGAGCAACTAAAAGTCCAACACATATGGACACACCATGAGCGAAATAATAAACCAAGCTAGAAACATCTCGAGAAATCGAGCCCCGAGAGTGGGGAGGAGAAAGCCTGCGAGGTAATTGATACTGCTGATCTTGTCTCATGCTCGAACTTGTGCACCGAATGGCATTTGAGTTTTGAGAAGACGGCTGTGAGGAAAAACCAACTAACCAATAGGCTTAGAACAAAAGTTTCCTTACCGCTCGAGCACCGGTGAGCGGTTTAGTGTTGTGTTTAGTTCACAAATGGAGTTCTTGCGGTACCACCTGTTTACATATTCAATGCCATATAAAGAATTACAAGGAGAAAAGAAAGAAACAAGAAAAGAAACCGCAATAGTAGGACAGAGTAGAGTGAAGGAATGCAGACGGAACCTCCAAAAAGAGCAACTCCACCCATCCAAAATGAATAATTTGAACAGCATGACTTCACTCTTTGTACAGACACCAGAAGCGTGTCACGTATTCTTTTCACTATCTTTTCAAATCACACTGTGGTTCACCTCCCTTGCATATTCTCCCAGCCACATCTCTCCAGCTTCCAAAGCATACTTGCGTTGCCCCTACGTCGTAGGAGGAATTTTTGAGTGACGGAGATTGTGAATATTCCCCATTCTTTCAAAGCCATCTACCAGGGATGCTGTGGGGCTCGCTGTCTTCCAGAACTCTATGTACACCATGGTAGACAAAAGCAGGACGTGGGATGACCATCTCTTTGCCTATAAGGCGTTCTACTTTGTCAAAAGGTATGTGGATTCCTTCGAGTCATCTAACTTCATTGACTCTATCAATGACCTCCTCTTGCTCAGTCTGTCGTGCTTCTTCAACCTAGCCTTGAAGGAGTCGAAATCCTAGCTCTTACTGATTCCCAACTGCCGTTTTCTCTCACTTATGTCTTGTAACATTAGTCTTCAGCAGTCAGTAAAGGCGAGAAGGTTTTGGCAGACAAGTCTTTAACATCATAGCTCGATTTATCTAGTGACAGGAGGCTTCCTGTTTACCTCAGACCTGCAACAACACACCGCATCATCTATGTTTTGGCATGAATATACCGCTATGGAGTTCTTTTTACTATTGTAGAGGTGCTGGTTGGGTGGAAGCGACGGTTAAAAAATTACAGAAAGTGCTCTCAAGTTTAACTAAGCCAGTATTCGCCCATTCACCAACCCATCCGAAGCCATGATGAGCTCTGCTCCAATCAGAAACAAAAACAAAAATATCAGAAGAAACAAAGGCAAGCTTGAAAGCATTTGAGGTCGGTAGTAGGGATATCTTACTTCGCTGTGTTTGCGGCAATTGGAACAAGCCACTGTAGAGTCTTCTCCATCTTAGCTTTGATGTTTGCAATAGAGAGCTGCATAGAGACAAGCTATATGGACCCTTCTCAAAGCATTACCTGCTCAACGGAAGAAGCTTGAGAAATAGACTTCAAATTTAGTATTTTGGATCAATAGAAAGTAGAATGCGTTTAGTTTCTTGAACAAGAAAAGAATGATTATGAGATAATACCTTTTCTTTGACATGAAAAGAATGAATTCTAGAGTGCAAAGATGACTTTATTCTAGATGGCAAACTCTGATACAAAGAATCTCTCAGACTGGACGGCATAGAGCTGGATTATGCTACCTGATTGGATCAAAATATGCTCTGTAAATAGACTTAATATGTGATCTACACTTATCATAGTTCATTTGATACTTTCAAAGAATGGTGCATCTTTCTTGGCCAATACTCCAGATCAACACAGTTTAAGGCAAACCTAGCAATTTTATGAACTTTCTTCCAAAGACTGTGAGATTATAGAGCTTGGAAGACCTGCTCCATTGACTCACATTCAAGCCATAAAACATGGCGGCAAGGGATTCTTCATCTATGAAATGAAGTTCATCTATGTTTCGCTTCAATAAATAGATAAGCACATTATAACAGAACCAATTTGATCATATTTTCTTCAAAAACTTGGAAGTTTGAATATCCCAAAACTTGCTACACTTGCTGTCAACTTAAGTTTATTTGTTTTTCTATTCTAACAACAGCATTGATCACAATTATCAAGAACTATGCATTAACCGTTCACAGAGAAAATAGTGAGTATATGATAGAATCAAATGATTTTCTGGAACTGACCGATATGCAATCCTTAATTGGGAAAAATTACCACTTGAAAATTTGAAGTAGTAGTTACAGGTGGTGTGCACAAAAATTTAAAGACTAGGAATTTTGAAAAAAATTAAAAAATCAAAGATGAATCCGAATGAATTAATGAATAAGACTACTCGCTCTACTGGATAACCACAAAATGAACAAGATGCATCTTTTCTGCCAAACAAAATGTTGCTCTACCATATATACAACGGAATTTTTTTCTGCATCTGCATCATTTAAACAATTTGTATGCTATGACCTTTATCTATCTAAAGTTTTCATGGTCTTGAGCAATCTTTTGCTGAAAAGGAGAATATCTTATCAATAACTTTTGCACATTCACACATGTCACGAACGCTAAGAATGCAATTCTAGATGCCATCGAAAAACACCTTGCAACCTTCGACTTAAGTAACATTCAGATTAGATGCCACCAGGCCTGGTTGCATATCAAAAGAAGAAAACTTACAAGAGTATCAATTTGTATGATAATATTTGCACAATGCAAGGATAGGCTAGCCAGTCTCAGTTTTTTATTGCTTGTGGATGGTTTTGCTGGTACATGAGCACCTGCAAAATGATGGACAGGAATATCATAAAAACCACACTTTTACAGTCAAGCGGAAAAAAACGCCCGCGTTATTTATTTTATAACAAGAAAAATACTAAATGCATGTCTAATCCAAAATTGAGCCACCAGAAACATCATTATTCATCAAAAGCGTTGTTCGGAATTCTTCTGCTCCGATAGATGCGGCCATTTAGAAGGTTTTAAGATTTTTTTCTGTATCAAAATAGAATTTTCTCTTTGACAAACTAGAACTTCATGCGACAGGACCTGTGCTAATGCTGCCCAAATCCTTATTGTTGCAACCAAGCATCTATATACATCATCTTAGCAAAAAAAAATAAATGTTGATTTAACACATGGTCCTTATTTTCGTGAAAGAAAAAAACAGGAGAGAAAAAGCCAGGCAAGTATGAAAAGAGAGAATGATCAACTCTGGAATAATTTGCAATGGGTGACCAGAGGAAAAAAGGATGACAAAATAGCTTACCAATAAACAATGGCAATGAGAACTGAGCTAATTTAAACAAAATAAAGGGGAAATTTTTCTACAAAAGCATATTTACTGTCAATTTTCGATTTACATACTAGCAGTCCCAAAAGTACTATGTATTTCCAGAAGTAGAAAATGAATTATATCAACAAGCTTTTCCATCACCCACAAAACAATACTTGAAATTCTGAGAAACTGCATTAACTTCCCTCTCTACTATCCTTTGGAAAGATTAGTTTTTTTTTTTTTTCATGGATAAGGTAAAAAGGGAATCCCAATATCCTTGTCTATTACTCGTTCATAAGTCGAACAATATTAGAGAATGAAAAAGCATTTTCATCAACTAGGTGTATGGATCTCCTGACTTCCTCTCCAACAGTCCAAGCCAACCAAAAATGAGTTATGTTGTTGAGTTCCAGCGAGTTGGCTAAGATTCCTAATAGCAAGTTATGTCCATTTAAATAGCAGCAAAGCATTGTGGAAACCATTTAAAAGATTCCGCTAAGGGAATTCCCAGAAGATGCCCGAATAACTCTAAGGTATGGCGAATTCAAAGGTTGGATTTGCTCAAATCAGAAAGTAAACTCATATTTATGGTGGGAAAAGGCTACAAAGCTCCCATTTAGTAAAAATCTAGAGTTACCTCCTCCAAGCTTCCGGACCACAGCGACTTCTTTTTCAAATTTTTTACTCGTTTCCTTTGGCTCTTTAGTTCTTCTCTCAAAATAGAGAGGCCATCACCTACACACCGAAAAAATGCACACCACAAAAGAAAATGATTGTAATAGGATGTGGAAAGAGAACTCTACCATGAAACAATGCCAAAATGGAGATGTGTATAATTTGTAAATTTCCAAAGCAATAAAATTAGAGATACTGTTTAAGGAGCCCATGTATAGGCAAAACCAGAGAGGTTATCCTGGTTCCTATTGTTGGATGAAGTTTCTTAAAGTATTTTGAAGTTGACAAAACATTTTTATCAGTCTAGTCTGAAGACTTACAGACTCTATTGACAAAGTCTGAAGATCAAAGTCTGAAGATCAAAATCAAGCTAGCAAGACTTAAGACTTATATTTCAAAGTCTACTCACATGGACAGTTTCCGGGACGACGTTTATTCCGATCTTATATGATCTTTATTCTAACGACTAGTGGATATCTTTCTACTGGATTCAGCACTAAACGATCTTACTTTCATATGGAATATGTTTAGATTCTCTAAGGATTTCGCAACTCATATTTGGAAGGATCTACTTATGGAAACCGAGATCCTGATTGTATGGGGGAGCAGGATTGATGGGCTATCAACACTTACCTTAAAGAGCTCGAGATCTCTCTATTTGATTCTGTCCAACGGGTTGATTGGAAGAACTTCTTTGGAAGGTGCCAACGGTATTGAAGGCATAAAGAAGTATATAAGAGAGATGCTCTAGTTGTTGAAGGGTGCGGATAGAAGAATTCCAAAGTCTGAATCTCCTTTTTCTATTTTGCGATATCATTCTTCGAGCGATATTTGTAATCAAAAGAGAGATCATATTGTAGTGAGACCTTGAGGAAGTGTAGTAGAGTTTTCTACACCGTGGACTCAAGAGCGTGAGACTCGTAATCACTCTTATTGATTCTTAGTGAAATCCAAATGGAAGGGCTGTCCGTGCGGAGAGTGGACGTAGGCTTGATCTAAGCCGAACCACTATAAATCGGAGTCTTGATTCTCTATCCCTAATCCTTTATATCGTTAACTGTTTTCATTTGCTGCAATTATTGGTTTTATGTTACTTATATCTCATTCGGTTTAATTTATTAAAATCGCTTTAAACACCTATTCACCCCCCTCTAGGTGTTAATTCTAGTCCTAACACCTATTGGCGCCCACTTAATATAATTGTCACCACCATCGGAGCAATGTTCCCGGTCGAGTTGGCAAACTACCAAGGTTGCGAATCAAACCATTTCCAGTTTAAACAAAGCAAGACAGTGACAAACACAATGTTGTATCCAATTGTGATAAGGCCTAGATCTCTTAGCTTACAACAGTATGGAAAGTTATCCCTAGGAAAGCAGGTCCGAAATTCGCATCAAGCATAATCCTTACAAGGATCAACATATCATCATGGAAAAAAAGTCCCGCTCTAGCAGTAATACTCTGTATTCATATGCCAATAGACACTGCTTGTCGAACTAAAATTATTCCACAACAGATCCAATTCAGCATCACTAAAGAAGCCCTTTTTCTCTTCAATGTTGAAGCTTAATCTTAAATTGATGACGTGGTACCTAGCTTAAATATTGCCTCGGCCCTTGTAGACTCAGGATGGTTTGGATTAAGCCGGCAAAGAATCCCTTGTGATGAACCAACTTCGCTCTTCAAGAACTCGGGAGGCAACGACATAGGCAGAGCTTTAGGAGGCGACGGCATGGGCGGGCTTCGGGAGCGATGGTGGGAACCTATCACGGTCACTAGCATTGCATTAACATGAAGTTAAACTCTACCGAGCAGAATCCGTAGAAAACCGGATAGGTGTCAATCGCTGAATAGTTCAAAGTAGGGATGACATGGAGCTATTAAGGTACCCAATATTTTCTCATTTACCTATACCCCACTACAAGAGGATATATCACAACTCTCTCAGAAAATAGTTAGCATACCTGCTCCTCCTGATTTATGTCAGTTAATGTCCTTATAGCTCATAAATCTTCGTATCTATCTCTGTTTAGTGTGCTTTGCAATCTTGCTCATACGTCGAAACTTGTCTTTGCTCTTATACGCTCTTAATGATGCAATATCACTATTTTGGCCCGAGCAAATGATGTCTTTAACAGGTTAGATGGAGAGTTATCTTTTAGGGATTTTGCTAATGATTGCCGCCATGATCCTTCCTTTGAATGTTTTGCTTTTGCATCACTATTTTTCTTTTTCTTTTTTTAATAATGACTATAAAGGTCACATTTATAAGCAAACTTGTGTTTATATAGTATAGCCCTTACATCATTAATCACATAGGATGCAAGCATCTTTAGTTCACATTAAGACTCCACAAAAACGGTGAGAGAGTTGAAACTACTTCTCATCCTTAACTCTCTAGTTCATGTCAAAAGTCCACGAAAGTAGCAAGAGAGTTGAAACTCCTTAGTTGTAGCTCTATCGTTCACGTTGAAGTTTCATGAAAGTGGTAAGGGAATTGAAACGCTATGCCTTTTTGGAATCATAAAGGTGAATGATCTCATTTTCTCTCTCTTACTAATTTTGGCATTTGATGGCTGATCATCTTCTTTGATGTTGCTATAACTTGTTTATATTTCTTATCATAGTTGAACCCGTGACTCTGAAATACTTCAATAAGCTCCTTGGCTATTTAAAATTTAGATTGTACAACAACCATAAACCAGTAAATCAAATTTCATGAACCTAACAATTACAAGGTATATCCAATCTCTTTCAAATTTCACTTGGATAAATGTAATTTACTCCTTGTCAAACAAGAAACTAATAAATCAAAACTCATGAACTTATTCTATTCCAATTTTTTTCTAAAAGTATCACATGTTCAAATTAATTGATCTTGAAAAGAATATTTTCATTTTTAATTTTTATTTATTGCTAAAAAAATTTGCTTCAAATGATATACGCTATATTTAAAATAAGTGCATTCTAAAAAAAATAAACAAAACTAAATAAAATGTAATTCAAATAATTTGCAATTTTTTTAAAATTTAAATGTAATGTTTAAGTTTAGTGAATATTAAGTGGAATTTATTTAAATGATAAAATAAGGTACGTTCACATTGTTTCAATTTAATTTTGAGTTAAATGGATAATTGATGCTTTTGTTCATTTATAATTTTATTTAAGTGATAAAATAAGAACTATAGTTTAAAATTATGAGTATTATTAATTTGATACAATATATTTCTCCTTTTGAAGTAATCTAAGAATAAACGGATTAATTATTATTTAAAGATTTCCTTTTATTTGGATTTTTTTTTCTCAAATAGAAAATCAATTACAGAAGTCGAAAGAAGATATATATTTGTGAAGGGTAATCAAAATGAATTTCAAGATGTTCTTATTATTTATTTTATTGGACGAATACACTTTAAGAATAAAATACTTACTCTTTTTATCCATTCTTAAGTTTAAATTTAAATAGAACAAAAGATATACGCTTAAAGATGACAAATTACAAAACTAATGTTAATGGGATGTTTATGCCATATGACTTGCCATGTGACAATCATGGAGGTAATGTTTGCCAAGTGGCAAACACAGAATCGACGATGCTCTTAGATTTGGTTTTATCAAAATAGATATAAGATGAACAAATATTGATATATGTAATCACATATTCCTTTTCATAAGTTTTTATAAAATTTAAACATCATTTAACTTTTAAAGAAAAGTCATTTAGCTTCTTTTTTTTTTTTTGGTTTTAAAAGCCAAAACAAACAGGCCAAGTTTGGAAGAGAGCAAGACAAAAGTCCTTACTACCAAAAGTCAGGATATACTTATATTGGGAGCTATGCTGCAGTAATTTTTACATTCTTACATTTTCTTGGTGCAACTCTCAAGTATGGTTACAATTTCTTTCTTTTGGGCTAAAGCAAAACGGAGTACATTTATTTTTCATACAGTTGAAGCATAGTGATCTTTTGCCTGATACACAACTAATTTTGATCTTCTTTAGATTGCTAGGTCAGTAGTCTCCATTACTTGTGGTTTTGTTGTTGCCAAATTCAAATCGTCTTGAATGGTAAAATTCCATATCCAATTCCAAACAAAGCAATGACCATGAAGACCACATGACTCCATATGAAGTTTGATTTGACATCAACTAGGCAATGACAATGAACTCAAGAAGTTTCTTCTTGATTCCTTGGAGTTTGGTCAATGCATTGCAATATCCATTCGTTCCCTTGGAGAATTAGAAGAGCAAGTGACTCCTATTTCGATGATTGAAACCAAACACTCCAAGTACTAAACCAGCTTTTGTTCTTGCCCTCCGAAGTGATGGCCCGTCTCTTCTCTGACTCCTCAATTTCTTGAAGCAGAACAGTATCAATTGCCTCCTCCACTTGGTGTCCCAGAGCTGCCTTTGCGAAGTGATGAAGGTCCAGCCCATTTTCAAACATGTCATTAGTCGGCCTCTTACCTGTGAACATCTCCAAAATGAGGACTCCAAAGCTGTACAAATCTCCTTCTGTGGATACTGCATTTCCAGCGCCGTACTCTACAACAATCAACAGCGCATAGTGATTGCAAGGTGAATAATTTAGATTGAAATAAAGGTGATGTTTCATGTCTATACCTTTTTGTCTAAGGATTGATCTCCAATTACATGTTCAATATAGAAAATAAACTAAAAGACCCAACTTGGGCATCATTACCTGGAGCTACATAGCCGAAAGATCCTTTTACTCCGATAGAGCTTGATTGATTAGCCAATAACTTATGCATTGCTTCTTGGAAGGAACCTAGCAAGCCCAAAATCGCCTACATGTCCATTCTTTTCATCATCAAGAAGGACATTGCTTGGCTTTATATCACAATGAACTATTGGTGTTTCACAATGATGATGGAGATAATCTAATGCACAAGCAACATCGGTGGCAATATTCACTCTCTCAAGTAGACTCAACTTGCTTCTCTTTGTATATTGTGATGCACTTGGGTGCAACCATTCATCCAAGCTCCCGTTTGACATGAATTCATAGACCAATGCCTTGAAATCATTTCCATTAAAATCAAATCCAGAACATACCGTGAGTACCTTCACAAGATTACGGTGTCGAATTCTTCTCAAGGCCTCGCACTCAGCTATGAAGCTCTTGGAAGCTCCTTGACGGGCAAGGTCAAGAATCTTGATGGCCACGATTGACTGAGTCTGATCAAGAAGCCCTCTATACACGGACCCAAAACTGCCCACCCCAAGTAGATTGGTGGAGGAGAATCCATCTGTTGCTTTCAATAGACTATGGTAAGAAACATGCAAAAGACCATCTTCAAAAGAACTTGAAGTTGATGCGTTCTTATTGTGTCTAAACCAAAAGAAGTATAACAAAGAGACTATGCAGGCTATTCCTACAAGAGTAGAGACAATGCATATCAAGATTTCTACGGTTCCTCTTATTCTTGTCCGTTTGGACTCTTCATAGTCACATTTCGGTAGTTGAAAATCTGGCAAACCCCCACAAAGCTTCTTGTTTCCAACAATTGAAGTTGAAATGGCACTTTTGAAAACTCCTCTTGTAGGCAGTGCACCCTCGAAATCGTTGTAAGATAGGCTCAAATTTGTTAGATTCAGCAATCCTAAAAATTCTAGGGATTTGGCCGGACAATCGGTTGTTGGAAACATTCAAAACCTGAAGGCCTTTCATGGAACTCATAGTCAATGGTAGGGGTCCTTCAAAGAAATTATCCTGCATATATAGGCTTTCCATGCTTATACAACTACCGATACTGCTTGGAATCTGTTGAGATAATCTATTCCCATCAAGACTTAGTTCGCCGAGATTTTTCAAGTTTCCAACTTCTCTTGGAAGGGAGCCAGTAAGACTATTTTGAGACAAGTTGAGATAAATTGACAAAGATGAGAGGCCCACAATTTCCGGGGGTATGTTACCACTAAGGTTGTTGGTCGAAAGGTCCAAGAGAAGTAGCTTCTTGCAATTTCCTAAAGATGATGGTATCGGGCCCCAGAGATTATTACTATACAATTTCAATTTGATTAACATTGTTAAATTCCCGATAGATTTTGGTATCTGCCCTGAGAAATTATTTTGGCTGAGATCCATAATCTTCATTTTGTTCAGATTTCCAATCTCGAAAGGAATGTTTCCCGAGATGCCGTTGCCCCCCATTGTCAGGATCTCCAAATTGATGAGATTTCCAATTTTAGAATGTAGGGTTCCAGAAATATGATTTTCTTTTAAGCCAAATCTCGAGAGGGTGATGGAGAGGTTACCGATACAGTCTGGTATTGGTCCTCGAAAAGCATTCCAACTTATAGACAATATTTTCAAGTTTGTGGAATTGGTTAAAGAGCAAAGGAAGTCAAAATCATCAAATTGCCCACCTCCTAAGTTGTTTGTGCCAATATCAAACCAATAGATTCCTCTCATCTTTGAGAAAGAAGGAACTTTCCCAGTAAAGTTGTTCAAAATTATATTGAAAAGATTGAGATTAGAGGCGTTGGATATTGACTCAGGAATGGGTCCAGATAAGGTGGTTGTCACACAAAACAATTTTCTCAAGATTCGGAAGAGTGAAGCCTAAGTCACTGGGTAAACCTCCCTCTAATTGGTTTGCAGTTACATCAAGGTCCGTCAGATTAGATATATTGAAGATTGAGATAGGAATCATACCGACAAATTTATTCAAGCCGAGAGCGAGGACATTTAGATGTCTCAGCCTGCCGAGAGTCTCCGGGATCATACCACCAAGGTTATTTGACTCTGTTGAGAAGACTTGAAGAGATGATAAGTTCCAAATGACGGCGGAATGTTTCCTGTCAAGTTGTTGAATTGAAGTATGAGTATTTGGAGCTTGGACAAGGAGCCGAGTTCCGTAGGCAAATTTCCTTCGAGCGCATTGAAGCCTAAGTCAAGAACAAGCAAATTAGAGCAATGGGAGATATTTGAAGGGACTTGTCCGCTGAACGAGTTGTTACCAAGGGACAACACCTGCAATCGAAACAAGCGGCCGAAATGTGGGGAATTTCAGAGTGGAAACTGTTGTTATCTAGATAGACTTTCCTTAGAAAGCTCAGGTTACCAATATGGGGCGGCACGACCCCAACCAGGTTCTTGGAGTTGAGGTCCAATACGGTGACTCTGCGGTGTCTACGACCACATGTGACACCGTACCACTCGCAGACGTGGCTAGTATCATTCCATGAGCTCAAAACCCCGCCAAAATCGGCTATTCGAGCCTTGAATTCAAGCAAAGCCAGCCGATCAGTCTCGATCCCCGCCAGCTTCTACCAAAGCTAGGACACTCCCTAATAGAAGAATGATGGTAGTTAAGCATGAGAATGACTCGGGGAAAATCAGATCTCTATTGGTAAAGGTCCATGAGGGTTTGTAGCAAAGGGCTCTCAGCTCAAGTCTCTTTCGGTTTTCTTGTGACGTTGTTTCAAAACAACTCACGTATATATAATAGCGGGCAACGTGATCTTCCATACCAACACATGTCGACGTCATCAATGCAAGAACAGTCACGAAAGATCTTTTTAAGGTCCTCTCAAGTTGAGGGAATTACAAGGCCGTGACAAGCAAAGTAAATATTGATGATCATGTTTGTCAATGAAAGCTGAAACACCCTGGAGGCCTACTTTTGTTCATTATCTTTCCAATCCCTAAATTTCCGGGCCGTTTAGTTGGGGCGACCGGCTTCAGTCTTTTCCGCGCATAAAAATCTTGACTTTCCAGTATTTAAAAGGGGAACATTATTAACCGTACATGTAAGTAGGCCTATTTCACAGTTTATAATCAACTTTAATTTCATTTGTCAATTATAATATATATCCTTTCTATAAATTATACATTTTGGAATATTGTTTGTCATTATTAAAATAAAAAATAGTGTTTGTGAATAAAAGAGAGCAAAATCTCTACTCTGGCAAAGAAGATTTTATTTCAAAATATTACCTTTTAGATCCATGTATGATTGGTTTTTGGAATATCGTTTGTTATTGTTAAAGTTGAAAATAGTGCTTATAAATAAAAGAGAGCAAAATCTCTACTTTGGTGAAGAATAATTTATTTCAAACTATTACCTTTTAGATCCATGTTGTACCGGGGTTTAACTTGTCATATTAATATGCAAATTGAATAGTTCATCTTGAATACTTATAGATGAGTTACTAATTAATGATAACAAGGTCCATGCTACCATATTATGATCTTTGACGTTTTAATATAGTCACATTGTTATTTAAAAAATTCTTGAAATTGTAAAAAACTAGGTATTTATTTAATGCTAAAGGTATATAGCTAGTCAAAAAATAAACAAGTAGTTGGTAGATGATTTTACATTGAAGAAGTGTGATGGTTCAAGTCAAGTCAAGTAAATGATCATTCTTCTTTTTCTTCTTTTGACAAGGCTAGTCAAAAAGCAAGCAGTTGGTAGATGATATTACAAAGAAGTTCAAAACGATCATTCTTCTCCTTTTGATGGGAAAAGTCACATGGGAAAAGTCGTGGGAACGTCAATCAGTTTCAACTGTCCAACCTTTGTTTGCTCTTCATTCCATGGAATGGGAATTATAAACAAAGACCCAATCAGGTTACATGCCCGTGCTTGATGGGTGAAGATGATCCTCTGGTAACACGGTCCGCATATTGAGGGGGCAGTAAAATCGCGGGGGAGGGCGTTCAGAGTCATATTTTCCAAAAGCAAAAGTAGAGAAAAGGACCATAAAAAGAACGTGGGAATTCGAAGCTGTTCGGACGTAAGACCTAGGTGCAATGCACCAAAGTGCACGGCAAGCCAACTTTTGCTCCCACGCTGACTGAATTCCTTCCATGTATTGGCCCATTCGACCGTAATTGGACTTGCTTTTTTTAATTAACTCTAACTTATCCTTTAATTAGTCGTGACGCCCATGCAAAAAATAGAAGAAGTGAGAAAGTAGTTTTAGGGTGGTCAAATCTTTTTGATGGGATGTGCAGCACTATTCATTTCGTGGAAAATAATTTCTAAAATCGTTTTCCTGATTTTTTTACGTTCGTTGTACATAAGAACTGGTTGGAAAAAACATTTTTCATCAACAAGAAAAAGCCCTCTAAAATAGAGGAAAATGTTTTCCACTTTTATGAAAAGTGGAAAACATTTTCCTCACTCACTCTTTCTTATCTCACCGGTGCCAACCTCCACTTCTTCCTTTTTTTTTTTTTTTAAAATTCAAATTTTTATTATTTTCCTTTTTTTTTTTTCTTTTTCTTTCTTTCTTTTTTCTCCTTCTTTCTCAACCTGGCCCATTACGGGCCTTGACGACAAGCTTGAGCCTCGTCCAATTGGCGCAAGCCTCTTTAAGCCCGAGGTTAGCAAGCTCGAGGCTCACTAGAATCTAGGGAGCCTTTCTAGTGAGCCTCGGGAGCCTTAAGACCTCAAGTGAGCTCGCTCACCTTTGGCCAGTGCCAAGAAAAAAAAATAAGAAAAAAAATAAAAATAAAAAAAATAAAAATTCGATTTAAAAAAAGAAAGTAGAAAATAGAAAAATATTAAAAGGAGTGTATGGAGGAAAATGGAATCGGATTTTCCACATCGAATGGTGGAAGATATTTTCTAATTCATTGTCATGTTTTAGCTTAAAATCAGAATATATTATCATTTTCCTTTAAAATGGCTTTTTGGAAAACACTTTCTGAAAACACTACATTTTTTTGCGAAATGAATAGAGCCTAATTTTTTTTTTTTTAAGCAATCACCTTAGACCAATTAGAACTAGACAAACAAAAAATGGACATTAACCATAGGACTGGAATTAGGAAAAAACATAAGATTCTTGCCACACAAGAATGGCATGAGTAGGCAATGTGATTGGGTGACATGCGATAAAGAGGAACCTGTGGAATTAATTTGCGTCCTTTGTAGTAACGATGCATTTCTTAAGCAAAGTCTTCATCAACAAATTTAAATTTGTTTTGGATTAAATTCCTGCGACGTGTTATAGAGAGTTGTACACATCACTCATAGACCATAAAATTTGTAAGAAGAAAAATATTAATTAAGTGTAATATGCTAAAATTTTGTTGGTGTGTTCATAGTAATTAAATAGTACGCTGAGAAAATTGAGGATAGAAAAAAAATATGTAGGTGAAGTTATGAGACAAACTAAAAGTTGGCCTTTTCTCGGTCCTTTTCCTTCCAACTTTGACACATATGAGATGTGGAAAACATGATTTAGACAAAATTCACTTGATTAAGTAATTATAGTCGAACCGAAAATAAAACATGATTTGAGCAGTTTAATCATTCCATTAGAATGAATGTCGACACTATTAGATAAGATCATTATTGACCTGAAAATTACTGATGCTGTCAGATGAGCGATGTCCAATAATCAATTACAAAAAATCACACGATACATGCACGTTACTTGAATAGACCACTCATGCAAATTTATTAGGCTGTGGTAGCTAACACGTGCGAAAGTGATGAATCGTGTGAGATCACTTGACAACTGACCGAACAGACTACAATGTAGAGATCGATTTGAATATCATCTTTTTCCCCTTCTCAAGTCTTCATCAGCCAATTTTGCATAGAGGAACATGGATGATTTATTTATTTTTTCCAATAAATTAACAACTATCAATGAAAATACATGACTATACAACTGAAACTCGCACAAAATATAAATATATATGTATGATTTTATGGTGTGAGTCACTAACATTGTTGGGAGTTACTGATTTCCTAAACCGGATTCGACACTAAATTGAACCCTTAAAACGAATGCGGAAGATGAGCCCAAGAACAAACATGTATCACCGATCCTAAGGCACATCACATAATCGAACATACCTTGATTCCACAGACTAAACACCAACGCTGATATGAGGAAGAAAAACTGATCACGTTTGATCCGATGACGTCAATTGGCCTTGAAGGGAAGAGAGTGTCGTCTCTTTGTTACTGTTCTTCTTTTGGAGGGAGAGAGGGAGGAGGAACGTATGTTGAAAAGGTGCGTTGCCCTTTTTTCTTTTCTCTCTTAAATACGTCTCCTTCAAGAGACGTAACTCTTTGAAGTAATACGTTCTCCCAAAAGTCATAACCCCTCGTATGTAAACAATGCAACATTTCACATCGCAACCGTTCCTCTATGAGTCCTCATCTTGCAGGCCAGGCTTTTAGACCCAATATGGGTGGACGGGCCAACATAGGCCGATCAACATTAATAAATAAAACCATCAAACACAAATTAATATCCTTTGACGAAGCTCGTCTTTATGACAATGAAAAAAGAGATGCAAAATGAAGGAGCTGGATGAATTTGTGTAGTTGTTCAAGTTAATCTCTATTCGATGTCTAAAATCATCTAAGCTTATGTAAATCACTATGGAATTATCCAAGACTTACTCATACATGCTAGCATTCTAAATTATAATGTACTTTTTTTTTTTTTAATTTGATACTATGATCAAATGATATCTTAAGCCTGTGATTTTGTGTGTTAGATTAAATACACATCTTCAATTTGATCAAGAAGATGTCATTGATACAAGCATTAGAAGACTTTTGAAAAATTACTTTCTCATGAACCAATCCCAACAAATTGCATCTAATAAGAAATGCGACAAATTCCAATACAATTTTTTAGGTATTCTTCTAGGAAATCATTAAGTTCATTCAAAACAATCTAAAAGGCAACAACTTTCAGGTACTCTCCTCATGACATAGTTTAGCTTGATTTCAATGCATGTGATTGAATAAGTTAGAAAGATAAATTGGACTTACTAGAAAAAAAAAAAAAAAAAAAAAGAACTTTTATGCTTCGTTTATCTCATAGAAAATAAATAATTAAAAAAATATTTTTTAAAAATAATTATTTGTATTGCCTGAATTAATTAGTCAATGGAGTATGTTTTCATTATCGACAATAATTTATCTTTAAATATTTTGAAAATATTTTATATAAACAATCATTTTGAAGAAAATATTTTTAAATTATTTAATTTCTGGAAATAAATAAAACCTTAGAGAATGAAAATTTATGAATAGCAAGAGTGATTGGGACTGATTGAAAAGGTTAATTTCGTGAATTGATTAGGTCTAAGTCTCGAGTTTTCACGTCATGTGAGCAAAGCGGGTACACTGAATACGTACCTACCAATTATTTGATTGGACAGTTTTGCACGCATGCATCTCCATGCCTGGCAATCATTTCGATGGGCCTTTTGATGTGGTCTTATAACCAACACTGTACCAATTATTTGTTTGTACGTTGATTGAACAAAATAGCAAAAAATGACTTTTTCCTTATTTTATTTCAACTTGTACAGATTTTATTCCTTTTCACTCTCGGTATATGCTTAGGGGGTGTATGACAAACTACACTTTCTGTTCCGAAACAATTTTTCGATTCTAGACTTATTTCTGGAATAGAAATCCGTTTGATAAAATTATTCTATTTTTCTATTTTTGAAATAGATTATTGTTTCAGAAATAGATTTGATTTAGAAATTAGAAGTAAAATTTTTTTACTTTTCTATTTCTAGAATAGAAATGAGAAATAAAAATTTTTCTCATCATTCTTTCTTACTATGAATTAGTTGTTCATTCGTCGCCGTCGACCACCATCCGTTGGTCGCCGGTGCCGACCACCGTCCGTCGGCCCGCCACCGCCATTCACCTCGTTGCCGGCCTCCATTCGCCGCCATTTGCCAATTGCCGCCATTCAAAAAGAATAAATTTTGTGTCATTATCAAACGAATTTCTATTTTTGAGTAGAAATTTTATCGTTATCAAATAGATATTTTTGCTTAAAACTCATGTAGAAATAGAAATAGAAAATTTTATTTTTCTTCCATAAATTAATTTCTGGCCAGAATGATTATCATTCGCACCTACATTATTCTTATTTTGTCTTGCATCTGTTTTACTTTTTTCTTTTTTCAAAAACCGATGAATAACAACACTTAAAAAGGTTTAATTTTTTTATTCATGATTTGTAAAGAATTAAATTAGAGACATTTCATTTCCTCTCAAAGTTTGGAGAAGGCACACATTGGCTCTCAAACTTTAAAAAAGTATCAATATCATCTTTGCATGCCCTGAATTGAAATAATAGATAAAAACAAAACAAATAAAACTAAAATAAAGAATCAAAGATATTGATCAGACCAACAGCTCAGATTGGATTAGTCCAACAACGAAGTCAAATTATTGACTGGATGAAACCAGGAGATCAACGTCGACTTGAGTATGATCATTAAGTTAAATCTTAGGAGCAGTTCGTTTCGTTGAAAATAAAACATTTCTGGAAAGTATTTTTCGGGAAGTTATCTTTCAATGTTTGACATTTTGAATGAGAAAATATTTTTCATTGTTAGGTAAGAAAAATCTTTTCCTCCATACATAATTCAAATTATTTTTATTAAAATATTTTTTTATGATTAATATCCTAAAAATTTGGTGAGAAAATTTACTATTTTTTTTTACCATGAAAAATCCCAAACTGGTGCTTCATGAAAAACCTCAAACTAATATACTTGTGCTCACTCAAATGTACCCTCCCGTTATTTCAATTATTTTTTTTTAATGATTTTAATTTTTTTGAAAAAAAATTATTATTTTTTTAATTATTTTTAAAAATCTATTTTTACTTTTTTTTTCTTTTCTTTGATTTTATTCTTCTTCTTCCTCAGCCATTTGTTAGCCATGGTGGTGATAGCCTATAGGCAAGCTCGAGTTTCACCATTTATAATTTTAAATTATATTTTCTTTTCGTGAATTCAGTATTGTGATATCATAATATATCAAAATATTACCTTTTAGGTCCATGTTTATATATTGATTTAATTTTTATTTTGCATCTTGAATACTTACAGATGAATTACTAATTACTAATGACAAAGTCCATGCTACTATATTATGATCTTCAACATTTTAATATAGTCACATTGTTATTTAAAAATTTCTTGAAATTATTAAAAAAAAAACTAGATATTTATTTAATCCTAAAGGTATATAACTAGTCAAAAATTATATATCAAAATATTACGTTTTAGATCCATGTTGTACATGCGTTTAACTTGTTATATTTATTTGGAAATTTAATTTTGCATCTTGAATACTTACATACGAATTACTAATTAATAATGACAAAGTCCATGCTACTATATTATGATCTTCAACATTTTAATAGTCATTGTAATTTAATTTTTTCTTGAAATTATAAAAGAAAAACTAGGTATTTATTTAATCCCAAAGGTATATAACTAGTCAAAAAGTAAATAAGTAGTTGGCAAATGATATTAGATTAAAGAAGTGTGATAGTTAAAGTCTAAGTCAAGTAAACGATCCTCCCTTTCCTTCTTCTTTTGGCAGTTCACATGGGAAAGATCGTGGGAACATCAATCAATTTCAACCATCCAACCTTTTGTTTTCTTTTATTTTCCTAGATCAAGGAATTATAATCAAATTTCCAATTATGAGAAGTCATAATACTGGATTTTAGCAAATTATTAGCCACACACCACGTGTCCTTACTTGATCTGGCTGGCTTGATGGGCAAAGATGATCCTCCGGCAACGTCAGATCCGCCGATTGCTGGGGCCGTGAAAATCCACGGAGGGCGTTCAGCATCATATTTTCCAAAAGCAAAAGTAGAGAAAAAGATCATAATAGAGGTGGGAATTCGAAGCTGTTCAAACGTAAGAAAGCGACCTGTGGGCATTGCATGAAAGTGCACGGCAAGCCAAATTTTGCTCCCACGCTGACCGAAGTCCTTCCAAGTATAGGCCCATTTCATCATAATTGCATCATTTCATCATAATTGGATTTGCTTTCTTTAATTAAGTCTAAATTATCCTTTAATTACTCATGACGTTCATGCCAAAAAAAAAAAGTGAAAAAGTAGTTTTAGGGTTGTCAAATCTTTTTAATGGGCTGTTATTAAGGCTCCATTCGCTCCGCGACGTTTTTTCTTTTTTAATTTTCGGTGTTTGTTTCACAAAAATAAATTGGCCGAGAAAAACATTTTCCATCGATGAAAAAAAATATGAGAAAATATTGTTTTGCTTTTCAAGTAAGAGAAAACATTTTCCTCACTCACTCTATTTTATTTCACACCCCTGCTAACCTCCACTTCTTCCTTTTTTTTTTTTTTTTCTTTTTTAGAAAATTCAAATTTTTATTCTTTTTCTTTTTCCTTTATCTTCCTTCTTTCTCGGCTCATCACCGGCCATAGCGATCCTCGAGCTTGCTAGCCTCGAGTGAGCTTGAGCTCGTTGATCTGGCTAGCCTAGAGAGCGCAAGCCTCTGGCTTTGGCCTAAGGCCGGCAAGCTCGAGACTCACCCGATCGGCGAGCTCGAGGCTCTGGTGTAGGCCTAAGGCCAACGAGCTCAAGGCTCCTCCGATCGGCGAGCGTGAGCTTTGCCAATCTCAAGTGAGCTCAAGCACACCTTTGACCAATTGCTAGCTATTGCCATGGCCAACAAACCAGCCAAAGAAGAATGAGGAGGAAAAGAAAAAAAGAATAATGAATAAAAATAAAAATAAAATCCAATTTTTCTAAAAGTAAAAACATTATTAAAAAGAGTGTGTTGAGGAAAATCAAATTGAATTTTTCACACTGACAAGTTGAAAATGTTTTCTAGTTTATTTTCATATTTTAGTCGAAAATTGGAAAATATCATCATCTTCTTGGAAAATATTTTTTTGGAAGAAATACCATATTTTTCGTGGAACAAATGGAGCCCAAAAAAATTATTTTTCTTTTTAGCAATCACCTAAGACCAATTAGAACTAGACAAACAAAAAATGGACATCAACCATCTTGGGAAGAAGACTATAATTAGGAAAATCATAAGATTCTTGTCACATGACTTGATCCTTGTCAAAGGTGAATCAAACAAGAATGGCATGAGAAGGCAATGGGATTGGGTGACACGGGACAAAGAGGAACCCAGGGAATTAATTGGTGTCCTTTGTAGTAACTATGCATTCCTTAATTAAAGTCTTCGTCAACAAACTTAAATTAATATTGAATTAAATTCCTGCGACTCATTATATAGAGTTGTACACGCCACTCATAGACCGTAAAACTTGTAAGAAGAGAAATACTAATTAAGCATAATATTCTGTTGTTTTGTTCGTAGTAATTAAATAGTACACCCAAAAAATTGAGGATAGAAAAAACATGTAGGCTAAGATATGAGACAAACTAAAAGTAATCCTTTTCTCGGTCCTTTTCCTTCCAACTATGACAGACATGAGATGTGACAAAACATGTTTTAGACAAAATTCACTTGATTTAGTAACTATAGTCGAAACCCAAAATAAGCATGATCTGAGCAATTTAATCATTCCATTAGAATGAATGTTGACATTATTAGATAAGATCATTAATGTCCTGAAAAGTGCAAATGACTATAAAACAAGCGATGTTCAATACTCAATTACAAAAAAATCACACGATGTATGCACGTTACTTAAATTGACAACTCATGCAAATTTATTAAGCTGTGGTAGCCAACACATGTGGAAGTAATGAATCGTGTGAGATCAGTCAACAATTGACCGAACAAACTACAATGTAGATATCGATTTGAACATCATTTTTGTCCCTTCTCAAGTCTTCATCAGCCAATTTTGCATGGACGGAACATGGATGATTTCTTTATTTTTTTCCAATAAATTAACAATTATCAATGAAGATACATGAACTTGCACGAAATATGTATGTGATTTTATGGTGTGAATCACTAACACAAATTAATATCATTCGAGTAAGCTCATCTTTATGACAATGAAAAAAGAGATGCAAAGCGAAGAAGCTGGATGAATGTGTGTAGTTGTTCAAGTTAATCTCTATTCGATGTCTAATATCATCTAACCTTATGTAAATCACTATGAAATCATTAAATATTTCCTCATATAGTTTATAAAAATAAAAAGTTCACGCTAGCATTCTTAATTATAATGTACCTTTTTTAATTTGATACTACAGTAAATGATATTTTGAACCTGTGATTTCACGTACTAGATTACAGTCCACATCTTCAGTTCGATCAAGAAGATGTCATTGATTCAAGGATTAGAAGATTTTTGAAAAATTACTTTCTTGTGAATCGATTCCAACAAATTGCATCTAATAAGAAACACGTCTGGAGCTTCGTCTTTCTAATACAATTTTTATGTATTCTTTTCGGGGATCATCAGGTCCATTCAAAACAATCTAAAAGCCAAGAATTTCTTTGTTTCCACAAATAAAAACAATTTTGATTAAAAAAAAAAAAAAAAAAACCTCCCCTCGGATTCATCCTAGCTTGAATGATGCCTGATATATATCATATTTGATAATAAATGTATCCTATTAGGTAAATAATTTAATTTGGTTGCCCGGAAAAAATAATATATTTTAATTTGGTAAAATGAAGTTTAACACGCCAACATTATTGTGGCAGCTTTATGAAAGGACAAATTTGGTCCTAAATAATATATATATTTTTGATATATATATATATATATATATTGAACCCTGGTGATAGTCGATGGGCAAAATCTTGGGGTGACACAGGAAAACCACCACCCCATGCCACCGGGCAAGGCGCCAAGTGACGCGCCAGGGATTCGAATTTCTCCCCTTCGTGAGGGGAGAAAGCCCGAAGCCAACTACGCCACTGCAACGGGTGGTAGGTCCCGAATGTTTTTGTATAGCTATTAATGACAAAAATGAGGGTGCCTTTGTACGTACATCCACATCTCCTTTCCACCTGTCCTCATAGTCGGTTTTGGCCACACCTTCACCTCGTGACATAGTTTGGCTTGATTCCAATGGATGTGATTAAATAAGGTAGAAAGAAAAATTGGACTTATGGGAAAAAAATAAGAATTTTTAGGCTCCATTTATTTTAAGAAAAATGAACACTTTAAAAAATATATTTTAATAAAAAATAAACACCCGCATCGCTTGAATTAATTAGTCAATAAAATATATTTTTATTATCAATAATAATTTATGCATAATTGTCTTTATAGATTATTAAAATAAATTATACAAATAATCATTTTTAAGAAAATATTTTTAAATTATTTATTTTCTATGAAATAAATGGAGACTTGCATAATGAAAATTTGTGAATGGCACAAGTGATCGGGTTAATTGAAAAACATCAATATTGTGAATCGATTAGGTCTAGGACTCGTGTTTTCACATCACGTGAGTTTTGCGTTGATGCATTGAATACATCCTGATCGACGATTTGATTAAATAGTTTTGCATGCATGCATTTGCACGCTCGGCAATCATTTTGATGGCCCTTTCGATGTGGTCTTGTAACCAACACCGTACCAATCATTTGTCTATCCGTTCGATTCCACAAAATAGCAAAAAATAACTTTTTGGGAAAAAGCCATCAAAAACTCCAAACTTTGTCCAAAGTGACAAATTTACTCCAATTTTTTTTTTTTGACATGAAAATCCCAAACTTTGCAAACTGTGACACATTTAACCCATTAAGGGCATTTTCGTCTTATTTTTTCTGTTTTTTTTTTATTTTTATTTTTTTTATTTTTTTCTCTCTTCCCTCCACTGGCTATGGCGGAGCCCTCGCCCGACGCCGGCGGGGGGAAGAAAAACAAATAAAAAATATAAAAAAAGTAAAAAAAAAAAAAAAAAAAAAGTAAAAAGACTAAAATGCCCCTATGATTTAGGGTAAATGTGTCACAAATGAAAGTTCAGGGTTTTTTGTGTCGCAAATAAAAGTTTGAGGTAAATGTGTCATGATTAGTAAACTTCAGGGTTTTTCATATCACAAAAAAAAGTTTAGGGTAAATTTGTCACTTTGGGCAAAATTTGGGGTTTTTGGTGGCTTTTTCCCTAACTTTTTCCCTATTTTTATTTCAAATTATACAGATTTTTATTCCTTTTCAATCTCGGTATATGTTTAAGGCCCTACATTATTCTTATTTTGTTTTGGTTATGTTTTACTTTTAATTTTGTTCAAAAACCGATGAATAACAACACTTGAAAAGTTTTAATTTTTCTTTCAATGATTTTTAAAGAATTAAATTAAAGACATTTTATTTCCTCTCAAAGTTTGGAGGAGGCACATATAGGCTCTCAAACTTTAAAAAAGTATCAATGTCATCTTTGTATGCCCTGAATTGAAATAATAGATAAAAAAAGGAAAATAAAGATAAATAAAGAATTAAAGATCTTGATCAGGAGATCTAGGGGTATTGTGGGTAGTGTTGAAAAGGAGAGGATAAATTCAAGTCGCGAAACGAGTCATTGAGGATGTGTTAGAGAGCAACTCTAATTAGACAAGCGTCATCCATCCCTTAATCTCAATTTAACTCGATATTTATAAATTTTTTCTTAATAATTTTCTCTCTCCATTTCATTGAATAATTATGAATTTGTAATTTCTCACAGGGTCATTTTTCTGTCGCAATTCCATTTACAAACATTTCATATTTTTTTCTTTTCGTGATTCCAAATATCGAGATATTAATTTTCAGATAACTAGAAGAGATGTCAGTCCAATCCGACCAACTTGCACCCATTTAAATGGTGAAGGGACAAGTCGTAGAATTTCAATAAATACAGATTTTATAGGAGGCTGCCTATTGATCGATCCAGCGGATCAGATTGGATCAATCCGACAACGAAGTCAAATCATTGACTGGACGAAACCATGGATCAACATCGACTTGAATGAGATCATTAAGTTAAATCTAAAAAGCTGTTTATTCGCGAAAAATATAACGTTTATAGAAAATATTTTTAAAAAAATTATTTTTTGGTGCTCGACTGAAATCTAGAAATAAATGAGAAAATATTTTCCGTCATTCATTAAAAAAACTCTTTTCTTCCTTGCGCTTCTTTCAATTTTTTTTTTATTTTACTTTTTAAAATCTATTTTTTAATTATTTTTTTAAATCGACTTCTTACTTTTTTTACTTTTCTTTCATTTTTTTCTCGTTCTTCCTCAATTGTTTGCTGGCCACAACGATTGCTCTCACAGGCAAGCTCAAGCTTCACCATTTATAACGTTACATTATTTGTTCGAGAATTCCATATCATGATATCAGAATATATCAAAATATTACCTTTTAAATCCATGTTGTACCAGCGTTTAATTTGTTATATTGATATGGAAATTTAATTTTGCATCTTTAATACTTATAGATGAATTACTAATTAATAATGACAAAGTCCATGCAACTGTCTTCTGATCTTCAACATTTTAATATAGTCACATTGTTATTTAAAAAATTCTTGAAATTATATAAAAAAAAAAAAGAAACTAGCTCTTTATTTAATCTTAAAGGTATATAGCTAGTCAATAAACAAGTAGTTGGCGGATAATGTTACATTGAAGAAGTGTGATTGTTCGAGTCTAAGTCAAGTAAACGATCCTTCATTTCCTTCTTCTTTTGACAGTTCACATGGGAAAAGTCGTGGACATGTCAATCAATTTCAACCGTCCAACCTTTTATTTGCTTTTATTTTTTCTGGAATCAAGGAATTATAAACAAAAGCCCAATTATGAGAAGTCATAATACTGTATTTTAGCTAATTATTAGACACACGCCATGTGTCCTTACTTCATCTGGCTGGTTAGATGCCCGTGTTTGATGGGTGAAGGTGGTGCTCTGGTGACATCCAGTCCGCATATTGCTGGGACAGCGAAAATCCAGGGGAGGGTGTTCAGAGTCATATTTTCCAAAAGCAAAAGTAGAGAAAAAGACCATAAAAGAGGTGGGAATATGTTCGAACGTAAGAAAGCGACCAAGGCGCATCGCATTAAAGTGCACGGCAAGCCAACTTTTGCTCCTATGTTGACCGAATTCCTTCCATGTGTAGGCCGATTCCATCGTAAATGGATTTGCTTTCTTTAATTAACTCTAAATTATCCTTTAATTATTCGTGACGCCCACGCAAAAAAAGAAGAAGTGAAAAAGCAATTCTAGGGTGGCAAATCTTTTTGATGGGACGTGACTAAGATTCCGTTCGTTTCACGGCAAACAATTTCCAATAAAACTTTTTAAGAATTTTCCGACATTTGTTTCACGAAAAATAAACTAGTTGGAAAAAAAATTATCCATCAACAGAAAAAAGTATTCTAAAATAGAGGAAAATATTTTCCACTTTTCAAGTAAGATAAAATATTTTCCTTGTTCACTTTCTCTTATCTCACACCCCTACTAGTCCCCACTTCTTCCTTTTTCTCTTTTCTAAAAAACTTGAATTTTTATTATTTTTCTTTTTCTTTTCCCCTCTTTCCTTTTTTTCCCTTCTTTCTTGGCCCGTCACCAGCCACAAGCGAGCCTTGAGCTCGCCGCCTCAAGTGAGCTCGAGCTCACTAATCTGGCTAGGCTCTAGGTTGGTGAGCTTGAGGCTCACTCGATTGGCAAGCTCGAGTCTCGTTGACCTCAAGCAAGCTCGAGCTTGCCTTTGGCCAGTCGTTGGCCATTGCCATGGCCAGTGACTAGCCAAAGAAGAAGGAGGAGGAAAAAAAAAATGAAAAAAAAAAAGAAAAAAATTACAAATAAATAAAAATTTGATTTAAAAAAATAAAAAGAAAATATAAAATTATTAAAAAGAGTGTAAGGAGGAAAAATGCATTGAAATTCTCATACTAAACAGTGGAAAATATTTTCTAATTTATTTTCATGTTTTAGCCGAAAATAGAAAAATATTGTCATTTTCTTAGAAAATAGTTTTTTGTAAAACATTTTTCCAGAAATACCATATTATCCGCAAAAGGAACAGAGCCCAAAAAGAATTTATTTTTTGACCAATTAGAACAAGACAAACAGAAAATGGACATCAACCATCTTGGGAAGAAGACTATAATTAGGAAAAAGTAAGATTCTTGTGACACGACATGATCCTTATCAAAGCGGAATCAATAAAGATTGGCATGAGAAGGCAATGTGGTTGGGTGATGTGGGACAAACAGGGACCTGTGGAATTATTTTGCGTCCTTTGTAGTAAATATGCATTCCTTAAGTGAAGTCTTCGTCAACAAATTTAAATTAATATTGAATTAGATTCCTGCAACTCGTTATATAGAGTTGTACACATCACTCTTAGACCATAAAATTTATAAGATGAGAAATGCTAATTAAATGTAATATGCTAAAATTTTGGTGGTGTGTTCGTAGTAATTAAATGCTATGCTAAAAAAATTGAGGATAGAAAATATATGTAGGTGAAGATATGAGACAAACTAAAAGTTGGCCTTTTCTCGGTCCTTTTCCTTCCAAGTATGACAGACACGAGAGGTTACAAAACATGATTTAGACAAAATTCACTTGATTTAGTAACTATAGTCGAAACCCAAAACAATACATGATTTGAGCACTTTAATCATTCCATTAGAATGAATGTCGATATCATTAGATAAGATCATTAATGTCCTGAAAAGTGCAAATGACTATAAAAAGAAAAGCGATGTCCAATAATCAGTTACGAAAAAATCACATGATGCATGCACATTACTTAAATAGACAACTCATGCAAATTTATTAGGCTGTGGTAACCAACACTTGTGGAAGTGATGAATCGTGTGAGATCAGTCAACAATTGACCGAACAAACTATACTGCAGATATCGATTTGAATATCATTTTTCCCCTTCTCAAGTCTTCATCAGCCAATATTGCACGGACGGAACATGGATGATTTACGAATTTTTTCCAATAAATTAACAATTATCAAGGAAGATACAAGACTATTCAATTGAAACTTGCATGAAATATATATGTGATTTTATGGCGTGAATCACTAACAAAAATTAATATCCTTCGAGGAAGCTCGTCTTTATGACAATGGAAAAGGAGATGCAAAGTGAAAGAGCAGGATGAATGTGTGGAGTTGTTCAAGTTAATCTCTATTCGATGAGCAATATCATCTAACCTTATTTAAATTTTTAAGGAATTATTAAAGATTTCCTCATATAGTTTATAAAAATAAAAAGTTCATGCTAGCATTCTTAATTATAATGTACCTTTCTTAATTTGATACTACTGTCAAATGATATCTTAAGCCTATGATTTCGTGTGTTAGATTGAATACACATCTTCAGTTCGATCGAGAGGATGTCACTGATACGACGATTAGAAGATTTAAAAATTTCTTTCTTGTGAACCAACCCCAACAAATTGCATCTAATAAGAAATGCATGAAAACTTCGCCCTTCCAATACAATTTTTAGGTGTTCTTCTCGGAGATCATTAAAGGTCCGTTCGTTTTGCAGAAAATGGGCAATTTCTGAAAAATATTTTCCTAAAAGTCATTTTCCAGAAAAATGACAATATTTTCTGGTGTTCGGCTAAAACCTGAAAATGTTTTGAAAAATGTTTTCCGATGTTCGGTAAGGAAAATATTTTCTAAAACTTCACCACTTAGGTATGCATCACTTACCAACCTATAAACCCATCAAATATGAACTTGCCTTTAAATCCGAGCAAACTTGCTTCATATTTTTGTTTCCTCATTATCACCAAACGCTCATCTACTTTAAAAAATATTCGTATGGATTTTAAAAAGAAGCAAAAGAGGAAAGGAGCAAAGTATGTACAGCTCTACTGAATCTTCCAGTTGAGTGACATGTTCTCTCCTTGCGTCTTTTGTGTTCTAATAAACAAAAGAAAAGAAAAAAAGAAAAACCAAAGCATGTAGAGCCATTTGCTTGAGCAATATACAACTGCAAGGTATAGTAAATAAATAAAAGGATAAGCAAGAGTGCAAAGCATGAGCTTGAGATTGACAAGCTCAAGGTTCACCTAGCAATGGCCGACGACTAGCCAAGAAAGAAGAAGATGGGAAACAAAGAAAAGAAAAAAAAAAGGAAAAAGAAAAAAGAAAAAAAAAGAAACGAAAAGAAAAGAAAAGAAAAGGAAAGAAAAGAAAAAGGAAATTAAAAATAATTCAAATTAAAAAAGAAAAATAAAATTAAAAAATAATTCAAATAAAAAAAAAAAGAAAAGAAGAAGAAGAAAGGGGAGGAGGAAATTGTGATTTGTAGAGGTGTGAGATAAGAGAGATCAAGTGAGAAAAATGTTAGTGGAAAACATTTTCTCCTAATTTAGAAAACTTTTTTCCTTTCATGGAAAACATTTTCCCCAAGGAATTCATTTTCCATAAAATGAATGCCGGAAAATCCGAAAAACGTTTTCCTGGAAATTATTTTACCTTGAAACGAACGGAGTCTAAGTTCATTCAAAACAATCTAAAAGCCAACAATTTTTAGGTATTCTCCTCATGACATAGTTTAGCATGATTTCAATGTGTGTGATTGAATAAGTTAGAAAGATAAATTGGACTTACAAAAATAGAAAGAATTTTTA
This sequence comes from Eucalyptus cloeziana, assembly GCA_014182715.1. Classification (NCBI taxonomy): domain Eukaryota; kingdom Viridiplantae; phylum Streptophyta; class Magnoliopsida; order Myrtales; family Myrtaceae; genus Eucalyptus; species Eucalyptus cloeziana. The sequence goes on from CM024644.1 coordinate 3,909,453, forward strand.
GTCTTCATTTATTTCACGGAAAATGAATGGTTTAGAAAAATAATTTCCTACAAATAATCATTTGTGTTGCTTGAATTAACTAGTCAATAACGTGTGTTTTCATTATCGACAATGGCTTATGTTTAATTATTTTGTAGATTATGAAAATATTTTATAAAATGATCATTTTTAAGAAAAATATTTTTCAAATTTTTATTCTCAGTAAAACAAACAGAACTTTAGAGATGAAAGCTTATGAATAACACGAGTTCTTTAAGAACAACTGGGATATTGTGGGGTCTTCGGTTCTGGAAGCGATCAAAGACTTCTTCTCTTCTGGTTGTCTTCTCAAAGAGGTAAATAACACTATCTTGGCTTTGGTGCCAAAAATCCCCAACGCTTGTGCTGTTACTGACTTCAGGCCCATTGCGTGTTGCAACACGATTTATAAGGTTATTACGAAAATCCTCGCTAATCGCCTAGCTGCTGTTTTGAATGACCTCATAAGCCCGTCGCAGAATGCATTTGTGAAGGGTAGAAGAATCAGAGATAACATTCCCTTGGCTCAAGAGCTGTTTGCAGGTTTCCACTTAGAACCTTATCTTCCAAAATGTGCCATTAAGGTTGATTTCCAAAAGCCGTAAGACACGGTTGACTTGACTGGGACTTCTTGGAGCTCACTCTCTCGGCTTTTCGCTTTCCGGATTGGATTATTCGTCTAATCATGGTCTGTGTTCGCACTCCTAAGTACTCCATCTCTATTAATGGTGAATTGCATGGGTTTTTCCAAGGCGGCCGTGGCATCCGCCAAGGAGATCCTATGTCTCCTTACTTGTTTACTTTAGTTATGGAGGTATTTTCGGGAATTTTGAACTCGCGAACAACTGCCAAAGATTATAAGTATTTCTGGAGGTGTAAAGCTGTGAAGCTATCTCACCTCTTTTTTGCAGATGATGTGTTCCTTTTTTGTCAGGCAGACTGGCCTTCTGTGGTAATGCTTAAAAGGGGTTTGGATACTTTCTCCTCCTGGAGTGGGCTTCTTTCGAACAAGAACAAGAGTGAGATCTTTCTCTCGGGCGAGCCTTCATCCCTGCGGAACACAGTTCTGTTGACATTTGGCTTTCAAGAAGGGAAACTCCTGGTCCGCTATCTGGGTGTGCCTATAATTTCTTCTAGATTGCGCAAGGCAGACTGCATCGTCTTGATAGATCGCATAACCGCCAGGGTCCAATCTTGGGCTCAACGTTTTCTATCCTTTGCAGGTAGGCTTCAGCTCATAAGGTCAGTCCTACACTCCATACAAGCCTTTTGGGCTAGTGTCTTCTCCTTGCCTTCCTCAGTTCTAATGACCATTGAGCGTATCTTGAGACAATTCCTATGGAAGGGCACTACCCTGATCCGGGGGGGTGCTAAGGTATCTTGGGATGACGTTTGTCTTCCCAAAGAAGAAGGTGGTTTAGCCATTCGAAAACTGGAGGATTGCAACAAAGCTTCAATGCTGAAGTATATTTGGATACTCTTTACCGATAAAGAATCCTTGTGGTGCCGTTGGGTGCATTCAAATTTCTTAAAGAAAGGGAATTTCTGGATTTCTTCCTGCCCCTCTCTTTGTTCTTGGGCGTGGAAGAAAATACTACAACTTAGAAGGTTTTTTTGGCTCTCCTTTTGGAAAATCGGAAATGGGCTTTTAGTTTCTCTTTGGCATGACCATTGGCTTCCTTGTGGCCCCTTGGACACTTTTATTCCAGCCTCTATTATGGACAGTATAAATCTCCCTAACAATGCGGATGTGGCGGACCTATTTTCTCCTGCAGGATACACGCTAAAATCTCTTCTCCATAGTTGGGGCATTGTCCTCCCGAATTTATCCTCGGCTCCTTATCAATTCTCTTGGCGGTGTGATCCAACTAGTTCGTTCTCGGTTACTTCTGCTTGGAGCACCATTAGAGCGAAAAGAGACTGTGTTCCGTGGGCTTCTCTAGTCTGGGATAGTGCCATAGCTCCTCGATACCAGTTCCTTCTTTGGCTTATTACTAAAAATCACCTACCCACTCAAATGCTCCTCCTCTCTTATGGTAGAATTGATTACACGGTTTGTGCTTTTTGCAATGCCCAACCAGATTCAATTGACCACCTTTTCTTTGAATGTCACAACTCCGCTACGCTTGCATACTTCTGGGCTTCCAGGTGTAACCTTCCTTGGAGGAGTAGAACTTGGGTGGATACCATCTCTTGGGCGCTTAAGTTCTTAGCCGGAAAGGACTTTTATCACAGTATGCACGGTTCTCTTTTGCAGCTATGTGCTATGTGATCTGGAAAAAAGAGGAATTGCACCATTTTCCATGGAGAATCCTTCGCGATCTCGGATTTGAAGAATCACCTTATTAAGGCGGTCAAGGACCGAGCTCTTACCTTCAGAAATGTTCCCGTCTCCAAAGAATAAGAGACTCCAGAAAGGTTGGGGTTTTGACCCTTCGGTTTTTGCTCGCCGCCCGGTTCATCCTAAGCGTCTAGTCTCAGTGCCTTGTTTTGCTTTCTAGCCTTCTCTTAGGCTCTCTATTCTTCGACCCTTTCCCTTTTGTATTTCTGAGGGTTGCTAGGTTTGTTGTTTGGCGCTTGGCCTTTGGATTGGGCTGTTTAGCTTTGGTTCTCTTGCTCTTTGCCTATTTGGCTTCTTACTTGACTCCCTTTCACTCTTTCTGCTATTGCAGTTTGAGTGGAAGTTTTTGGTGCCAGTTTTTGTATATTGTTCCAAAGCTCTATATAGTTTCTTTCCTTTTACCAAAAAAAAAAAAAATAACACGCGTGATCGGATTGAAAAAGTCAATATCGTGAATTGTTTAGGTTTAAGACTCGAGTTTTCACGTCATGCGAGCTTCGCGTGGATGCATTTAATACATAACCACCAATGATTTTTTTTTTTTTGAACAGAAACCACCAATGATTTGATTCGATAGTTTTGCATGCATTGCATTGCACACTCGGCAATAATTTCGATGGGCCTTTTGGTGTCTCAGGACCAACACCGTACCAATCATTTGTCTATACTTTCGATCCCATAAAATATCAAAAAATAACTTTTTCCCTATTTTTATTTCAAATTGTACAGATTGTTATTCCTTTTTCAGTCTCTGTATATGTTTAATGGCCTGCATTATTCTTATTTTGTTTTGCTTCTGTTTTACTTTTTTTTTTTTCAAAAACCGATGAATAACAACGTTTCAAAAGGCTTAATTTTTTTTTTTCATGATTTGTAAAGAATTAATTAAAGACATTTCATTTCCTCTTAAAGTTTGGAGGAGGCACATATTGGCAGTCAAACTTTTAAAAATAATCAATGTCATCTTTGCATGCCCTGAATTGAAATAATAGATGAAAACAAAACAAATGAAATAAAGGAAACTAAAGATAAATAAAGATTTAAAGATCTAATTCCATCATTACCGTAACACTAACATAATCAAAATATGGCACCCTTCTATACAATATTCCAATAGTGTGATTGTTTCGGCATCATATGAGAACAATGTAATGAACGATAAATTATGTTTAGAGATACATGGAGCAGATTTGGTTCAAATTAATTGTCCTTATGCCTTGATGTTGAACGGAATTGTCATTCTTTTGGTGTTATATGATCAATAAGTTACATCTAAATATAATGAAGTAGGTATGGATAATATTTGTCACAAATGTACTACTTTGGAGTTTTTAGTGGTCAAAAAATTAGTTTGAGGTAAATTTATTACAAGTGTACCGATTTTGGTTTTTTCGTTGTTAAAAAATTAGTTTTGATAAATTTATCACGTGTGTATACTAGTTTTAGATTTTTTGTGGTAAAAAAATTAGGTTGGGGTTAAATTTATTACATATATACCAGTTTTGGGTTTTTATGGTATTAACCCTTTCTTTTTTGGAAAATACTTGAGTTAATTTCCATTCCAACGAGTATCTCAAATGAAGCTGACTCAATAAATCAGTAAAACATAAAAAAGAACACTAAAATAGAGTATTCAATCAAAAAAGAATGAATATGTCGAATAAAACGGATTAATATCTAATGTCACCCGACCTATAGCCGGTTTTCCATAAATATCTCAACCTTCTAACCTTTACTCAACCTTTCATTTTTACTTCGATTTATCTCAGGAGCTGCAGTTTGTTTTCTCTGTAAAAATGCCGAGTTGTCGTCGATTGATGTGGCTCCATCCGGAACTTGCACCGGCGAGAAAACAAACCCTTTTCCGACCAAGCAGCGGTCTTATTATTTTGGTACAAACAACAAAAGGGTTTGTTCATTTATTGCTGTTCAAAAATAAATTTTAAAAATATTTTTCTAAAAATGATCACTTGATTCATTCACAAAAATGAATGAACGAATAATATTTTTATCATTTGCCAAAATATTTAAGTATAAATTATTGTCGATGATAAAAATATTTTTAGTTGACTAGGTATTTGAAAAAATGTGATCAATTATTTTTTTCAAAAAAATATTTTCTAAAACACAGACTTTTCACGAAATAGATAGATCCAAACTCTTTTTAAAAGGGTCGAGAAGCAATAAGGTTCTACCCCTTTATCATTACTAATAGGCCATAAGGCCCAGGAGGCTGGAGCGCGAGCGCCCCTGCCTGGCCCTTGCCTCGCTGGCTGAGTTAAATACTACTAATCTTTAAAATCTTGTTAATTTGATTTAGCAAGAAAAACATCAACTAAAAATAAAGAAAAGTAGAAAAGAATTTGCTTACATAGTGGTCTTACGTGTCAATTCAATACTACCAAAGTAAAAATCTGTTTAATATCACTTCAGAAGAAAAACCATTAATTAGAAACTAAAGAAAAGGAGAAAAGAATTTGCTTGCGTGATGGTCTCACGTGACAATCTGAGTGTATTTAAGAAAAAAATCCATTATACATTAAATCAAAAGAAAAAACAAAATCGAATCAGATGAATCTCTTCTTGTGGATAATCAATCATGTCTCTAGATGAATATCATCTTAATATGCGGTAATTGCATCATCCTTACTTCAATGTATAAGTAGCCAGGGAGGTTAGGTGAAAAAAAAGGTCAGACCCAAGGAGCAATATTCCCCTTCCTCATTCAAGTCCAATGTTTGAATGATCATAATCGCGAGTTTTCAAAAGGAAGCCTCAAGGACCATAAAATTTGTTCACTTCGAAAGAATTCTCCAAACGGACATGAGAATGGGATGGAAGTATCATATTTGGTGGAGGTCGTTCCGATGCTCAAAATATCTTGATAGCAATAAAAGGTAACCATGTGAAAACTATTTTAATTTACAAAGCAATCATCCTCCATTGTATGGCCTGTTTTTGGTTAAATAAAGGCAACATCACAATGGTTCTCCTAAAAAAAGGCAGCGATCCTCACCATTTATCAATTGCCCAACTTCCAAAGTGTTTGTGGAAAAGTGACCCCTACAAAGTACAAACTAAGGCACCTCCTATGTCGGCATTCTATCCTCCTAGTCAAATAAAATTTGTACCTATAGTAAAGTCTTTTGGACCTTTTCTTTTGGTTTAGCAGTTGGGTGGTCTACCTCCTTGGGCAATCTTAAGGGCGCATTCATTATGATACCCCGATGCATTTGGAACTTTACTTTTGGAGCATTGTTAAGACACTGGTTAACAAAATTCATTATTATAAAAACGGTGTTTTTATTTTCCAAAAACACACAATTTATTAGTTAAAAGTTGTAAATTTTAAAGTTTTCTATCCATCAACACCATTCTCTTCCTAAAGCCAAAAATTACACACACACACACACAAAAAAAAAAAAAAAAAAAAAAAAAAAAAAAAAACAAGGATTACACACAACACAGTTCTTCCTAATGAAATGTGAATCTGTTAGGGCACATTTTTGTAATTTGCACGAGCGAAGAAGAAGAAGAAGAAGAAGTACACACACAGCACTTGTGACTTTTTCCAAAGTTCCATCCTTCGCTCTCTCCAGGTGCATAATGTATCGAAGAAGACATTGGCAAATGTAATAAGCCTCAAGCAAAGATGATGATTTCGTTTTGGGTTCATGTTTACGAAGATGATTTTGTTTTGAGTTCTTGTTTTTTAGAGAGAGAGAGGTCCAACATTTTTAGTAATGATAGTATTAGCTTGGTTGTATATAAAACTAGATAAGATGTGGAGATAACATGGGCCATTATCAAAACGTCGTGTGAGATATGTTTAAATATACCACTCGTCACGATTGTAAATAATTCAGCACACTTAACATCCGCAACAAATGATCATGGAGCCAACTACTTGTCCTGCTTGTCCAGAGCCGGTCAAGCTCTGGTTGGCCCAAAGGGGAAAGATAGGCGAACTCGACGAGTGATTCCTTAACCGAGCTCTGGCCGGCCCTGCCCGCCTCAGCCGACCTAGACCCCATCAATTTTTCCATAGGAAAAAGCCGCAAAATTTCGTAATTAAGGACGAAATTGAACAGAGATTTTTGAGCAGGGCACTAGACCTGGCAAACTCAAGAAATGGCCCAAAGCATTACTCAATCGAGTACAAGGGTTGGTGGAAGTGGGACGCGGCGGGCCCTGAAGAACAACCTCCTGCTCTGACAGGCTCCCACGTATGGAATCGAAAATTTCAAGAAATGTCGGAATCGCTTACGTCCGGAGCGGCGCGATAAAGCACAAAAATTGAGGCGAATCCTCGAGAGAGAGAGAAGAAGAAGAGGAGAAGATCGCCTTTTGCTTACTCCTTGCTCCTCTCTCTGTCCTCTTGCGCTTGACTACTAGCAGCCTTGATGAGCATTCCTCTCTGTTTTATATTGGATTGATTTGATGGGGTGGTGGTCTTGACCAACCTCTTTGATGGGGTGGTGGTCTTGACTTTCTCGCAGAGAGAGAGAGAGAGAGATGGGGTGGTGGTCTTGACCAACCTCTTCTCGAGAGAGAGGGGAGATGGGATGGAGAGGAATACTGGGTTGCGAGTACGGGATCGTTCAGGCGCCGCTGGGGCCGGACATTTCGGGGCCGGAGCTCGCCGCCGCCGTCTCCAATGCCGGCGGCCTTGGCCTCCTTGAGCTCCCGACTGGGTAACGCTCCTTCCTCACTCGCTGCTCTCCGTCTATGTCTTTTCGGAACACGCCTTAAGCTTTGAGCTTTGATCCAAGCGCCTGAGGTTCGTCGAGTCTTGCATGTTGTTGGGTTATGTCCTGAAGCAGGAGAGAGAGAGATTCTTGACTTGGGTTTTTTTAATCTTGACCCAGAACTGTCTTGGGGATTCAAAAGGGAAATCAGATATTCCATTGCCAAAGCATATGCATTCCCAAATTTCACATCATTGGCCCTTTTAGTCACCTCTGACCTCGAAATGTTAGGCTGCTTGTTTCCCCTGAATGGGGACAGATTGATGGCCTAACAACAGCACTAGTTCTTGAGGAGTGATGCTGCTAGTAGCAGGAATAATTTACAGTGTTACGTTGTGAAGCGACGTAGTGAAGTTCAAATGAGAATTTGGACAAGCGATCCATATTCATTATCTTTTTTTCTTTCCCATGTTTTTGGATGGTGATTTTGCTTTTTTTCTCGAAATTGGCCTGTGCTCAGGAGGCACCAGATCATGTGAGGGAGCTGATTAGGAAGACCCGGTCCTTGACTGATAAGCCGTTTGGGATAGGTGTTGTTCTGGCATTTCCCCATGAAGAAAACCTGAAGGTGATACTTGATGAAAAGGTAGATGTACTCCAGCTTTACTGGGGCGAGTGTACAAAGGAGCTCATCGAAGAAGCTCATCGAGTCGGAGTCAAAGTTGTGCCTCAAGTGAGTGATTGATCTTTGTAACCTTCTCTCTTTAATAGGGAATCTTTGCTATTCTATTTGATTTGATTCCTCACAACTTCTTCTTGTAAAAACTTAAGGTTAGTAACTTTGAAGAGGCCAGAAGGGCTATCAATGTTGGTGTAGATGCGATCATTGTCCAAGGGCGTGAAGCCGGAGGACATATCATTGGACAGGTACAGAATTTTGTTTGGCTGTACAATCATAATTTAGCTGATCCACCGAATTGGCTGCACCAGCATCTATGAGTGGTTGTGCTAGAAACATTACAATAAATGGTATTTTCATAGCAACTAAACATTTAAATGCTCTCTTTTACTGTTTGCATTGTGGATCGGAATTTGCTTTGTTAGATTAAAGAAACTTTGGCGATTAGCAACCCTTTTGTGATTAATTATACTATACTCTTCTGGTTCAACTTTGTAAATGGCCCTAATTACAGCATGGAAGTAAGTTAATATCCACAAAAAGGTAGTAGTTTGAAAACTTCACATTGAAGCTCACTCAAAGTACATTGTCAACATCCTAGACTTGGTGCTCTTTTCTTATCAGAGAACTTCTGGATGTGACCGTATAAGTATCTTCCACTAAAATAGTACGGCATGTTACGGTGTTTGATATTCAATTAATGGGAGAGTCAGAGAATTGGTAGAACTTGGTATTACACGAAAGTGGTCTGATAAAAAACTTATTCTGTAATTTCTTGTTGGTTTGCATTGTCCATCATATTCCTTACAATGCCGTGGATGATTATTGGGATTTACTTTCCATGTTGCTGTCCTTTTCAAATCTGTCAGGATGCATTGATTACCCTGGTGCCGAGGGTAGTTGATCTAGTTGGTGACAAAGATATACCAGTGATCGCTGCAGGGGCCATTGTGGATGGACGTGGCTATGTCGCAGCTTTAGCTCTTGGTGCAAGAGGTGTCTGCATTGGCACTAGGTATGTAAGATTCCCATAGCAGTGACTGAATCATGAGATCCCTATGAAATATCAATGCAAATTAATGTTTGTTAGCTCTGATTGTTGCCATAAAGCATCATTGGTAAAGTTTATTTTGCCGAAGAGCCTCTTGCACATTGAGAAACTGTGAAGCAAAAGAAAAGGAATTCAAAGATCAATGGTAGAATCAAGATATCCTTATGACGAGAGAATAGAATATAATCTGTGACATCTGGCTCATGGTATTTGAATAAAAATCTAGTTACTTGGAGTTGCATGAGCAAAATCTAGAGCTAGATAGTGATCTGAGTGAGGTAAACCAACTTCTATTGCGTTACCTGTTATGGTTGATTGTTGGAAACCGGGAATGGAGTTGATTTGATCACCTTGCAATGTTTTATTCCTTTGCAGATTTCTTGCTACAGAAGAAAGTAATGCACACCCTCTGTACAAGAGGAAGTTGGTCGAGTATGACCAAACAGAGTACACAGACATTTTTGGGAGGGCGCGGTGGCCAGGGGCACCACATCTTGTCCTGAAAACACCGCTCTTCAATGACTGGAGATCTCTTCCTCCCGATGAAAACGAGGTGAACCAGCCCATAATCGATCGATCGACAATACATGGAGTGGTGATATTTGATGTCTAATAGCAAGATTGTCTCATTCTAGAAACTAGAAATTATTGCTGTTGCTATAACTGCATCGAGCCACAGAGCTTAGCAGAATGTCTGTTTCTTACATTTGAACAGGAGAAGCAGATTCACCGCTTTACAGGGACAGTTCCAAACTCAACAACCACCAGCGACATAGAGAGCATGGCGTTGTACGCGGGACAAGGCATAGGGCTTATCAAGGAGATTCTGCCTGCCGGGGAAGTGTTGAGGAGATTAGTTGAAGGTGCTCAGCTTATTATTCAGCAACAGTTTGGTGCAATTTAACATAATGTTTGAGCCAAAACTCTGGAGTAAAAGTTGTAATCCCTTTCAAGTGATTGTACAGAAATAAACCCACAAGTGAAGCAGAGTTTCTGTAATTGCAATCAATTCAACCCAATAAAAAGGTTCTTGTAATTTCAACGGCAATCACACCCTTTTGCCGCATGCAATGTTAACTCAACTTTAGGAGGGAAGAAGAATCAGAGAAATAAAAATTAGAATAAATTGGGTGAGTTTGTGTAGCCTGTTTCAGAGAGCTTGATAACAAGGCAGTCACAGAGTTCTTCTTGGGACATTATAGAATATTCAATCAGAAGAGAATGAATGTGTCGATGAATGTGTCGGATAAAACAGGATTAATATCTAATGTGACCTCAGCTATAGTCGGTTTTTCATGAATATCTTGACCTTTGAATCTTACACCTGACTTTTCATTTTCACTTCGATTTATCTCATTAGTAGCTGCCGTTAGTTCTCTCCGTTAAAATGTTGAGTCGTCCATTGAAGTGGCCGGTCTTTCCGTAAATTTGCCGAAAATACACCGGTGAGAAAAACAACTTCCTCCTATCTCTCTCTCCCACCTCCCAACCAAGCAGCGGTCTTAAGGCCACAAGAGTGCTTAGAACTACTTTCCTATTATTGAGGGGCGAAAAATGAATTTAGAAAACATTTCTCTAAAAATGATGGCTTGATTCATTCATAAATATGAATGAACGGATATTGTTTTCATCGTTTAGGAAAATATTTAAGCATAAATTATTGTCAACAATGAAAATATTTTTTGTTGACTAGTTATTTTAATAGATACAATCGATTATTATTATTATTTTTTAAAAAGTATTTTCTAAATGCAAGTTTTTTACGAAATAAATAGATCCTTACTCTTTTGAAAAGGGTCTAGAAGCAACAAGGTTCAGCCCTAATCATTTCTAATAGGCCATAAGGCCCAGGAGGCTGGAGCACGAGCGCCCGTGCTCCGCCATTGCCTTCCTGGCCAGGTTAAATACTACTAATCTTGAACATCTTGTTCATTTTTATTTTATTTTTTGGAATTAACATCTTGTTCACTTGATTTAGCAAGGAAAAACATCAACTGAAAATAAATAAAAGGAGAAAAGAATTTGATTACGTGGCAATTAGATACTTGTAAAGTAAAAAACCTGTTTAATATCACTTCGGAAGAAAAACCATTAATTAGAAACTAAAGGAAAAGAGAAAAGCATTTTATTATCTCACAGGGCAATCGAGTGCTTTTGTTATGGATAATTAGTCTATTTAAGAAAAAAAAAACCCATTATAAATAACAACAAAAGGAAAAACAAAATCGGGTAGGATGAATCTCCTCTTCTTTTGAATAATTAAACATGTCTATCTTAATTCGAGGTCATCGTATCATCTTTAATTCAAAGTTTAGTAGCTATGGAGGATAGGTAAAATAAAAAGTCAGGCCCAAGCAACGGGATTTCCCTATCGGTAGAGATCAGTCAGATGCTCATAATGTCTCGTTAGCAGTAAAAAGTAATCACGTGAAAGCTATCTCATGTACAAAGCAATCATCCTTCATTGTATAGTCTGCTTTTGGTTAAATAAAGATTACATCACAATGTTTCTCCTAAAAAAAGGGAGCAATCCTCGCCATTTATCAACTGCCCAACTTACAATTTGGTTCATGTCTCCTTCGTTTTTTGTAGAAATACCACATGGCCTTCACGTTGAACTGGCTCCATATGGTGTATTTTGGGCCAATCCTTTTTGTGGAGGAAGTCATCCCCGTAAGCTTAGGCACCTCCTATACCGGCATTTTATCCTCCAAGTCAAATAAAATTTAGACGTATTTCCTTTCGATTTAGCAATCGGGTGGAGTCCTGGTATGACTTTCACACACCTCAACTAGTCTACCTTCTCGGGCAATCTTAAGGATGCGCTTGATAAAATACCCCGATGCATTTGGAATTTTATTTTTGGAGCGTTGTCAAGACACTGGTTAACAAGATTCACTATAACAACTAACGGCAATTCTATTTTCCACAATCGATATGGCTGAAAAGGAACGTTTAATTATTTAAAAGTTCTGAAATGCCTTTGATAGAAATAGCCAACTAAGTTGGCCCGAAAGATGAAGTAAGTTGGAATATGTCCATCAACACATCTTCTTCCTGAAGCCAGAAATTAAAAATTTTAAAAAAAGAAGAAGAAAAGAAGTACACACACAAAACAACTACATATTCTTCCTAATGAAGTGTGAATCAGTTAGTTGGCTTAATTTTTTATTTTCATTCTTGTAATTTGCACTTATCTTCATTGGACATCTTAATTGTTGGCAGACCAAAAGTTTTTATGATTGCTTAATTGACTAACAAATCATAGAAGCTATTTCCAAAGAATGAGTAGAAAGCTACAACAGCACACAAGGTAGAGTGGTTACTGGAAAATCTAGAGTTTATGAAAACTAGGATCAACAAGCATTTTCATGGCAGGCAGGTGACTCTTTCCAAAGTTTCATCCTTCACTCTCTTTTGGTGCACAATTTATCAAAGATGACATTGGCAAATGGAATACGCCTCAAGCAAAGATGATGATTTTGTTTTGGGTTCATGTTTACAAAGATGATTTTGTTTTGAGTTCTTGTTTTTTTAGAGAGAGAGGTCCAACTTCGTTAGTGATAATTGTATTAGTTTGGTTGTATTAAAACTATATAGGATGTGGAGATAACGTGGGCCATTACCAAAATGTCGTGCAAGAAATGTTTAAATATACCACTTGCCATGATTCTAAATAATTCGTCACACTCAATATCCCCAATAGATGATCATGGAGCCAACCACTTGCCGTGCTTTGTCCAGGGCTAGTCAAGCTCCGATCAGCCCGAAGGGAAAAATAGGCGAACTCGACCAATGATTCCTTAATCGAGCTCCCTGGCCTTGCCCGCCTCGGCCAACCTAGACCCAATCAATTTTTCCATAGAAAGAAGCCTCGAATTTTCATAGTCATGGACGAAATTGAACAAATATTTTTGAGCCGGGTACTAGACCTGACAAACTCTAGAAATGGCCCAAAGCATTACTCAATCGAGTACCAAGGTGGTGGAAGTGGGGCGCGACGAGCCTTTAAAAAGTAACCATGTGAAGAAACTATCTTATGTACAAAACAATCGTCCTTCGTTGTATGGTCTATTTTTCGTTAAATAAAGATAACATTACAATGGTTCTCCTAAGAAAAGGCAGCAATCCTTACCATTTATCAATTGCCCAACGTACAATTTGGGCCATGTGTTGTTCGTTTTTCTAGAGATACCACATGGCCCTTCAAATTGAATTGGCTCTATATGGTTTATTTTGAGCCAAAGCTTTTTGTGGAGGAAGTCATCACTATAAAATCAGGCACCTCTTATACGGCAAGACCCCATATCCAAGGTCCAACTCTCCTATATTCTGAAGTGACTTTTATTCAGCATTTTATCCTCCTAGTCAAATAAAATTTGGACCTACCAATAAGGTCCTTTGGACCTTTCCTTCTAATTTAGCAGTTAGGTAGTGCTCTAGGACGAGTCTACCTTCTTAGGCAATCTTACAGCTAGGGGTGTGCAACCGACCGGGTTTACCCCTGTTCCCGTCCGCCCACCCGGAAAACAAGGCCGGGAACTGTTCCGGCTGAAACCGGTCCGGGAACCGGTTCCCAAAATTCAGACCCTGTTTAAACCGGGGCCGGGGAACCGGTTCCGAGGGATTACCCACCCGGGAACCGGTTCGGAACCGGTTCTCAAACCGGTTTTTAAGGCAGCCCAAAACCCTAATTTGTTCTCAGAGCTTTCCTTTGACGCGCCATCGCCAGATCCCCTCTCCTTTGCCCCCTCTCCCCAAGCATCACCACCGAATCGCCATCCCTCTCCTTCTTATCTCTCCTCCTCCTTCAATACCCAGTTCAGAATCCTCTCGTGCTCCTTCCGTGGCCACGAGGAGAAGCACCTCAAGCTCACCAAGACCGCCTTTGCCACGATGAACGCGGCCTCGGCTCCTCCGCAACGGTCCTCCGCCGCCGGCGCTGCCTATGCCCTCTCTTCCGCTCTCGGTCGCTCCCCGGCTTCGCTTCCGGTTCAGGGAACTTCGTTCACCCGTTGACTGGCCCACCGCTTCGCGAAGCCAATGTTCTCGCATTGGTATCTGCCAGGGGCGTCAAGCTCCACGGCGTCGTCGGCTTCTTTTCGCGGGGCTTTGGCCTTCCCCTCGGGCTTACTCAACTGCCGCGAGCGCATCTCAGGTTGGAATTCGATCCATATTCATTATGTGAATGCGGGTATTTTTGTGATATTACGGAAAGGTGTGATTTTGAAGTGTTTTGGTCGGTCGGTGTCGGCCTGATGCTAGGGGCTTATGTCATTTCCAGTTTATTTGAGGTTTCTATGTTAGAGTTGGGAATAGTGCTCGTTTGTGAAAATTGAGTTTAGAGCAATTTGTCTGCAGTCTTCTTCTGGTGTTGCTGAAGCTTTTGGGACTCAAGCTTGGTGCTTCCTGCGTTAAGTTTGTGACAATCTTTTCCTCTAGGAACGATCTCTCAGTGTGCTGCAGTTACAGAATAGAGATATAAGGGGCGTTCGATGTAAACATTATAAGCTTAACGAAATAAACTTTTCTCCTGTATCACTAAAGTGCATTACTATTAGCAGTATTCTCAATGACTGTTATATTCAAAATATCATTTGATGGTTCTTTAAGGTATACTTTGGAGAATTATAAGCTGCAACTTTCCCATCTTCCATGACCATCTACTTATGATGGTCTGCCGAACACTTGAGTAGCTATTACATTTTCTTAGCAGTGGAGGCGACGGTTCCTTGATTTTACAAGTTAACGCAGTTCCTTGAGTTAAGACTATGTGTTCTATTTTCAACATCCAAAGTCTAATGTGGAATGTGGTTGTGGTGGTACTGGCTTCATGGGTTTTCTGTACTTCTGTGACAGCCTCCGTGTCTTATGATGCTAAGGCCATTAAAATTAATGGGCAGAGAAGGATCCTCATTTCTGGGTCCATTCACTACCCCAGAAGCACTCCTGAGGTAGCTCCTTTTTTTTTTCTCCTTTTATTCCTTATTTTTAGGTTAAATGTGTCTCCATTTTCGGCTGAATGATCTTTCCGCCCCCCAACTTTTCGCTATCATGTTGGAAATGGGCCTCTCTATATTGCGCTTTATATCACTGCAGCATCTTTTTTCTTATCTTAGCAAGAAGCTGCTTCATTTTGGAAAAAAAAAAGAAAAAAGGTTCCAATATAAACAGGGTTAACCCGGTTCCCGGACCGGAAAACAAAGGGGTGGGTCGGGTTCGGTCCACGCAAATGGCGGGACAGGGTCCAAAAAAATGGGCCTAGGTTATAACAGGGTCGGAGTGGGGTTCGGTTTGGACCTACCCACCCTGGACCCGATCACCCCTACTTACAGCACGTTCCTTCTAATACCCCCAATGCATTCGGTAAGTAAATCGGGATCTACCCATCAACGCATCTTCTTCCTGAAGCCAAGAATTGAAAATTAAATTAAAAAAAAGAAAAAGAAGTACACACAAACCAACTCCATATTCTTCGAAATGAAGCGTGAATTGTTAGTTGGCTTAATTTTTGGCTTTTCATTTTTGTAATTTGCACTTCCTTGCATTGGGCGTTTTAATTGTTGGCAAATCTAAATTTTTTATGATTGCTTAATTGACTTAAGAGAATCTTCCCAAATGAATTTCCTAGATATCTTATTAAGATGTGACATATGGCTAAATCATAGAAGCTATTTCCCAAGAACGAGTAGACGTTACAACAGTGCACAAGGTAAAGTAGTTACCGGAAAAGCTAGAGTTTATGAAAACTAGGATCAACGAGCATTTTCTTGGTAGGCATGTGACTTTTTCCAAAGTTTCTTCCTTCGCTCCCTCCAGGTGCACAATGTATCGAAGAAGAGATTGGCAAATGGAATACGTCTCAAGCAAAGATGATGATTTCGTTTTGGGTTCATGTTTACAAAGATGATTTTGTTTTGAGTTCTTGTCTTTTAGAGAGAGGGGGGTCCAACTTTTTTAGTGATCATTGTATTAGCTTGGTTGTATATAAAACTATATAGGACGCGGAGATAACGTGGGCCATTACCAAAATGTCATATGAGATATGTTTAAATATACCACTTGCCACGATTTTAAATAATTCGGCACACTCAATGTCCTCAACAAATGATCATGGAGCCGGTAACTTGCCGTGCTTGTCCAGGGCCGGTCAAGCTCCGGTCGGCCCAAAGGGAATAGGCGAACTCGACAAGCGATCCCTTGACCGAGCTCCGGCCCACCCGCCCGCCTTGGCCGACCTAGATCCAATCAATTTTTCCATAGAAAGAATCCTCAAAATTTCGTAATCACGAACGAAATTGAAGAAATATTTTTGAGCAGTGTACTAGACCTGGCAAACTCTAGAAATGGCCCAAAGCGCATTGCTGAATCGAGTACTAAGGCGGAAGTGGGACGCGGCGGGCCCTGAAAAAGCACCTGCTGCCGCTCCAACACGCTCCAACGTATGGAATCGAAAATTTCAAGAAATGTCGGAATCGCTTACGTCCGGAGCGGCGCGATAAAGCACAAAAGTTGAGGCGAATATAGAGAGCGAATATAGAGAGAGAGAGAGAGAGAGAGAGGAGAGAGAAGAGAAGAGAAGAGAAGAGAAGATCGCCTTTTGCTTCCTCCTTGCTCCTCTCTCTCTCTGTCCTCTTGCGCTTGACTACTAGCAGCCATGATGGGCATTTCTCTCTCTTTTATATTGGATTGATATGATGGGGTGGTGGTCTTGACCAACCTCTTCTCGCAGAGAGAGAGAGAGAGAGAGAGAGAGAGGGAGATGGGGTGGAGAGGGATACTGGGTTGCGAGTACGGGATCGTTCAGGCGCCGCTGGGACCGGACATTTCGGGGCCGGAGCTCGCCGCCGCCGTCTCCAACGCCGGCGGCCTTGGCCTCCTCAGAGCTCCTGACTGGGTAACGCTCCTCCCTCACTCGCTGCTCTCCGTCTATGTTTTTTCGGAACACGCCCTTGAGCTTTGAGCTTTGATCCAAGCGCCTGAGGATCGTCGAGTCTTGTATGTTGTTGGGTTATGTCCTGAAGCAGGAGAGAGAGACAGATTCTTGACTTGGGTGTTTTTGATCTTGACCCAGAACTGTCTTGGGGATTCAAAAGGGAAATCAGATCTTCCATTGCCAAAGCACATGCATTCATAAATATTCACATCATTGGTCCTTTTAGTCACCTCTGACCTGGAAATTTTAGACTGCTTGTTTCCCCTGAATGGGGACAGATTGATGGCCTAACAACTGCAGTGTTCTTGAGGAGTGATGCTGCTAGTAGCAGGAATAATTTACAGTGTTACGTTATGAAGCGACGTGGCGAAGTTCAAATGAGAAGTTGGACAAGCGATCCATATTCATTACCTTTTTTTCTTTCCCATTTTTTTGGATGGTGATTTTGCTTTTTTTCTCGAAATCGGTGTGTGCTCAGGAGGCACCGGATCATGTGAGGGAGCTGATTAGGAAGACCCGGTCCTTGACTGATAAGCCGTTTGGGATAGGTGTTGTTCTGGCATTTCCCCATGAAGAAAACCTGAAGGTGATACTTGATGAAAAGGTAGATGTACTCCAGCTTTACTGGGGCGAGTGTACAAAGGAGCTCGTCGAAGAAGCTCATCGAGTCGGAGTCAAAGTTGTGCCTCAAGTGAGTGATTTATCTTTGTAACCTTCTCTCTTTAATAGGGAATCTTTGCTATTCTATTTGATTTGATTCCTCACGACTTCTTCTTGTAAAAACTTAAGGTTGGTAGCTTTGAAGAGGCCAGAAGGGCTATCAATGTTGGTATAGATGCGATCATTGTCCAAGGGCGTGAAGCCGGAGGACATATCATTGGACAGGTACAGAATTTTGTTTGGCTGTACAATCATAATTTAGCTGATCCACCGAATTGGTTGCACCAGCATCTATGAGTGGTTGTGCTAGAAACATTACAATAAATGGTATTTTCGTAGCAACTAAACATTTAAGTGCTATCTTTTACTGTCTGCATTGTGGATCGGAATTTGCTTTGTTATATTAAAGAAACTTTGGTGATTAGCAACCCTTTTGTGATTAATTATACTATACTCTTCTGTTTCAACTTTGTAAATGGCCCTAATTACACCATGGAAGTAAGTTAATATCCACAAAAAGGTAGTAGTTTGAAAACTTCACATTGAAGCTCACTCAAAGTACATTGTCAACATCCTGGACTTGGTGCTCTTTTCTTATCAGAGAACTTCTGGATGTGACCGTATGAGTATCTTCCACTAAAATAGTACAACATGTTACGGTGTTTGATATTCAATTATTGGGAGAGTCGGAGAATTGGTAGAACTTGGTATTACACGAAAGTGGTCTGAAGATAAATTTATTCTGTAATTCTTGTTGGTTTGCATTGTCCATCATATTCCTTACAATGTCGTGGATGATTATTGGGATTTACTTTCCATGTTGCTGTCCTTTTCAAATCTGTCAGGATGCGTTGATTAGCCTGGTGCCGAGGGTGGTTGATCTAGTTGGTGACAAAGATATACCAGTGATCGCTGCAGGGGCCATTGTGGATGGACGTGGCTATGTCGCAGCTTTAGCTCTTGGTGCAAGAGGTGTCTGCATTGGCACTAGGTATGTAAGATTCCCATAGCAGTGACTGAATCATGAGATCCCTATGAAATATCAATGCAAATTATGTTTGTTAGCTCTGATTATTGCTATAAAGCATCATTCGTAAGTTTATTTTGCCGAAGAGCCTCTTGCACATTGAGAAACTGTGAAGCAAAAGAAAAGGAATTCAAAGATCAATGGTAGAATCAAGATATCCTTATGACGAGAGAATAGAATATAATCTGTGACATCTGGCACATGGTATTGGATTAAAGAATTGAGTTACTTGGAGTTGCATGAGCAAAATCTAGAGCTAGATAGCGATCTGAGTGAGGTAAACCAACTTCTATTGCGTTACCTGTTCTGGTTGATTGTTGGAAACCCGGAATGGAGTTGATTTGATCAACTTGCAATGTTTTATTCCTTTGCAGATTTCTTGCTACCGAAGAAAGTAATGCACACCCTCTGTACAAGAGGAAGTTGGTTGAGTATGACCAAACAGAGTACACAGACATTTTTGGGAGGGCGCGGTGGCCAGGGGCACCACATCGTGTCCTGAAAACACCGTTCTTCAATGACTGGAGATCTCTTCCTCCCAATGAAAATGAGGTGAACCAGCCCATAATTGGTCGATCAAGAGTACATGGAGTGGTAAGATTTGATGTCTAATAGTAAGATTGTCTCATGCTAGAAACTAGAAATTATTGCTGTTGCTGTAACTGCATCAAGCCTTAGAGCTTAGCAGAATGTCTGTTTCTTACGTTTCAACAGGAGAAGCAGATTCACCGCTTTACAGGGACAGTTCCAAACTCAACAACCACTGGCGACATAGAGAGCATGGCGATGTACGCGGGACAAGGCGTAGGGCTTATCAAGGAGATTCTGCCTGCCGGGGAAGTGTTGAGGAGATTAGTTGAAGGTGCTCAGCTTATTATTCAGCAACAGTTTGGTGCAATTTAACTTATTGTTTGAGCCAAAGCTCTGGAGTAAAAGGTGTAATCCCTTTCAAGTGATTGTACAGAAATAAACCCACAAGTGAAGCAGAGTTTCTGTAATTGCAATCAATTCAACCCAATAAAAAGGTTCTTGTGATTTCAACGGCAATCACACCCTTTTGCCGCATGCAATGTTAACTCAACTTTAGTAGGGAAGAAGAATCAGAGAAATAAACATTAGAATAAATTGAGTGAGTTTGTGTAGCCTGCTTCAGAGAGCTTGATAACAAGGCAGTCACAGAGTTCTTCTCGGGACATTATTATCCTTATTCCTTAACCACCTTCCCATCTTTGGCAATCTTCGTGGTTTTGAAACAGGCACTTTTGAAGGAGTGTAACTTCTGAGTCAATAATCTCACTGGCAAATTCATTAACCTTCCCAGAGCAGTCCAGCGTAAGGAATGCGAGCATCTATATCTTCTCTTATCATATGTACATTTTGATAAGTAGTAATCGATGCCTCGCGCACTAAAATTGCAGGTGTATTAGCAGCCACTACTAGCCTCTCGTTAAGCTAGAATTTACGTTACAGTCGACACCAATTCTACTTATCTTTGCACGAACCAACTTATCTTCAGAACATTGTCTCCGTCATCTCTACACCTCACAAGGACCTACTTTTGCTCTGTCCCCAGTTTCAGACTGAATAAGCCGTACAGAACTGAAGTTCCTCCCATGTACAACAAAAGACTATGGTAGGAGAACGGCAGCGCAATTTGAGATTGGGCCATTCATTTTGTTTTATGTGTAATGGGCAGCCAGACCCCAAATTTGCCATAGAAGACCATTTACTTTTCATATGTGGAGGATTTAAAGAAACAAATCTAATTATATTCAAGAAAAGGATTTCATGGAGTCATTTATTGCCAAGTATCTCATCGGAGATGCGGTTCCCAGCAAGTACAAGGATCTTGAGGCGGGGAAGCCGCTGGATAAGGCATTGCCGTTTAGGTGGAGGGACTCGAATTTAACGAGGCTTGAGAGGCTGGGGACACTGCCAAAGATGTAGTTATCCTCGAGGCTGAGGACGCGAAGCTGGTCGAGCTGGTTCAGGGTCTTCTTCTACAATGTGCCGTTCAAGTTCAAGGACTCAAGGACAAGATTGGGGACCTGGCCATTCATGAAGAGAGCCTTCATTTGAGGTGGAGGAGAGAAGACTCTGCCGCCCACGGAGACCGAAAGGTCTCTGAACGGCGCAAAACCCAAATAGGATTCACTTGCAATTCCCATTACTCCTGCCCATCTTTTCTAGGTCTACATCTACGCTGTTAGTTGAGACTTCGGTCTCCTTTGTCTCATTTATGTACGAGAAAGTACAACCGTAAGGTGTGCATGAGAGCTAGCCTTCCTTGATAAGGAAAATAATATAAGACAAACAAGAAAGAGAATTTTGTCCTTCCAATGTTAAAACAATGTCAGCAACTCTCCGCGAAAGTTGCATTATGCGAGACTTACCATACCATGGTGTCTGCCCGGTTTCAGTTTTAGCAACCAATTCAGGTAAAATAGCTGCAATGACAAAATTGAATACCAACAGCTTCTTGTTGTCAGATTCTTTAGTCGTACAAAATGCGTCGACTTAGGTAATAAAAGAATGTGCCAACAAAGGCAACAACCATTTTCACTTCCATCCTTTAGTTGATGATATATGACCGCAGATACTCTTCCAAAAACTTTTAAAAAATTGTTTTCTGAAAAACCCTTGTTGAGAATTTCAAACTTCTAAACCGTCATTGAGGATTTTAATTATAGTTCTACAACCTGCCGACACTAGATTGACAGGTCATGATACAACGCAATCATATTGTTCAAAATGGGGAAATTCCTGAGGAACACCAGTGTGGAGGCAGCAGCGTCAATCAAGAATATAGCATGTCATGTATACAAGGATTCCCCACTGTAGTCTTTCAAGAAGTGAGTACAAGCAGGAGCTTCCAAGGCCGATGCTTCCCAAGCGCTGTCATCTTATCTCCAGCTATAAGCAGAACCTCAATCCTCCACCCAGGATGAACACGAGGCTTGTGGTTTTACCATTTGCCACTTATAAGTGCAAATTCCTGAGGAAATGTGGCAAATTGCCACGGAGTCCAGGATTCATGCAAGAGTTAGAGGAGAACCTAAGAGAATTCGAAAAGAAAATAACAGAGGCTCGGAGTTCCACTAGGTACACTTGCATAAGATATTGCATTTCACCAAGACCTAACTCCTGCTAATTAGGTAGACCAGCTTTAACCAATCAAAGAAAGGAAAACTGACCGGTGCAACAATGATCATAACCTGAACCTAGTCCTATAGCTAATATAAACAAAAATCAATATCTGCATAACAAAATTACCATACTTCAAATCAATACTACTCTCAACTTTTCTGAGAAGGGTGCTCAGGGCTCGAATCTCACATAAGAAAACCAAGTGCTCAGGAGAGCATGGCCAGTAAATTCTTTAAAGAGGGTTGCATATACAAGATACAACCAACATGGTTTCTCAGAACACAAAATTGGTTCAATCTAGAGAGAGCAGTAATTATCTAAGGTAACAAATAAGTATACACTATCAAATCGTAGACACTAAATCCATTACCAACTCAGAGATTTCTCATGTAGGTCTAGGTAATTCATGCAACTGTTGCAGTATTCCAACACAGTATATAAGATGAGTAGAAGATGTTGTGATACTCGACTCCATTAATGATCCACAACTAAGGGATTGTTTCTGGGAAAAGTTCAAAGATGAGACAAAAGAAGGACACCACCCTCTTAAAGGGGTTTTTAGCAGAAAGTAAGAAAATGGGCAGCAGTCAACCATGCCGCAAATCTCACAAAGACAGAAAAGGCAAGATTATAATCATATTACACATCTGAAAGAGACTATAATTAACAAAGATATACTTTTCTGAAAAAATGTACTCAAAAGGAGGTTCAGTTGAACAGCTAGAGAACACATAAGTCAATCATAACCTCATCCAGCAAGTGGCAGAAGTAAGAAACCTCCTTGTCCTCCGTGGCTTGATTGTTTCTAGGAAGCATTCCTCAATGGAGCATTAATTGCAACCGCCTTAGAAACTTTTGAACAGATTACAAACAAATATATCTTATGCACATGTTTATGTAACTTCCCAATGACATTGTATTAATCAATCAACTACACTAAAAACTAAATCCCATTTCACAGCTCATTCTACGTATATTCATTATAAAAAAAAAATAAAAAATAAAAATCACCCTTTTAATGAAAATTAAAGATGACATGCTATCTGATCTAATTGTCCGATCATTTTTTTTTGGTAAGGATAATTGTCCAATCATTTGCACTCCAAATTTCTGAATATTGAGTTGTACCATAACCAGACCAAAATCAGAACACACACTCATCAAAATTCCATTAACCAGACCAAAATCAGAATGTTCACTCATCAAAATTCCATCTGATAATAGGATGTAGAGTTGCAAGGAAAGTCAAAAGAGACCCACACACACACTCCACATTCCTTAAGCTTCAATCATGACATAACAGACCAAAATCAGAACATAGATTCGCCAAAATGCCTTCTAAAATAGAATGTAGAAAGGGCAAATCCAAAAAGACAGTTCAAATGGAAAAATCTGTAAGAATTTGCATCTAACAAGAAAGATATGCATGAATAACGATTCAACCTTACTTAAAGACGGTAAATAAGTTTGGAGGAAAAAAATATACATGTCATCAGACCAACAAAATACTCAAAGCAAATATTGATGCAGAAAGAAACAGGACAACACATTGGAAGATGTAAAATTGAAAGAAAGACAAGTCCAAAAAGTGCCAAATCAACTGATGTCTCTGAAGGGAAAGAAGTGAGATCACACTCTAGCCAACAAAACAGAAAGGAAAAAACAACAGGAGCAAGAAATGTACTCACAGGTGCAAAAAGCAAAGTTTGCAAGACAAATTGCACATGCAGAATGCTGGGAAGAAACTTGCCTGCTCTCTGGAAATCTGCTCAACTTCACACATCTATTGATCTTTTTCAATATTTTCTCACCAAATCTAATGCTGAGTCCAATGATACATATACGATATTATGTAGAAAGATCGCAGCTGACAGATCAAACTATAATGATTAATTCAAACGCTAGTATGTAATGAGTCAAACAAATAGACAAAAACAAATTCACTGATGCACATTCAAATTCTCTTCCATCCATTTGAATTCTATATTCTAGAATGCAAGCCCCAACTGTAGATTTCCTGCATTATAGCACATTAAGTAATAAAGGTTCTTGGACATCTAACCAGCAATATTTTTCATAAGCAGCAAGCTATGCTAAAAACCTAACCTGTTTGTCCCCACAGTTCGTTGCTTGATGTTAAGAAAGAGAGATAGAATGCATATGTACTGATAATGAGCAAATTCTTAGATCCCAGCATGTTGGTTTGGAACTATAGTCACCTTATATGGTCTGAAATACCAAACTACTGTGGCACCCCTGCTGCAGGGTCTCCCAGTTGCTATCAGCAAGCTGCCCCACAGTTTCCATGCACTGCATCTTTAAAAGACATGTTGCCAAACAAAAATGGTCCTACATATCATAATAAAATTACACTGAAGTTGCAACTATACCAAACTAATTCCTAGTCTGTGTCTGGGAGAGCTTTGGAAGCTTTGCTTTTGAAAAGCTACAAGAGCTCAAGTAAAGCATTTGGCAGGCCTTTAAGACAAGTAGAAAGTGAAAACCGACTCCTCTACAAGCTTATTCCCAATGATGCAGCTCACAAGTGCCCTTTAGAATTCCTGTTCCAAACAGATGGTACTAGCTATTTCTAAATGTCAATATAGATATATTTAGATAACTTCCTGGCCTGTATGGTGAAACAAACAGGATAAGCTTCAACAACTCAAGCTACTTATGATGGACATTGATCTGGATTTGGACTATAATAGCAATAAAACTCGAATTGCTGGGCATTTGCCATCATGTGAGAGAAATTGAGATTTATCTTTATATCTAGAGAAGAGATCCAAGACACACACACACACACACACACACACACACAGAGACAGAAGATAAATTCCCGAATTACCATTTCAAAGTGATTTTAGTCACAAAACTATCACAATAGGAACAACAAGAAACAAGCATCATGGGAGACCAAAATAATATAACACGTCAAGTATGACCAAAGTCCATCCTTATTTATCCAATTATGCTACCATTGTACCGTTGCGAAGACTTATCAAATATGGCTGTGCTATATGTACTGAACCAACCAATTGGGCTATTAGATGCCATAGGGAACCTACAAGTAATTGGCATATTTCGACAAGCATTAATATGGAACCAGAAGCTCCACAAAAGCATCCAAACATACTTTCTTACATCGAATACCAAAAGTTTGATAGACATGAATCACACAACATCAAGGTTTCTATGGCCATGAACCAAGCAAATTGTCAAAGCAGAGTATTGGATATATTAGCCTCTGTATCCAAGAACTTACAAACATACATTTATGGTAAATAAATAAATGGTGATGAGGATTTTCTGGCTAATCATCAATACTGCTGCTGTAAACTTACTGGTATCATCAGATGTCATCATAATATGAGTAATATATACCACTATAACTAAAACTTTGGTTATTCCATAAGGATAAGATGCTAGAAGCAAAAGTCTCAGATCTCTAATTACTTCATTCAAGCTCAGTGACACTTCAATGATCTCTTAAAACATTGTTTCAAATGTCAAAAATGAAACTGTGTTACATTGTCACGTTAATGTCCATGAAAATTGCCATTGCGATTTCACATGAGATAACAAGATCACGAATTTGACAGAAAAGCTAGAAGACTAACTTTGATTTCCTCTGCATAATATTTACAACCTCACTGACCTACAATGCTCCAACCAGCGGGTATTCAAAGAATTTATCATCTAACGTCTCTTTGCCAGTGAACTGTAATGCATCTTCAGCAGATCCTCAAGAGATACCAAAGACCATGCTTCCTCGTTTTGGGCAAATAGCTTCTGATTAATAGTGTCCACAATGATGCTCACATTCCCAAAACCATATATCTGAAGGCCATTGTGCATCCGACCAGGTTTAGGCTTGAATAGCAACTCATGCTGCTGCGCATAGGCCTCAATGACTTCTTTTAGCTTCATCTCAGGCATTCCACCAGCAGCATCCATATGAGAGGTACCACCAGCACCAACAGCAGCTTGTTGTCGAGCATATGCTGCTGCTTTCTGCTGAGCCTCAAACTGCCTCTGCTCCAGGACCCTATGATAACTTAAGTTTTCTTTAACACCAGGTTGGGCAACCTCCATGCCTTCAGCTGCATTGTCCATCATGTCTAGACCAATTCTAAGCTGATATCTGATACTCTCATTTGCTAGCAGCTCTTGTGGAAAAAGATCCCGCCAACCTCGATACCAGTTCATAACTTCATTGAAGTCTGGGTTAGAACACAACCAGTGATATAACACCTGTAGCCACTTAACAAAAAAGAACTTCTCCATCAAGTCCACCATGAGATGGATTGGGATAGCAGAGGCCCAAGACATGACCCAATAGAACTGATCCAGCTTCTGATCAGCTGGGTTTATCTGGAACTCCTGGAGGACAAGCTGCAACTTTGGAACGATAAACCGGCGCATAAAATCCTCCCAACTGGCAGAATCGAACACAGTTTTCCAAGGTGACAATATGGTGTATGCAGAGCCATCACTCGGGTGCCAGGCGTGAAGTACATTACTCAGTTTTGACCGTATGATCTGATAGTGGCCCTCCAACTTTTGTCCCAACAAGGGTAACCACGGATGCACCCAGACATGGATAGGAACAGTTTCTCGACGGGGGTCCCATGAGTCCACAGCACTCGACAATTTTGGCATAACAACCATGTTCAGTATAGACTGCAGAACAGAAGAAGGCAACAATTTTTCCCATGTCTCGAGGAAATGAAGCATCGGTTCCGGATCCCTTGCCTCCCAAGTGTTAATGCCTGATATTCTCACAGCAGGCAAGACAACTTCTGAAACCAACTGGGTATAAGGGGTTCCCAAATCCCATATATCAAGACATTCCTGTCCTTGCAATAGAGATTTCCACCGTGAAACAACTTCCAACCCATGTGAGGGATTCCGAAGAGGATCCCATCCCTGAAATACTCTGATAAACAGAGGGAGTGCAAATGAGCAAGCAATGCAGGATAAGTTGCAAAGTTTATAATCATCAGGAAACCTTCTTAGCATGTCACCAAAAGACTTGGCTAGCAAGTCTAACGTCAATGTTCCCATCGACTTTTCCTCCTCAATCCGGCCTAGTGTATTCATTATCTCCTTCACGTTATTTAGTTGTTTCTTCTGGAGTTCTGCCTCAGCTTGCAACTTCTCTTTTTCCTCTTGCAAGCTCAGAGCTGTCTCCTTCTCATTCCTCAGGTCCCTATCAATCTTCTGAATATCCAACTCAGCCAGGTCCACAATCAACCTTATATTGTGCTGGAGCTCGGGCATAGGAACATCACTCTCCCTCGCCTTCTCCTCCGCATTCAGATTCTCCAAGTTTGCTAATACCCTAACCTGAGGTCCGCGCATGTCAAGTACCTTTTGCACAACTTCAACACCCTGTTCCTGCTTCTTCGCCAACATCTCTTCTGCTGTAATATATTTCGCTTTGTTTTTCAGTGTTGCCCTCTTCATTTGCTTAGACCAAAGCTTCTCCTTACCAGGCACATCGGGTAATGGCTTCTTTTCCTCTGACTCCAACGAGGCAACAGGCGCCTTTGCAGGAGTTTCTTTGTAGTCGTTGAAACCCATACCCATATTCTTAGGACGCAACTTTGCTTCAACGGGTGCCACAATCCCTTGCTGGTTCTTCCCAAGACCACCCCCTTTGTAACCCATTTTCTCGAGCAACTTCATTCCAATTCCCTTGGTGTACTTCTCGAAGCCGCCCACGTTACCCGATTCATAAGAATCCCTCTTAGCCCCACCTTGCTGCGCTTTCTTCTCCAATTTCGATTGCTCTCTCCTCCTCTCCGCTCCCTCCTTGATCTTCCGCCCAAATGCCGTCGGCAAGAAACCATCCTCCTCCTCGCCATTCTCATCGAAACCATCGTCTCGCTTCTTAAACCCCAAACCCACCCCAGCACCAACCCCCAAGCCCGGCCTATCCTCATCCACGTCAGCGGACTCGTCATCCTCATTCTCTGTCTTCGAATTCTCATCAATCTCTCTGTTCGGCATGACCGTGCCGGTGGACACGAAATTCACGGGCTTTGACAGATCGGCCTTACCATGGAGGTCCCTGTTCTTCCTCCGCTTCCTCTTGGAGGAGTCGTCGTAGTCCGAATCGGAGTCCCCCGACGCGAAGACGCCGTAGAGCGCGTCGTCCTTGGTCTGCGCGCGCTTCTCCCTCCGCTGCCGGTAGTAGAACTCCCCGTCGATCCACTGCCCGTCGTCGTAATCGTTGTCCATCCCAAACCTCTCCATCTCCTGGTCCTCGTCCATCTTCGAGCAATCCCGGAGAACCGAAGCGAAGGACCTAGGGTTTCGGGGCGGTTTTCGGAGGCGGCGGAGAGAGGGGCGGCGCTGCTGCCGAACGCCGAGGTGGCCCGGCGGCGTTGATGCGGCGGCGGTCGGAGGCCGCGAAACGGCTGTGCAGCTCGGCTCGAGGGTTGGAGAGAGAGAGAAGAAGAAGCAGAGAGTGACCGAATGCTCGAAACGCAAGAACTGGAAAACCTAACGGATCTTCTTCTTCTTGTTGTTCTTCTTCTTCCCCTTTTAATTTCTCAGATGTTAACAATTGTTGACTTTTTTTTAATTATTATTCCCTATTTACTTCAAGGAGAGGAAATTCATTTATCATGATAATCAACATATATTGATGATTGAAAATGAAATTAGGCAAATTTTCCAATAATAGATCTCAGAAAATTAAAAAAATATATATTTTTAAGAATTTAAATTGCAAGAAATAAAAGTGAAACTTTCAATAGGAAGTATTTGTTGGAAGATGAATGACATGAAAGAGACTCAATGATTTAATTAATCTAAAAACTTGAAATTATAGAGGATTTCTTTGTGTACACTCTGAGTTAATTTATGAAAAAATAGAAAAGAAAAGATGATATTTGGTATTTAAAATTTCTTATCAATCAAGGAATTTTTCTATCATCAAATAGTTATTCAAAATTAAAGGTATATTGTGACAAAATTGCAGCAAAAATCCAATTTTCAGTAAATACACCATATTTATAGAACTGGGGGAAAATTTCAAATAATGGCTTAAAGTACATTCATTTTCTCAAATAAAGATCTGAAGTAGAGTTTGTTTTAAATAATGATTTGAAGTAGATATTGTTTTAAATAAGAACTTGAAGTGCTATCATTTCCTCAAATAAAAACTTAAAGTAAATTTTATTTCAAAGAAATACGTGACAATGTCTACTTCAAAAAATGGCTTGACTTTTTGGTTGGGGAAAGGCATTTCAATCATTTATTATTTTTTTAAAAAAATTTTTTGTTTTTTTTTTTTTTGGCTTTTCTTTCTTATTCATTGGTAGCCAACCGCCTGCTAGCGATGTCGAAAAGGGTTGGGAGAGGGTTGCCCTTGTTAATGTTAGTAAGGCAACCCCTGCCTTAGGGAGGCTGCACAAGCGAGGCCCGTCCTCACAAGGGTCACCTCGCTAGATTTGGGCGAGGGTGACCTCCTTAGTGGCCAACAAGGGACATTCTTGTATGGATGAGCTACCTTCACCACGGGGCAGGCTGCCCTCGTAGTCATAAGTGAGGTTGGCCCTCGCCTGTGGTTAACGAGGGTCACTGAACCCTCGTTAGCCCCAGGCGAGGCCGATTCTCGCCTAATCTTGCAAGGGCTTGTAGGCCATCTTGGGCCCTTAACAATGGCCAACAAAGGTGGCCGAGCTCATGCCAACCCTTATTAGTGGTTGGCAAGAGTTGCTAAGGGTCTGCATGACAACACTTTTATTCCTCAAAATTTCTGTTCTTTTGTTCTCCGGAACAAAAAAAAAGAATAGAAATCTATTTGGTAACGCCAAGTTATTTTTCTATTTCGGAGAATAGAAAGTTAGCCCAGAAATAGATTTGGAGTAGAAACGAGAAACAAAAAAAAATTGCTTCTGTTCTCGGGAACAATTTCTAGAAATAAATCAATTTTTCTTTTATTCTTTTCTCTTGCTGCGCAGCTACCTTCAATCACCTGGAGCCACCGTCAACTGTTGGCCGCCACCGCCGCCGCCGCTTGCCGCCGCCAACCGCCACTGCCACCCGCCGATGCATGATCACCGCAATGACCGACCGCCGCCGCCGCCCATCGGCCGTCGACCACCGGCGGCCGATGGGCTGTGCGGCGGCAGTTGGTGGTGACGATCAACGACCGACGGTCGTGCATCGGTGGCGGGCGCGGTGGGGGGCGGTCGACGATCCGTGAACAAGAATAAAAAACGAATAAATACAAAAAAGAAACTATTGCGTTTCCAAACACATTTTTATTTTTTTCTATTCCAAGAGTAGAAATTTTGTATAGTTACCAAACATGTTCTTTTATTTAGAAATTGTTCTTGAAATAGAAATAGAAAAAAAAACTATTTCTGAAAAAAAAAAAACTTCCCCAGCCAAGAAGAGTTGTCATGCGTACCCTAAATCTTCGTCTGCTGGTGGTGACCCTCTTTGGAAAGGCGAAAAAAAAAAAAAAAAAAACAGAGTAAAAAAAGAAGAGTGAAAAAAGAAAAGAAAATAATAAAAAAATTAAAATTAAAATTAAAATTGGATGAAAATACCCTTGATCGGTCGAAATATTTAGCCAAACGGCGACCGACAAGATTGGGTTCTTATCTCAAACAACCATGGCAACTTTAAGTCCTTATTTGAAACAATTATGGTTATTGCAGGCCTTATTTAGAATAAGATCCATTTTATACCCTTATTTAAGAAAATGAGAATATTTCGATTCCTTATTTAAAATTTTCTCTAGAATTGGAGTGTCATTTTGTTAAAGAAAAGTTATAGCAAGGATTTTTTAAGCCAAACTACGTCCTTACAAGATTTATAGCTAGGACTTAGGAAAGGTGACTCTTGAAAATTTCTTACATTTATTAGTGTTCTTTACTTTCATCATTTTGAGCTAACGGTTAATATAGGGATTGAAAATTATAGGGGGGTTAAAACTTGCATGTTGAAGATCCGACTATATCTTGAGTAATGAGATTCCTCAACAATAACCTTGCACTTGAGTTTTGTACGTCAGAATTCTTAACCGCTTCAATGGACACTTTGACTCTCATTAATCGAATTGGGTGTCAACATGGTTGGGGCTTAGGAGTCGAGTCTAATCAATATGCTGCAGTGCCAAACAAAAGATCGTCTCAACTTTGTAGCCAGTGTTTAAAACTAGATTAGAGCTCGACCAAGAATTAATTTCATATAAGAGCTTGGTTCAAATGAGAAGTCGATAGGCTATATATATGTGTGTGCAGATGATATGTCTATGCCTAATTTTATAACAATTAAATTTTTTAAATTAAGTGTACAAAAGTTTTAGCGAGCTAGAGCTTTAATTTGACAAGATTATGGAGTAGCTCGAGTTAGGACTCAACTAGATATTAGTTCTCATATAATTATCAACCCTTGCTTGAACTAACTCATGAATAATTTGACTTAGTTTCACTCTTAGTAGGCCTTCATATATGCTTGCTGTGAGAGGAATAGAGGATGCGGTTGGTCTAGGTAATATGTTTCGTGACTGGATAAGCTCAACGAGGGATCATATCGTGTGCTAGCACTAGTTGGCTATTCTACATAAATTTCCATTTGAACATAAGGATATTAGAGAATAGAATTTGTAAAATGTCATTACCAAATTTGTGAATTCTTTAAGGGTAGAGATTTCTCTTTTGATTTCTTGATCTAAATTACCTTAAAATCAAATTATGATGATAACTTGGATTAGATTTTAGATAAATTTGAGGCAATTTTCGTCGTTTATTACTTAAAAGTGAAAATTGTCATCAACGGCCATTCTCCACTACTCTCCGCTATCTAAATGTAACTAATAGATTGTGAAACAAAAATAATAAAAAGCGTAATTGCATCTTTTTAACGAGGGACTATCTAACATTTGAAAAATTTTAATAAAAAATTCAAATAGAATGTACGAAAATCAAAAATCTTAAGACATCAAAACAGGCTGGTCAGAACCTCTTTTCTACCTGTAGAGAGCGAGGGAGCAAAAGGGAGACCAAGAAGTGAGCAAGCGTAAGGGGGCTGAGGGAGCGAGTAAGACATATTGGACGGAGGGCATACGGTGAGCGGTGGGGCTCGATGGCCGCGTAAGTGGGGCTCGACGGCGGGCGGCGATGGCGGCTTAGCAATGGCCGGATCTCGGTCAGCATGAGAAACTGGAGAATGAGTGTAGTTGAGCCCTCAATTGACATGAAAGGGAATTGACATGGGGGCTATATATATATAGTTTCTGATTTATCAATCGGGCTGATTGGCAATCATTCAGGTTCCAAACTCAAGGACATGTTGAGGCCAAATTGGCTGGCTTGAGACTATTTGAGCTGAAAATTATTAGGCCAGTTTGGGTGATTTGATCCGGATTTTCAGGCTTCCTTTTCTTTTTCCTTTGTTTAATATAGTCACGTAGTGGTATTAGTAGCAGCAAAAGTATCGTGTAATTCGGGTTGTATAACTATCATGAACTCCATTAATTACATGACCTAAAGTTTACAATGTTACAATATAAATATATTCAGTTTACAATGTTACAATATAAATATATTCAAGACTTGTATGCGAGGCAGATATGTGTGTGCAGAGTAGGAGAAGAAATAGGACAAAAAAAAAGTGAAGTTGGTCATTTTATCATAATGTGAATTTATTTCATAAACTTAGAGGATCCTAATGTTAAATTTTTTTATGCATGGTGAGAAAGAGGGAAAAATTTCATTAAAAATTATGAGATTAGGGTTTGCAAGGATGATGGCAACCATGCAGTATACTGATGGGCGAATAATTCATAGAAACAGCTGTGGAAGTTATCAAGAAAACATCCGTGTGACATCATAAATGACAAAAATCGGGACTGACTTGGCCTAAAAACAGAGAATAAATGACGGATTGCACTATGGAGATGAACCCTTTTTATAGCCAAACTCAATTGTCTGTTTCTTTGTATTAAACAAAAGAGAACCAAAAGGGAGGAAAGAGGGCTCTAGGATGACCATGTCCACATCACATACACTTATGTTCATGGGGCTTCAATGGGGTTCTAGTCTCGTAAGAAGTGACCAGGATGTGACGATTATGTACAAGATATGCAACGATGTGCATTACACGGACGATTATGTACGAGCTTTGGATCAAATCCTGACACCGCGACCAGGGATTCAACTACTGCACCGGTGCTTATTATGGCGACACCAAATGCTTCGGTCAGGGAGTGTGTGCCGTCGGGCTAGCGCAATCGGATTGCACTGCTTGCATGGATTTCGCTTATGGTCAAATTAAAGAGTTGTGCATGCTTAGTGTTGGAGCACAGCTATTGCAATCTCATCCAAGTATAAAGATAAACATGCTTAATGAAATTTCCAAATCAAAATTTTACACATAGCCATTAACACTTCAAGGAAAATAACATCTCATGTGATTCCAATGAATAAGCAAAACAATTTGGGAAAACAATGGAGTATAGGGAAAGATATAGGTGGAATTCACTTTCAGGGTTTTAAATTTCATCACTGCTTGAGGGATAATGTATCTATATAAGCACTTTTATCAAATATAATTACATGAGTATAGTCTCTCATATTTAAAAATTATTGGGCGACCGTGAGTGACGGAATGGTGCATAAATTTCCACATCCCTTCAGAACTAAAACACGTCACTTTTGACTTTCTTTTGTAATACAAAACCGGGTTCAATAACTTGGAACCAGGGCGAGTGCGGAACTAGAGATCCTTTCCAAAAAGGCAATGATAAAAGCGTATCAAGCTCAAGAGAGACACCCAAAGTAGAAAATGTGTGCAGGGCTAACATCGGATGTATAAGAGTGGCCAGGCCTAGAAATTATAAGATCGTAACTAGCTCAGAAAAGAGCACAGTTACAAATAAAAGTGAACTTTCATCAGGTTCATCACAACAAAAAAGAGGCATAAATCGCTTTTTAACTAGTATATGGCCTAAAGTGACACTTCCGATGTTCATCCCAATTCAACCTAAACATCGTCCCTATTAATGAGCTCAAACATGCAAGCATCCCCTTCATTCAATACTAAGTTTTCCTCACAAACTTGGACCAACCAACAGAGAAGTTTGCTAATTTGTAGTGTTGATAGGTCATGATGGTCACTGGCCACAATGTATCCGAATACCTAAGAGTAGCAATTTGCTGGTTTTCTTGGCTTCATGTCTTCATTAATTCATGAGGAACGCTCTGCCATGAAGACATTTGACTAGCCGATATTTGATAAGACATAGGAATGTAAGCATACACTAAAGTGAAAAGGCAAACAATAAGTAAATTTATGCTAGTAGTTGTTAGTTTCCAGAGTCCATATTAGCAGTCTAAAAGGCTTGGTGAAATGGTCTTTAATCACAACTTACAATCCGAAATCAAAACCCCACAATCATGTGCTCTTAGACTCTACACTAAGTACATGTAATCAATATAGAGACATGCGTGAATCTGGTCAATATCCGAGTCACTAATCTTGCATTGCAATATGCATTGAAACAAACACGAAAAGCTGCACCTGGCGTCCTAGATGGGCATATATACACAATAAGTGAGTGATCTTCTTTTGCCTGGCCAAAAAAAAAGTGATACTTCTTTTCTTCTTTGGGATAAGGGCATTGGAAGTCCTAAAATTTGTCATGAAAATGCAATTAAGTCCTAAAACTTGTCACAAAGTGCAATTAAGTCCTAAAACTTTCAAAATGTGCAATCAAGTCCTAAAATTTATCAAAGTGGTTCAATCTAAGTCATTCCATTGATTACTTTTTTTGAAAGTTTTAGGACTCGATTGCACTTTCGAGACAAGTTTTAGGACTTGATTGAACTTTCGTGACAAGTTTTAGGACTTAATTGCACTTTTTGAAATTTTTATGACTCAATTGTATTTTCTTGATAAGTTTTAGGATCTCTAATGCATTTATCCCTTCTTCTTTTCATACCACCGAGGTGGTGGAACTAATTTTTGAGGTCTAGGGCTGCACTACCTTCCCTTCATTTCCGATCATAGTAGCTCTCGCAAAACCAGCCATTGCTAGGGAACAATATCCGACTAGTGGTGCCATGCTGTTGCAAAGAGCTCAATCGTCCCAAGCCTAGGCCTGTTGCAGTAGTTATGGCATAAGCTGGACATTTCGTGTTGCCTCTTCTTCCCAAGCCTAGGCAGCCAGAGAAAGTACCGAGTAGTCATTTTTGGGAGGAATTTATACTTAAACTAGAAGACAGAGAAAGTACCAAGTAGTTATCTTTGGGAGGAATTTATAATTCATATAGAAATCATTAAATTCCTAACTTATGGTTGTTATTGCCTTTGTCAACCCTCTGACCTCGTCTCCACACACACACACACACACCCCTATCACTAGATTATCCTTTTACTGTATGACTTATTGCTTTTCCCTAGTCCCTTTACTCAGTTGTTAAGATGCATGTTTTAAATATATAACCATGAACGCTTCAAGAAAGATAACATATCTTGTGTTTCTATAAAAATCATATTAACATTAACATGGGAAAAAATTGTAGAGTGGGGCGCATATATAGAATAGGTGGCATTCATAATTGAGATATGCCGATTATGAATGGAAATCTAGGCCTTACCGCCACTTCTTTCTTAGGAAAAGATGGCCACATCACTATCTGGAAAAAGGACACTCCGATTTGAATTCTCTATCTTTCTCAAGGGCAGTGAGAGGCTTCGAGCACTTGGAATCATGAAAAAACTGCTCAGGGGGGCTCACTAGACATTCAGTCTTGTCTGTTCTGACTTGCACAAAAGAAAAAAGAGAACTCTGATAAGATTGTAAGTAGGTCAAGAAAGAGAAGCAAAGCCAAAAGTAAGTGCACTTTCAATTGATTTGTCGCAACTGAATAAAGGAGGCATAAATTGCTTCATTAATATATAGCCTCAAGTGACGCTTCCAATGTTCATCTCAATTGACCTAAATGAGGTCCTCACTAGCATAACTAGAGACGGAGACTATGACCATAAAATCGTCCATATCAATGCGCTCAAACACGCAGACATCCCCTTCATCCAGATAAGCTTCTCTCATAAAAGTGGGCCAACCAGAGATATGTTTGCTGGATAATGGTGTTGATAGGTCATGAACTGCACCGGCCATTATTGGTTCAAATACCTAAGAGTCACAATTTGCTGGTTCTTCTGGATGTACCTCTTTATGAATTCACAAGGAACACTTTGCCAATATAGTATTATGAGGAAAAGATTGATACAGACAAACAGTAAAGAGAAAAAGCAAACAAAATGTAAATATAGTATTTACTAGTTTCAGGAAATTCAGTCACAGTCTTAACTGGCTAATAGAAGTCTTCAATCCCAACTTGCAATTTGAAGTTAAAATGTCACAATACAGTGCTCATAGACTCTAGAATAGTGTACACAATTTTTGAACTCTCATGGTAACGCTTCAGGAGTTGCTAACATTGATTGTCTCCACCACATCCTCTTAATCTATGAATAATAGTAATCTTCTTTATCCCTGATTAGTGAAAAAATACAATCTTTTATTTTGGAATTGGTAACCTTATGAATCCATAAATTAAAAAAAAAAAATGAAATTTTAAAGTGAAAACTGCCCCACTTTTACACATATAGCCATGGACACTTCAAAGAGAATAACATCTCACATGATTCCTATGAAAAACCAAAACATTTTGGGAAAACAGTGGACTATAGGACAAGATGTAGATGGCATCATGGTTAGATATGCCAATTATGAAAGACATAGGGGCCTTACCGCAGTTCTGTCCTTCATAAAAGTTGGCCCATCACCAATTTCAAAAATGGATACTCCGATTCAAATTCCCTAGTTTTTTCAAGAGCAGTGGGAAGCCGCGGAAATGTAGACCATGCAAAGCCTGCTCAGTGGGGCGCAATTGATATTCAAACTGTTTGGTCCAACCTGCACAGAAGTCAAAGAAGAGTTCTCATATCGAGTTACAACAATCTGCAACTCAATACCTATTATAATGGGACTAATGAGTACATGTTCTTCACGTTAGACATAACTAATTAACTACGCTTAGCATATCCTAAATCGTAATGTAACCCATCAATATACAAAAGCTTATTAGGAAATGTAAGAAGAAAAAGAACGTGATGTTGTACAAATAAGCATAACTTAGAAACCAACAAGTCACACCTCTAAATTCTAATGATGAGCATTTCAGGTTTTAGTTTTCTCTTTGATATTGAAGCACATCCTTTTCGGTTCATTTAGATTCGGGATGTGGCATTAATAAGTGGGAATGGAAGAAGTACACTTCATTGATTCACTGAGACTAAACAAAGGAGATAAAATAATGAAAAAGTGAATTTATTTTGGATGAGCCAAAGTGACACTTCCAGAGTTCATTTTGATTAATGTAATCAAGTCCTTACCAGCACTAATGAAAACATAGACTCTGAACACAACATCCTCCCAATCAATGAGCTCAAACACACAAACATTTTCCTACATGTAGACGAGTTTCTCTTGCAAATGTGGGCCAACCAGCAGAAGAAAATGCTCCCTGGTCATGTCCACAGCTCCCGAGCTTCACCGTCCATGACTTGTCTGAATACTTGAGAGTCGCAATTTGCTTGTTTTCCTGAATATGTAGCCTAATGAATGGAACAAGAACAGTATTGCCATTTACATTGTTGAAAAACCAACATATGGTGAAGAAAGATCAAAACATTAGCATACACTAATGAGAGAATCAAATCACACACAGTGTGAATTTAAGGTAGTAGTTGCTACCTTAAGGAGTTTTAATCAACAATAAACCATAAAGTGAAAGTCATCAATCTCAATGTGCAATCTGAAGTCAAATGTCAAAATATACGCTCCTAAAGTGCAATAGGGTACATAGCCAGAAGAAGCCTTCACGCATGCATTTAAGCTATGCAAACCACAAGCGTGGGGAAAAAGCAAAGATTTTGATGACTCGAACGTGGATGGAATCGAAAATTTAACCTTAAGTTTTCGATTCTTTCAAGCATAGCTAAATTAATGTTTTATCAAACTATTGGCTCAGTACGACAAAGTAAAGTAAGCTTCTTCTTTTTTTTTCCCCCCTTTTCAAATAGCCGATTAATATAACAAAATACAACATTATCTCCTATTTCATATTTAAATTATTAGTCACTAGATCTACACTGAAACTTCAGAATCATAAGAAGGCACCTCCTTATCCTTCAGGTCTTTTCCTTTAGTTATGGAGGCAGCAACATTCTTTGCAATTTGCTTGTCCATATCAACTAATCTCCTTGTGTGATTAACATTTATATTCTACTTCTACAACATCGAATCACGTTATCAAAATTCTCCATATAAGATAGCTCAGATTCTAATTCTTAAGACGCCTGAGCAATTGCTTTTCCAACACATCTATCCACAGAAAAAGAAGACCATTGTTATTTTTCCGAACCTCCAACCACCAACTAATGTCCCAATAATTATCCTTTCATTCTTTTCCCTACTTCAATTGCTCCATTGTTATATCATATATCTGATTTTAAACATATACCCACGAACACTTCAAGGAAAATAACATGTCATGCGGTTTACTACACAATGTAGCAAACTTGGAAATACACTAGAGTATAGGCAAAGATATTACTATTGGATAAATTCTCTTAAGATATTTTGAAGTCGACAAAACATTTTCATCAGTCTAGTCTGAAGACTTGCAGACTCTACTGGCAAAGTCTGAAGATCCAAGT
This sequence comes from Eucalyptus cloeziana, assembly GCA_014182715.1. Taxonomy (NCBI): domain Eukaryota; kingdom Viridiplantae; phylum Streptophyta; class Magnoliopsida; order Myrtales; family Myrtaceae; genus Eucalyptus; species Eucalyptus cloeziana. The sequence continues at coordinate 3,947,758 of CM024644.1, forward strand.
CTGATGATATCAAGACTCAAGTTTTAAAGTCTACTCTCATGGACAGTTTCCAGACCATCTGGGCCAGTTCCGAGACCATATAAACTTCTATTCGATTCTATCTAATATGGTTTTGGCTCAAATGGCTAAGAAATATCTTTTGACTGGATTCAGCACTACAAGATCTTATATTTGTATCCGAATAAATATAGATTTTCTAAGATTCGCAACTTATATTTGGAAAGTTCTACTTATGAAAACCGAGATCCCGATTGTATGGTTTACTTCACACAAAGCAGCAAACTTGGAAATTACACTTCTTTGGAATGTATAGGCAAAAGATATTACAACATTGGATATATTTGATTTTCTCCTTGTTATTTTGTGATCTTATTTTTCGACAAAAGAGAGACCAAATGCCAGTCTCTTTTTGATTCTTAGTAAATAAACTTGGGATCTTACCCACTATAAATCTGCCATTATCTATCCCTAATTTATCTTTCATTATTTTCATTTAAGATTGTTGTTTTTAATTCATTAATCTCTCATCACCACCTTGAAAAAACAATTACAACATGGGATGCTCTTACGTTTGAAATTTCACCACCTTGGCGGATTTTTGAAATTTGTTGGCCGAAAGTGAGAGGCATTGGTGTGTGGGAACATGAAAAACCAGCTTAGGTTACCTTAATCTGCTAACTGTTTGGTCCTCCCTGTACTTAAAAAACGACGACTTTAGCAACAATTTGTTTATACTTCATTAATTAGACTCGCCATGACAAAATTTAGCATAGGTCGGAAGTTAATAGTATCACCACATCATTCCGTAATCAATCAAGATTAAAACAAGAGCTTCTTAAAAAAGCTACTCCAGAATTTGGAAAGAACAACTGAAAGAAAGTTATGCGAGCAGAAACAAGACATGTTAAACTGCAAAGCACCCCTCCAAATTCTCATGATGATGAGCAATTCGGAGTTTATCGAGAATAAGGCGTCAAAGTGATTCCCTCATATTTTGACGAGGCATGGTTTTGAGTCTCTGAAAATTTTCAAGTTGCACTATATCATCTTCATCGATGATGAGCTCAAACACGCAGAAATCTCCTACGCAGACGTGTTTCTCTCGCTAATAGGGCAAATAAAATTGCTAGTTTGAGGAACTCGTGCTTTAAGACTCTAATGTGGAACGAGTTTTGAAGAAGAGAGCCCTAGCTGAATAAGAAGAAGGAGGAGAGGATTGAGGAAGGTCTTTATGAAATCAGCTTTCAGCTTATTCAAGCGCAATAAGACACCAAAATCGGAAGAACTTACAAGTTTGCCGAGTTCAAGTGGTAGAGAGAGAGAGAGAGTATGATCTTCTTCTTCAACAAAGTGAGTGGAGGATTGACTGTCCAGACTCGGTGGTGCCATCTTCGGCATCGCACTTTCATCCTCTCTCCGGCGATGAAGACGACGATAAGCGCAGCTAGCTTCTCTCAGTCGTCCGTGAAGGCAAAAGAGGTTCCCCTAGTTTCGCTCCAGCAAGGAAGAAGAAGAAAGGTGGAGAGAGAGAGAAGCCTCTGGCATCAAGACGGAGAAGGAGCCCTGCTTTGCTTCCTGCAGTTCAGTGAAGGAGGAGGCGAGATCCATCCATGGATGGGGGTGATGATGCGCTGATTAGACGTAATCAATAATAGAAAATTTACAAAAAGAAAATTTAAAAGACTTACCGTGCTGCCAAAAAAATAAGAAAAAAGAGAAAAAGAATGGATGAGAGAATGACGTCAATTGGATTTTACCAATTCTATGTGCATTGGTTTATGCTGCTAACTTTTGTATAGTTGTATTGAGATCATCACCCTCACCCAAATTCCTATTCCACTTGTATCTGAACAGTGACACATATTTTAGTTGTGGTGTGCTTAGCACACTCTTAGAAAAGGTTTTCATTTTCAGGCACTCTCTTACTTTAATTCTCCATAAGGATGGGAACTTGAAGGTGCAATATAGTATGGAGGAGAAGCATTCTAGGCTTGGCAGATGTTGGAGTGTTAATCCATAAAGATTCCCAAAAGAAATCACTTTTCCTTCACCATCTCTATCGATTGCCACTACTTCATTCATTCTTTCACATCCTATTATAGTCATTCATTTGAGATAGACCAAATTTGCGACCATTGAAGCAATTGCTAGATGTACCAATTCAGAGGAATTCTTCACCACTAATGTCATTAGATTCTTGAAGGATGTCACGGTTGGAAATATTGTTGTCAAACAAGGACAATCCCAAACCTCAAATGTTTTGATGCTTTGAAGAATTTTCTACACTAAAGAGTCTTCTCTCCATACGCTCTTTAGGTTGTGTAGCTTGTTTAACTTAAATTCTCTTAAACTTTCAAGCATTGGATGTTTACCATTGTCGACAAGTCTTTATTCCGGGAATATATCTTCAAAGGAGCTATAGAAGACCTCAACGCTTTGTAGATTCTGAAATCTCTCTAAGAGGAATTTGAGAGGAAAAATGGCCTTTTCATCATGAAAGCATGCCAATGTTAGTGTTTTTGGCTTGCCAAAGATGTCCTCTGGAAAATTTCCCTCTTGTATCATTTGAATATTGTTATCGACTAATAAAAGTCTCTCCATGTTGGGAAAGTCTTGTTGAATTACCAATACAACAAGAGAAGTAAATTCAACAAAGTTTCAAGGATAAATCATGTGTTGTAAAAAGAGTAAACCTATTATGATGATTCGCATGGAAGGTGGCTATCTTCTTAAAGTACATTATATCTCAAGAGCCCCACATTCAAGTCTCAAGCTTTTAAAAGTCTTGAATAGAGGTTGGTATGGTTAAGTTTGTAGAGTGAATTTGTCATGATCCCTCCAAGCTCACCAAATTCATCTTTTATTAGAAATATCTTATCTTATCAACTAAAAATTAGTCATCTTTGGAAACTTATGTAATGGGATGCATGGATGATTTTAATAAAACGTATGGGTCCACAAACTTAAAAGTGTGCTTAAGATATAATAAAATATCTTATGTTGTCTTCAAACTCATAGGTAAGGAGTTTTAGGTTGTCTATAGTAATACAATAGGATGACTATGCATAAGACGAGATCAATTAAGGAATACAGTAGAAAATATTGCATTAAGGTACTAATGTTATTTTTGTTAAAATTGTTTGTATTGATTTTTTAAAGTTTTTAGAAGATGAAATAGAGAAGAAAAATTTCAAATGCACAACACATGTCAACAATGTAGTGGACCTCATGTCAAATTTTCATTGATTTCCCCAAGGAGCACCACTAGACTAGATTAGGAATATATTGCGCTTTCAACAAAATCTGTAATTAATTTTGTAATTATAGGTAATGAAATATCTTATGGGTGTCCACACATGAAAAATATACTTAAGATATTAGAAATATTTTAATGTAGTCAACAAACTAATAAGTAAGGTAGATCATGTTTTCTATAGCAATATAACAAGGCTTGATTATGTGGTGGATATGAGATTGGTGAGTGCTTTAAAGAACAAAATAGAAACTAAGGGAGAGTAGCTGAAATCATACCCTCTCAAATAAAGAGTGTGCTTCTCGATCTGAGAGGCCCTATTGATAATCTTTTTGAGCCCAATTCCTCATAGATGCTACAAAAGACAGCATGTTTGCTTTATCACAGTGAGTCACTTGCAATTCCTTCAAGATTGGCCAATTGAAAGTGGGCAAGTTTGTGTAGAAGTTCTTGAGTTGTGGCATATCATGTAACACTAGAGAGGTTAGTTTTGGGAAAAGATCTTGAGTAGTATTGGAATGTGGAGTCTCATTCCCACTAGTGACTATTTCCTCAATCCCATAAGACTCCACTTGAAGTTCCTTAAGTTGGGTTAGACTTGTAGCCACCTAATGCGGAAACACATTGTCAAGGCTCCCATAATTTTGAACCCGTACTTTCCATAAATTGTCAAAAGTGAGAGTTTCTTGAGGACCATCACTCCATATTTTGCTTAAATTGTCCATATGGGAGAGAACCATTTGCTTAAGCTGGGGACATTGTACCTGGCATATTGAGAAAAATCATGTAATGAACGTGATTACATTGAGTTATGACCTCAAAGAAAGAATTTGTAAACTTCCCTCACTCTCACAAATCATGAGAATGTGAGAGCTTGTTAGTGACGAAAAAAAAAGGGAGTGGCTAATTGATGCTTTCATTTAAGCTGACTAATGACTAAGGTCAAGTATATTGCATTGCAACAAGCATGAAACTATAAATGCATTTATAATCAATAGTACGTCGAGCATCGACTTTTAAGTGCCTCAATTGACATTTTATGCTAGCAATGCCTTATCCCTTTAATTTTTGGAAAGTTCAATGATGAATACTTGGATTCTCAAACTTTCAAATTTGTTCACACTAATCATTATCAAAGTTGCTTGCATTGATCTTTCAATAATGCAACATTAGATAAGGTAAGAATTTCTTAAATTTATTTGGTTCAAGGAATGAATGTAGCTGAAGCATAGTTAAAAAATTCTACAAAACGGCTAATCTGTCACTAATTACGCTAATTCTGATTAATTAAACTAAACCCACTTAATTAAGTTAACCATGATTAATTAACCTAACCATGGTTAACTAACCTAACCAAGCTAACTAACTTAACCAAGCTAGTTAACACTAATCTAACCACCATAAGTGTAATTAATGACCTAATCGATGATTATGGAGTTAACTCACTAGATTAAGATAGTGGCGGGCTCATGGCGACAACAACGTGATGACGGTGAGAACATAGCAACCACGGGTCGAATGGGGCTCAACAGCGAAGGTGGCAGCAAGGTGGAACTCACAGCTTGGGGGTTGGTCGGTGAAGGTGGCGAACATTGGGGTTGTTGGTGGTGGAGCTGGTGGTAGCGGTGCTGTTGGGTTGGAACGGGCGGTGAGGCGATGGCTGCTGGATGGCAGTGTAGAGTTACGGGCTGTGCTGGACGGTGAGGAGTGACAACGGACGTGTGGGTGTGCGAATGGTGATGGGGTGGTGAAGTTGGAGCTGGCGTTGGTGGTTGTGTGATGGCGTGAAGCTGAAGATGAATGGTGGGCTGGAGTTGGTGATGTGAGGTGTTGGAAACGCTAGTGGTGGGAGTTTTGCAATGGTGGTGCTGACGGTTGAGGCGTGGGGATGGGATGAAGATGTGGTGATGTGCGGGCATGTGGCAGCAAGGAAGAAAGAAAAGCTTGGCGTGAGGAGGGGAAATGGAGAAGAATAAGCTGAGGGAAAAGAAAGAAAATGCGGGTTGTTTTGCACGCATGAGGGGTTTGAGAATGGGAGAGGGAGAGAGAGAGAGAACTACAAGTCAATGGTTCAACCAGTGAAAAGCCTAGCTAAAATATCAAGCACTCATCACATGTGCCCCAAAGTCTTCATGCCCCAAGGTCAAATGCCCAACCAATCTCAATTTAGCTCTAATTTCACCCAAATAAATTCTTTTTGGGTAGCAAATAATCCAATTCTCCTCCCATCCGAATTTCCCTTTTTATTTTCTTTTTGTCCGAAATCTTTTTCTGCAAAATTTCGGACTCGACGAAATTTCTCCGAAGGATGAGATGACATCCAATAAATGAATCGTGACATGCTCAAATGTCCGATTCTTGAAACCGAATTCAATTTTGAGGTTAAAATTGACCGAACACGACTTTAGTACAACCTAACCTATTTGGTAGCTTTTAGGTATTTTAGCGCATTTGACTCGTGGTCAATAATTTTCGATCCACATTTGTGCATCTCTGAATTGTAGACGGCTCTCGATTGTCATAAAATCGCCAAAGTTTAATTACGTGTCCCGAGTATATTATCGACAAAAATCGGGTTATTGCCATTCAATGTGGATATCGCAATCGTGCGAACCACCCGCAATTCGACTACATACTTCCTTTGAATCGACCTATATCCATTTGCTAATCAATTTATAACGGTCTTGTATTGACCCTTGCCGATTTTTATGGTCGAGTGGTCAATCTTCGATCAAATTCTCTAGTCTGTTGCGTTTATATCCCTTAACGGCCTCACATAATAGATTAGTTAACTCATAAGTGATCAATTTCAAGTAAATTAACCATAAGTGTGTCGACGAAACAACCATTTCATATATTCGAGATGGGGTCAAATTTCGGGATGTCTCAACTCTTCTCCTCTTATAAAAATTTCGTTTTCGAAATTTAAACCATTACAACTCTTCTACAAGAAGGTGGGGGTATTAATGTCTCATCAACTCCTCGCTTTCCCATGTGGCTCCTTCTATTCCGTGGTGTTGCCAAACCACTTTCACCAAGGGAATCGTCTTGTTGCGTAGCATTTGCTCTTTTCATCTAATATCCAAACCGGTCTCTCCACGTATGACACTCTCTTGTCCACATCCAATTCTTCAAAATTCAGCACATGGGTTGAATCAAGTTTGCACTTCCTCAACATCAACACGTGGAATACTTCATGCACTTGAGCGAATCTTGGCGGCAACGCAAGACCATACGCCAAAGTCTCAATTCGCTCCAAAATTTCAAAGGGACCGATGTACATCGGACTTAACTTTCCTTTCTTGCCAAAGCGCAAAGTACCCCTCATTGGTGACACTTTGAGGAATACGTGTTCACCAACTTGGAACTCCAATAGTCTATGCCGCTTATTTGCATAACTTTTCTAACGACTTTGGACGGTCTTGAGTCTTTCTCGAATAACTTTGACGGCATCAATTGACTACTGAACCAACTCAAGGCTTGTAATCTTACGCTCTCCAACTTCGTTATGACAAACTTGAGTTTTGCAGGCTCTGCTGTACAACACTTCAAACGGTGCAATCTGGATACTCTGCTGATAACTGTTGTTGTAGGTAAATTCGACTAGGTGAAACTGTTTCTCCCAACTTCCTTTTAAGTCCAATACGTAAGCTCGCAGCATGTCCTCGAGGGTTTGAATAGTCCTCTCAGAATGGCCATCCGTCTATGGATGATAGGTCGTGTTGTACTATAACTTTGTTCTTAAGGCAGTTTGTAAACTTTTCCAAAAAGCTGCCGTGAACTTCGGTCTTGATTTGACATGATCGTCACTGGCACTCCATGAAGATGAACTATTTGTCACATGTACAACTCATCATATTTGTCCAATACAAAGTCCTTTTATACATCGGTGAAGTGAGCGACTTCATCAATCTGTCGACTACAACCCATATGGAGTCATTACCTCGCCGACTCCTTGGTAATCCCATCACAAAATCCATTGTGATATGTTCCAATTTCCACTCGGGAATCTCGAGAGGTTGCAAAAGTCCTCCAGGCTTGCAAAGCTGCACTTTCACTTGCTAGCACATCAGACACTTGGCTACATGTTTGGTGATATCTGCCTTCGTATCGGTCCACCAATAATATTGATGCAGATTCTAATACATCTTCAAACTGCCTGGATGAATGTTGTAACTATTGTGATGAGTTTCTGACAAGATTTTCTCCTTAAGCTCCGCATTGTTGGGTATGCACAATCGTCCACGAAACTTTAGTGTTCCGTCCTTAGTAACTTGAAAATCAGTTTTACTTTTTTCCACATCCTCTTGCAGAATTTTCTGGATTTTAGGGTCTGTCAACTGCAACGTCTTAATCCTTATTTGCACTTCCGGTTCAATTCTAAGGGTAGCCATGAGACTTGAAAGGTGGCCTACCTCAAACTTGAAATTTGAATCTCGAGCTCATTCGAGTAGGATCCACTTCTAACCATCATCGTGCAATTGATGACTTTCGACTTAACGCATCTGCGACTTTATTGGCTTTTCCGGAATGATACAAGATGTTGTAGTCATAGTCCTTGAGAAGTTTCATCCAACGACACTATCTCATGTTTAACTCATTCTGAGAGAATAAGTACTTCAGGCTCTGATGGTTCGTAAAGATCTGGAACTTTTCTTCGCATAAGTAATGTCTCCAAATCTTCAGGGCAAAGATAATCGCGGCTAGTTCCAAGTCATGCGTTGGATAATTCAACTCATGAGGTCTCAGCTAATGGGACGTGTATGCAACAACTCTTCCATGTTGCATTAGAACGCAGTCTAGTCCTCTGTACGACGCATCACTATTAATCTCATATCCTCCAAGACCAGATAGAATCGTCAGTACGGGTGCGGTAGTCAACTTTTGCTTGAGCTCTTGAAAACTACGCTCGCACTTATCTGTCAATTCAAACTTCTATTCTTTCTTTAGTAATCAAGTCAAGGGCATGGCTATTGCAGAGAATCTTTTGCGAATCGTCTATAATAGCCTGCCAATCCTAAGAAACTTCGAACCTCGGTCACTGTCATCGGTCTTGGCCAGTTTATCATGGCTTCAATCTTGGTCAGGTCCACGAAAATCCCTTTGCCATAAATCACGTGACATAAGAAAGCTACACGAGTTAGCCAAAACTCGCACTTACTAACTTGGCATACAACTCGTGTTCTTGCAGGGTCTGAAGTACCTTCCTTAAGTGTCGTTCATACTCCTCTGGACTTCTCGAGTACATCAAGATGTCGTCGATAAACACAATCATGAACTGGTCTAGATACTCCTTGAATACTCGATTAATCAAATCCATGAAAGTAGCTGGGGCGTTGGTTAAACCAAATGGCATTACAATTAATTCATAATGGCCGTAACGTGTACGAAAAGCCGTCTTCAATATATCCTCCTTCTTAATCCTCAGTTGATGGTAACCTGTCCTCAAGTCGATCTTGGAATATATCAATGCTCATTGTAACTGTTGGAGAAAACTTCTAGAGTTATTTTGAAGTTGACAAAACGTTTCCATCAGTCTAGTCTGAAGACTTGGAGACTGGCTTGGAGATTCTAACATCAAGTTTGAAGACCTCTAGACTCAAGATTCAAAATCTACTCTCATTGACAATTTCCAGACCGACGAAGAAAAAGTTTTATTCGACTGAATTAGACAAATATATCTTTAAGGTTTTGATTCGTATGGTTAAGGAAGATCTCACAGCTGGAGTTAGCATTTCAAGATCTGTTATTCGTATTAAATTGGGTAACTTAGATTTGATTGATCCGCGAAGTTTACTTGGAAGGTTCTACTTATGGAAACCTAGATCCTGATTGTATGGGCGAGAAGGATTGGTGGGCTATCGTCATTTTCCTCGAATAACTTGAGATCTCCTTAATTGATTCTATCCAACGGGTTGATTGGAGGAACTCCTTTGGAAGGTGCCAATGGTAATGAAGGCATTAAGGAGTATATAAGGAAGATGTTCAAGTAGTTTGAGAGTGTCCAATAGAAAAATTCCAAAGTCTGAAGCTCTTTGTTCTTTGCGATCTTATTCATTGCGCTCAATTTGTACTCAAAAGAGAGACCATATTTGTGAGACCTTGAGGAAGTGTAGTAGAGTCTCTACATTATGGAATTAAGAACGTGAGATTGTAAATTCTCTTTTATTTCTTAGTGAAATCCAGCCGGTGGGCTGTCAGTGTGGGAGAGTGGATGTAGGCTTGGTCTAAGTCGAACCACTATAAACCTTAAGTCTTGATTCTCTATCCCTAATCTCTTTACTTTACATCGTAACTTTATACGACTGTCTATTGTCTTCATTCTTTCAGTAATCGTTAAAAACTATTTTATCTTTGTTACGTTTCGTAAAAACTTTGATCACCTATTCACCCTCCTTTAGGTGCTCGTACTAGTCTTCTTAGTAATTGATCATACAAGTCATCAATCCTTGGTAAATGATACTTGTTCTTGATCATTACCTAGTTGAGTTGTCAATAGTCGATAGTCGATGCAAAGACGCAATGAACCATCCTTTTTCTTTACAAACAGAACTGGTGCTCCCCAAGGCGATGCACTGGGATGTATAAATCCTTTGTCCAATAACTCCTGCATCTACACCTTCAGTTCCTTCAATTCTGACAACACCATACGGTAAGGGGCTTTAGAAATTGGCTCTGTCCTAGGGGCCAACTCAATCACGAACTCGATCTCCCTTTCTGGGGGCAAATCAGGCAATTTCTCTAGAAACACGTCAGAAAACTCTTGCACCACGGCGATGTCCTCCATCTTTGGGTCCTCAATTGACGTATCCACTATGGTTGCCAAATAACCTTGGTAACCCACCTCTGACAAATGGGTTGCCTCAAGCAACGAGATTAAGGTAATCGAGGGTCCTCATCGACTTTTGATAAACTCGAAACTTTCACCCGTTAACGAGTTAAACTAAATCAATTTACGATAACAGTCTATAGTAGCTCGTTGTTTGGTGAGCCAATCCATGCCAATAATTACATCAAAGTCAAACATGGCCAACACAATCAAGTCTATCATTTCCTTTTTGCTCACCAATCACTAACTTGCAACCATGACATCCTATCACAAACAACACTTTATCCTTTATCGGGGTAGATATACTAATGATTGCCCCCAACGATTATGGATTCAATCCCACTAACTTAACGAATTGCTCAGTAATAAATGAATGTGTAGCTTAAGGATCAAATAAAACATAAGCAGCATGGTCATTCAGCGAGACCGTACCTATAACCATGTCCTGTGAGTCCTTCGCCTCCTTTCGGGTGACAGCATACACCCTTTCCTACATTGGAGGCCTATTCAAAATACCCTGTTGTGCATTTTGTGACGCACTCCCTCTTGATTGTCCTATCTGCGGCAGTGGCGCCTGTGCTCTCATGGGTCTGTGCGGACAGTCCTTCACCCGTGGCTGTGCTAACCACATCCATAACACGCTCTCTTTCTACCAGGACACAAGATTGGTCTATTCTTCCTTCTACAAAATCGGCACACGCTGTTCAGGTCGAGTGTCGGCTTTCCAATCCCACCCTTTCGATTGGGAGGGATGGAATACCTTCCTCTTGTCATCGGCCTTTTCCCGAACCGATTGCTATCTCTATTGGGCACAAACTGCAACCCAAATGCGGCAGCCCGTTTGTTTAGGTTCCTCTCAATTAGCTGGGCCCTCTCGTACAACTGATCGTAATTTTTGAGATTCAATGGCACCGGCCGATCCTTGATTTCTAGCCTTAAACCGTCTCTAAAACCTCCTCGCTCTATCCACTGGGTCCTCAATCAACCTCGGTGCATACTTAGACAATTCTGCAAAATTAACCTCGTACTAATCCACTGACATCTGGTTTCGACAAAGACGTTGGAACTCAGCCATTTTTGCTCCCTCGCATAATTTGAAAAGTACTTTTCCGTAAAAGATCTCGACGAAGGCATCCCACTCCGGGACTGTACCTTCGGGAAATACTCTCCCTTTGGTGGCTTCCCATCAAGTGCTCACGTTACCTTGCAACTGGTAGATAGTCAAGACTACCTTATCCTTTACAGAGCACCTAAGTAGCGCAAAAACCTTCTCAAACTCTCGGATTCAGAGGGTTGCAGCCTCAGGATCGCCCGCTCCCGAGAACCTTGGCGACTTCAACTTTAGGAATTGTTCCACCAGCTTATGCATGAGTTGCTCACAATTTCCATTTTCTAATGGAATTTCAGCAGGTGCAGTGGCAACAATGGCAATGGCATTGGCGGCAACAGTGGTGGTGGTGGAAGCAATAGCTTGGTTCTAAGCCTATTGACCAATCATATTTCCTAAGGTCTCTAGCGCCTGAACGATCCCATCCAACCTAGGATCGCCTAGTGCTCCTCCCCTAGTACCAACCTGAGGCGGTACTCTTTTCCTCGTGCTAGCCTAAGCTAGTGCTCTTCCTCGAGTACCGATCCGAGTCGGCGTCCTTTCCCGAGTACTAGTCGAAACTGCCCTCTTTTGAGGAGTCCTCTACTCAAGATCTCTCATCTTGCAGAATTTTTACAAAAACCTACTTTCCAATTCTAACACAAAATTAGAAATCTGGGCGACCCGCATAAAATAATCAATCAATCACAAGCATCAGCGTAAGGAATATGTCTTTCCTAGCTAACTATCCCATGACCTATCGCACTTTATCACTCCAAACACTGACCAGGCTTTGATACCACTTCAAGCGGGGATGTCATGCCCTAAACCCCGGGCACGCCCACATCCCTCGGTGGTTGATTAAAAATGCAACGTCCTAAGACGCATTGCCGACCCATTCATTTTATCTTTCGATTAAGCACATGCGGAAGCGAATTAAATAAACCTCTAGCCAATAAACAAACATAGGGATAGTAAAAACATAAAAAAACATTGTCGAAAACAACATATTCGATTATCAACTGTTAACCCTAGAAAGTTTAATACTTACAAGCCTTTCCTCAGCCACGTCCTATCAACCCTCTCAAAAACCTTTAGGGACTAGGGTTAACCTAACTTCACTAATGATAGGGCTAGCGAAAAGGTGTCGCATCTCGCGCCCACCACATTCGCAATCAGCAGATCTCCACGCTATGGCCTTGAAAAAGTTTAACCACGATGGGGTGAGATAAAATCAGTGAATCAATAGCCTAAACCCCAATTAGGACGCAAATTGGCCAAAGATGTAGCCTAAATAGGCACCACAAACAAACTCACCTCGCCTCGGCACGTCCCTACATATTAGTGTGTCACATATGCCATTATAAATATCATAAGCATAATCAATAATCTAGAACACAAAGTTCTCACTCTCCAAACATTCACATGGGTCCCAATTATAAGGTAAAACCGTTATGACACATCTCATACCATGCCTAAGAATTTTGCCCCATAATCAGGGACAAAGCATCACAACCATTCATGCATGTTTCGATTATTACAACCCCTTGGCCATGGCCAACTCAAAAGTTGATGGTCATCCAGCGTAACCGGGCATTGTCTCGCTCCATCGGGTACGGCAACGTCTAGAACCCTTGCCTAGATGGCATTCCATAAAGGAGTATCAATTCGGCCTCAACCGCGACTTGGCTTCCGGACCCCTGCCGAGCATCAGATAAATATCGGGCATTGCCCCATGTAAATGCATCGAGACAGGTTCACTTAGGGCCTATTTGTTTTTACTCCAAATAGTGTTTGATTCTGTTCTTTTGTTCCCCAAAAAAAAAAAAAAAAAAAAAGAACACAAATGCGTTTTGTAAATTTTTTGTTCTTGGGAACAAAAATCTATTTTTTTGTTCCCGAAAGTAAATTTGGAATAGATCAAGAAATAGAAAAAACTTGCTTCTTGTTCCTAGGAAAATTCCTAGAATCAGTTTCGATTTTTTTCTTTTCTTCTATATATATTTTTTCTCTTCTTCTCTTCCTCTTTCCTCTTCTTCCCTTTGGATGGTTGTCGGCCTCGGCTATGCCAATGATCACATCAAAAAATAACATGGCCAGCACAATCAAATATATTAGTTCCTCTCGCTCACCAATTACTAACTTGCAACCAGGACACTCGATGATAGACAACACTTTATCCTTTAACGGGGTGGATATATTAATGATTGTCGCTAATGGTTTTGGACTCAATCCTACTAACTTAACGAATTGCTCAATAATAAATGAATGTGTAGTTCTAGGGTCAAATAAAGCATAAGCAACATAGCTGTTCAGCAAAACCGTACCTGTAGTTACGTCCTGTGAGTCCTTCGCTTCCTTTTGGGTGACATCATACACCCTTTCCTGCATTGGAGGCCTACTCAAAATGTCTTGTTGTGCGTTCTGTGACGCACTCCCTCCTACTTGCCATATCTGTGATAGTGGCACATGTGCTCCCATGGGCCTATGCGGATAGTCCTTCACTTGGCGACCGTGTGCTGATCACATCCGTAACATGCTCTCGTTCTACCAGGACACGAGATTGGTCCATGCTTCCTTCTACAAAATTGGCACACATTGTTCGGGTTGGGTGCCGGCTTTCCAATTTCGGGAATGGAATACCTTCCTTCAGTCATCGGCCTTTTTCCGAACCGATTATTGTCTCTGTTGTGTATGAACCGCGACCTAGATGTGGCGGCTCGCTCGTTTAGGTTCCTCTCAATCAGTTGGGCCCTCTCGTATAGCTCATCGTAGTCTTTGAGATTCAGCGGTACCAGCGGGTCCTTGATCTCTAGTCTTAGATCGTCTTTAAACCTCCTCGCTATATCCATTAGGTCTTCAATTAGCCTTGGTGCATACTTGGACAATTCTGCAAACTTTTCCTTGTATTGATCCATGGACATCTAACTCTACCGGAGACGCTGGAACTCAGCCATTTTCTGTTCTCTAGCGCAATCTGAAAAGTACTTTCCATAAAAGACCTCAACGAAGGCATCCCACTCTGGGACCGTACCTTTAGGAAATACTCTCCATTTGGTTGCTTCCCACCAAGTGCTTGCGTTGCCCTGCAACTGGTAGATAGCTAGGACTACTTTGTCGTATACAAAGCACTTAAGCAGCGTGAAAACTTTCTCTAGCTCTCGAATCCAGAAGGTAGCAACCTCAGGATTGCCTGCTCCAAAGAACCTTAGCAGTTTCAGCTTCAGGAATTGCTCCACCAATTTGTGCATCGGCCGGTCACCATTCCCATTTCCCTATGGAACTTCAGCAGGTATGGCGACAATAGCGGCAACGACGTTGGCGGCAATAGTGGTGGCGGCGGTAGCAGCAGCTTAGTTTTGAGCCTACTGACCAATCATATTCCTTATAGTGCCTGAACGATCCCATCCAACCTAGGATTGCCTAGTGCTCCTCCCCTAGTACTAGCCTGAGGCAGTACTCTTTCTCTCACGCTACCTTGAGCCGGCGCTCTACCTTAGGTACCGATCCTAGTCGATGTTCTTCCCTAAGTACCAATCAAAACTTGCCCTCTTCCGAGGAGTCCTCTGCTCAGGATCGCTCATCTCGCAGATCTTTAGAGAAACTTGCTTTCCAATTCTAACATAGAATTAAAAATCTAAGTGACTTGCACAAAACAATCAAGCAATCAATCACAAGCATTAGCATAAGGAAAATGTCTTTCCCACTAACTATCCAATGACCTATCGCTTTTATCACTTCAAACACTAACCATGCTCTGATACCACTTTGGGATGGGATGTCACACCCCGAACCCCGAGCGCGCAAACATCCATCGGTAGTCAATTAAAAATGTGATGTCCGAAGATGCATCGCCAATCCATTCTTTTTTTTTTTTTTCAATTAAATACATGTGGAAGCGAATTAAATAAACCCCGGCCAACAAACAAACATAGGGATAGTAAAACATGGCAAACATTGCTGAAAACAACATATTCATTTATCAACTGTTAATGGTAGAAAGTTTAATATGTACAAGCCATTCTACGGCCACTTCCTATCGACCCTCTCAAAAACCTTCTAGGATCAGGGTTAACCAAAACTTCACTAGTGGTAAGGCCAACCAAAATGTGTCGCACCTTGCGCCCACCACATCCGCACTCAGCATATCTCCACGTTATGGGGTGAGATAAAATCTCAGCGAGTCAACAACTTAAACCCCGATGAGGACACAAATTCACCTATGAGGTAGCCTAAATAGGCACCAAAACAAACTCACCTTGCCTTGGCACGTCCTTGCATAATAGCGCATCACATATGCCATCCATTATAAATACGATAAGCATAATCAATAACCAGACACATAATTCTCACCCTCTAGACATTCACAAGGGTCTCGATTATAAGGTAAAACTGTTATGACACATTTCATACTATGCCTAGCAATTTTGCCCCATAATCAAGCGCAAAGTATCACAACCATTCAAACGTGTTCCGATTTTTATGACCCCTCGGCCACAACCAACTCAAAAGTCGATGGTCATCCGGCGTAACTGGGCATCGTCCCATCCCATCGGGCATGGTAACATTTAGAACCCCCACCTAGATGGCATTCTATAAAGAAGCATCAGTCCGGCCTCAACCATGATTGGGCTTCTAGACCCCTTCGGGCATTCGATAAAAATCAGGCATCGTCTCGGGTAAACGCATCGTGACGGGTTCCACTTAGTGACTATACAAGTACATATTTAGCCAAGAACACCATGCTTTGTGCTCAAATGTCTTGTTTTCAAATAATGAACTTGGCCAATTTTTCTTCTTATTAAAAATCTTGGTTAAATAATCGTGTGTGATCACGCATTTAAAATCAAACTGTCAAATTTGGTACACTCCCATTTTTAAACTCCACAGTTTTATATAGTACATAAAAATTGGCTTCAAAACTTGACACCCGGCATTTTTCCATTCAAAAGCCTATAAAATCGAGTTTTATACTAAAAATCAATAACTACCATCAAGCAATCAATTGCATATTATAGCACATATAAGCCATCAAAATCACGCATAATTCCATCCAAGAAAACGAGCGTCAAATTCTATGAAATGGCTCATCCGTCACTAATTACGCTAATTACGATTAATTAAACTAAACCCACTTAATTAATCTAACCATGGTTAACTAACCTAACTCAAGCTAACTAACTTAAACAAGCTAGTTAACACTAATCTAACCACCCTAAGCGTAATTAACGGCCTAATCAACGATTAGAGAGGCAACACGATGGCGGCAAGAACATAGCAACCGTGGGTTGAACGGAGCTCAACGGCGAAGGTGGCAATAAGGTGGAACTCACAGCTTAGGGGCTAGTTGGTGGAGGTGGCGAACACTGGGGCTGCTGGTGGTGGAGCTGGTGGCAGTGATGTTGCTGGGTTGGAACAGGCAATGAGGTGGTGGCTGCTGGATGGTGGTGTGGAGTTACGGGCTATGCTGGACGATGGGGAGTGATAGCGGATGTGCGGGTGTGCGAATGGTAATGGGTTGGTGAAGTTGGAGCTGTCGTTGGCGGCTGTGTGATGGTGTGAAGCTAAAGATGAATGGTGGGCTGGAGTTGGTGACTTGGGATGCTAGAAACGCTGGTGGTGGGAGTTTTGTAGTAGAGTGGTGCTGGACGGTTGAGGGCGTGGGGATGGGATGAAGATGTGGTGATGTGCGGGCATGTGGCAGCAAGGAAGAAAGAAAAGTTGGCATGAGGAAGGGAAATGGAGAAGAAGAAGCAGAGGGAAAAGAAAGAAATGAGGGTTGTTCAGCTGGGGGTTGTTTGTACGCATGAAGGGGAGAGAGAAGTGGGAGACAGAGAGAGAGAGAACTATAAGTCAATGGTTCAACCAATGAAAAGCCTAGCAAAATATCAAGCACTCATTATATGTGCCCCAAAGTCTTCATGCCCCAAGGTCAAATGTCCAACAAATCCCAATTTAGCTCTAATTTGACCTAAATAAATCCTTTTTGGGCAGCAAATAATCCAATTCTCCTCTCATCCGAATTTCCCTTTTTATTTTCTTTTTGTCCGAAATCGTTTTTCCGTAAAATTTTGGACTCGATGAAATTTCTCCAAAAGATGAGATGACATCCAATAAATGAATCGTGAAACGCTCAAACGTCAAATTCCCGAAACCGAATCTAATTTCATGGTTAAAATTGACCGAATGTGACTTTAGTACAACCTAACCTATCGGGTAGCTTTTAGGGATTTTAACTCGTTTGACCCATGGTCGATAATTTTCTATCCACGTTTGTGCATCTCCGAATCGTAGACGAATCTCGATTGTCATAAAATCGTGAGGGTTCAATTACGTGTCCCGAGTATAATATTGATAGAAAATCGGGTTATTGCCATTCAACGTGAATATCGCAATCATGCGGAACTACCCGTAATTCGGCTATGTACTTCCATCGAATCGACCTATATCCATTCATTAATCGATTTATAACGGTGTTGTATTGATCCTTGCCGATTTTTATGGTCGAGCGGTCGATTTCCAATCCAATTCTCTAGGCTGTCGCATTTATATCCCTTAATGGCCTCACCTAATAGATTAGTTAACTCGTGAGTGATCAGTTCCAAGAAAATTAACCATAAGCGCATCAACAAATAACCATTTCATATCTTCGAGATGGGTCAAATTTCAGGATGTCACATAGCATGTACATTGATGTTTATTCGTATGGAGGTGAGAAAATCGACTATGTTTTTTTTTTTTTTTTTTTATTGTGTTATGACCTCTAACAGATCTCCAAGAAGCAAAGTACTGATATTTTTCATTTGGTTACAATAAAACTAACGCAACTATGACTTGTCATAGCTAAAAAAACAAAATGACTTTCCACACTTCCCTTAATCTATTAATACTCTTAATTGAGGATTTTGATGAGTATTTGAAATTATCTAACAATATGGGACAAACCTATTATTACAGATAGCTCATACTTGACATAAAAATGAAATTAATACTATCATAACTTGTCACTACCAAAAAATCATATGAATATTTTTATGCTTCCCCAAATTTATTAGTATTCTTGCTTCAGTGTTATAATGACTTTTGAAATATCCTCAAAATGTGGGATACCTATTAGCACATGACAACTTATACATGCAAATGACATTAGAAGTAAATAAATAATTAGCAATAACTCTTACGATAAAAATGTAAACAAATGTATAGATACTTCTCATTATCAAACATTCCACTCACAAGCAACAATAAAAAGAATTACGCAAAAGTATTAGAATAAGAAAAAACACAAGCATTTTCTCCGTCATCGAAAAAAAGAAGAAGCAATAGCCGAAACTCGCATGAAATATGTAGTAGAAAAGGCCAGAAAATCATATTTGGGTTGTTATTTGTTGCCCTCACTGTTCACATTAAGAGAACTTCATGAGACGGAATGGAAGTATTGACCGGACAATCGATTCCTATTATTTTGATTTTTTTATGTAGCTGGGACATTGACTAAATATTGAATTTTTTTGGTTAGATGATTAAATGTAAAAAATCTCAATCCACCTCACTTTCCTCCTCCATCTACGCTTTCTCCTCCATCTCCAGCCATATTGAACCCAACCTTCTGCCTCCCTCCGCCGTTGCCACTGGCGGAGTTGCCGCCACATCCAAGTCGACCATTGCCGGGCATCCAACCCTCTTTGTCATCTTTGTGGTCTGCCCATTGATGATTTCACTCGTCCGTGGCAGCGTTCAAGCTCCAGCTGTCTCATCCATGGCCACTCTTCCCTAATATCTATTCCTTTCTTTTTTCATTCGCTGTTTGACCTCGCAGTCCATGGCCGTCGGGAGCTCAAACTCGCCGTTAAGGCTCATGGCCATGGACAAGCTGTGGTCTCTAGATCTGTGGAGGAGCCTCCTTGCGAGCCATGGACGAGCTAAGTTTGCGTCCATGGACGATGCTAGATCTGGAGGCACGACTCTAATCCAAATCTAGATGGGCAACGACCACGAGCAGCTGTGACAATGGAGGGGTTGCTCGGTCATGGATGGGGTTGACCACTAGCCTACCGCTAGCGACAAACCGGGGGAGTGGGGGACAATGGCATTCCATATTGTCGTTGTTGGCGATGGGACTTCCAGATCTGCAACCATGGCTCCAGCGACAGCAACTCGTCCATGGCTGCGAGTGACAGTGATCGACTTCCAGATCTACAACTTCGTTGCTATGGACAGCTAGATTTTGAGATCTGTTGTAGAACGATTAGACGAAGAAAATAGAGGAAGCCGGCCATGCTCGGCTTGGACATAGTGAGGGATTAGCCTAATCAAGGCGTCGATGACTCCGTCGTTGGTGACAGCAAGGAAGGGCAAAGGTCAGGCGGCCGTGGACGAAGGAGGAGGAAGAGAGGGCTAAAGAGAAGATTTTTTAATCTTACTTCATTGGGAATCAACACCCCGACTGAATCGACGCCGAAATCGCTTCCGCATCGGAGATCCACTTCGACTCACCATAACCAACAAGCTCCGATTCGTGCAATCACTCGGATCCCATGGAAGCACGTGCACAGAGAGGAGGCGAGCTTCAGAGAAGCGATTCTGAAGCTTCTGATTCAACCATTGGACAAACCACCCAATCAATCGCCGAAAAAAAACCAAAGGTAAGAGGATGAGGGGGAGGGGGAGGAAGAAGGGTTATTGCTACTTGGCTGTGTAGATTTGGTTCACTTTCTTTTTTCCCCTCGTCGTGAAGAGGAGGATCAAGGTGAAATGAAATGACTCAGAGCGAATATTTCTTAGAGGGGGAGAAGCTAAATCATCAAATAGACTTTGTCTAATTTCTTCCATTTTCTATTTTCTTTCTTCTTTTTTTCCTTTTTCTAGTGAGTGCACCGTAACAACACTACAACAAACGGAGGCCAAGGCCACCTGGGAAGGAAAGAGAGAGAGGGAGGGAGGGAGAAAAGCCACACCAGAAAAGAGGAAAGAGAGATTTCCAGGGCTTTATTGAAGGGAGGGGAGCAAATATTTTGATCTTTCTTCAACTAATAATGAGCAAAAGTCTAAGAGTGAGAGTTACAATAGGAATAGAGTATGACCGACAAAAAAAACAAAATAAAAAACTTGATAGGTGGGCCCGGCTTTACTACATGTCGATTTGCAGATGATTTAATACGGATCCTACATGGTGTATTTAATGCACCTAATATTTTCTCTTTAGTAGTGTTGTTGATTGGATAATTTATTCTGATTTTTAAAATTTTTATTTTAGCTAGGACATTGACTAAATATTGTCATCTAATTATGAAATAAGACCCACAATGCCGACGATCACCCATGGAATTGCTACTATTTATCGTCCAGCTGTCATATTCTCTCTTTTATTTTATTTTTCCTTTTTTTTCATTTCTTTTTTGAAAAAGACAATATGCATTTTCTCTTGCCAAGCATAGATTGTGTGCAATATCACACTAATTATGACTCAATATGATAATTTAGAGTTAATATTTATTGTATAATGTAGGTACATAATTTGATAGGTTGTTGAAGTATAGCAATTCAAGTATGATTTATGAACAAAGATGATGGACAACTTCATGCATATTGGCCTTTTTATTTTTGTTTATTTTGTTATCAAGAGCCAGCTCAAGCATTGGTGATTATTAAGATAAAAAAAAAGTTGATTGCACTTATCATTATCGAAGTTTAGAGCACTCCAATGAAAAGAGCAATTCTCTCTAATTCCTCCAATTTCATTGTTTGGGAAGATGATTATGGTACAAAGAGCTGTAATAGCTAAGCAATTTGTGAACTAGGCTTTTATAATTATGAAGTTTTCTTTTCCCCTTTTCTTCATGTTTAACAAAACGATGCTAGTTTGCTTCTGTGCAAGAAATATGAAGTGGGCGATACTTCATTGTTTTGGCCATTTTCAAATGATATTATATGTTTACTGTTTTGTTCTTTATAGTTGAAATTTCAAAAGTAAATGTTTTCATATGGTTATTGTCATAACTTATTTAAAATCCCTCTGTAATCAATTTTGAGGTACTGCACACAATATGATTTTATGAGCTCACAAAAATAATACTTCTAAAAATATATGGAGATGGACAATTAATACTTATATTTGCTGAGGATTAGAAAACTTTTAATCTTTTAAGTAAATATTAATAAATTATGTACATAGATCTGTATAATTAAATGATTTTAAAACCGTACATGGTTATCAATGTCTAAATTGTTTTGCATTAATACTTTATGGATGCAATCATAGATTATTGTGGGAAGGCAAATATTCTGGTCATC
The DNA here is from genome assembly GCA_014182715.1 of Eucalyptus cloeziana. Lineage (NCBI taxonomy): Eukaryota > Viridiplantae > Streptophyta > Magnoliopsida > Myrtales > Myrtaceae > Eucalyptus > Eucalyptus cloeziana. Next base: position 3,969,220 of record CM024644.1, read on the forward strand.
TTTGTTTAGGTATGAAACATAGAGTCCCGCTCAATTTTGAGCAAAGCATTAATGTTTGATATTACAAACAATTATATCTAGCACTTTTGTCTACATGCCATGCATTGTCCAATTATACATGAATGAATATGTTCAAATGAAATGCCCAAAATGCATTTGTTTGAGAGTCTGACCTGTGGAGTGAAAAGTGAAGGGGTGCCATTGTCAATCTCCATCGAAGATTGCCAAGTTAGACTTCTTATCTTGGGGCAATGGGCAATGCTCAAATTTGACAAAATAGGGCATTCTAGCGTATGATTCTTCCACGAGATGAAACTAGTCAAATTGGCAAGTGTTCCAGAGTTATCAACTCCTAATTTGGGAATGTAATCTCCCCACTACGCTTCCCTATGAAAGGGGCTAGTGAATACACCTAGGGGGGAATAGGTGTAAAAACAAATTCTGCAAAATACAATGAAAACCTTTACTTTTAACCTGAGTCTAAATAACAACAGACTTTTGAAACTAAGTTTAAAGAGTAGTAGATTTTGAGCGAGATCAGATTTTAGCAGTTAAATAGAATTACGAGCAAAATAAAGAAGTTCAGGGAAAGAGAATAAGAACACAAGGTTTATAGTGGCTTGGCTTAATCCAAGCCTATGTCCACTCTCCCACGCTAACAGCCTTCTTGGCGAGATTCCACTATGCAATCAACAAGAGATTACAACTTTGAGTGCAAACACTTAGTAATAGATCAAACTATCTCTCTAAGTCACTTTTTTGGTATTTCTCTCAAGATCACAAACGTTTAAGCTCACCATAGACAAGTGTATGATCGAAGTTGCTCAAACTTTGGAATTATAAATTTTACGTTACGTTTCTTACTTGCTCATCGGTCCTTGATCTCCTTAAATACTCTTCCACTTCCAAACTAGCCATTGGATAGCATCCTAAGGATTGTCTTCCAATCTACCCATTGGACAGATCTGCATCTAGAAGATTTGGTAACCGTTGAATGACAAAAGTAGAATCCCAAATTGATTCCGATCGCCCATAAAAACAGAATCTTGATTTTATAAGTAGAGCTTCTTCGTATAGAAAGTTCTCGTCTTCAAGATCTAATTGTCAATCAATTAGATTAAGTCAATCAAATCAATCTTGATGTAGAATCCAAACCAGATCACTAGCCGTTATATCTTCGAGGCTGGAGTTACGATCTGTCTCGTTTTGTATGTTACGTCTGAGAGCAATAGACTTTACAATCTGAGTTTGAGTGCGATAGACTTTGTAATCTGAGTCTGAACATATTCTGCTTCTAAACAGATTTAGCTTTAAGGTTTGTACCCAGTTCAGCTTCAGCATAGAGTCTGTCTTCTGGTTCTTCCAAGCACGTTCAATCTGGAATTTGTCAGAGTAGGCAGACTTCTTATGTAGAATAGACTTTGACACTAAAGTCTGGCAGTCTTTAGACTTTGACATAGAAGTCTATAAATCTTCAGAATATACTTTGAACATGTGTTACGTTCAGTCTTTTGGCCGTCTTCAAACTTCGACAATATTCTTTACATGTTCTATCATCTGCATAGTCTATTACTCAACTATCAAACATGTTAGTAGCCTTTGATTTATTTTGTCATATTCAAAACATCATAAGGGATTTCCCTAACAATCTCCCCCTTTTTCATGATGACAAAACAATCTCTGAATATGCAGATTTGTAAACATACTTTTAAAAATATTAATTTAAATCAAAGGATATCAGAAGATAGCAAATAGATTGAGCATAACAATATATAGAAAAATAATCGCAGCTCAACATTATGCAATAAATAATATCAACCAATCAACACATATGCATATTCATATCTTCTCCCCCTTTTTGTCATAATCAAAAAGCGATAATAATGGAAATAGTATCACCTAGAGAATATAAAATGATAACAAATAATTTCAAAAAATAAGCTTTTATAAAGTAAATCGAATATTAAAAATATGCAATATAGCTCACTTCGATCATATATATCGGCAAATAAAAATCATGAATGCATTATAAAATTCACTTAACCCATTTTGTCATAATAAAATGATAATATCAATAAGAGATTTATTAATGACAAAAGGTAATAAAAGATGCACTTACCGGATTTTGTAGAACTTGGTAAGTTCTAACACATTTACCTTTTCCTTCCTTCCATAATAATCAAGATCATGATCAATTCAAAAAGATTTTTCCATAATTGATCAAAGCTCCCCCTCAATTTGTTGTCTTTTTGAGATGATCATGATTCTTTCCTTTCTCTTGGATTCGCTTTCTCCCCCTATCATTATGACAATATTTGCGAATAGAAGCAATTGTTGCTTGTGCATGTTGAACATAATATTTTTCCATTATTCCCTTTGTAGCAACAACATCTGCAACGATCACTTGCATTTTGAAATTCGAGCCAAAAATTTATTTTCTTCAATCAAGCTCTTCTCGAATTCAACCTGCGTAAACTTAACAAACTTTTTGCACAAATAAGCTGTAATAATATTCATATAATATGTAATCCCCTTTCTTCAAATAAATATTTGAATAGCATATATAAAATTAAAATTCAGAAATACTCAACCTTTCGTACGACACATTAGGGATTTCCTTAACAATTTGCAAAAACTTTGCACAAGGAAGGAATTTTTTAGCCTCGAAAAGATAGTATAGAATCTCCATGATTTTCAAATCTAGCTTTCCAAAATCCATATGGAAGATTCTTTTGCGACCTGCAAATTATTGTATAATAGATAATAATCTTTGCACATAATACATTCCTTTGATTTATGGATCAAACTTGCTAGATATGAGATATCTTCTAAAAATATAGCAAGAGTGTCCTTGAATATGCAATAATATATTTCAAGATCAAAGGGATTTCCTTGAGCATAAATCTCAAAAATATATTATAAATGCATTTCACAAAAAGAAAGATGATATTGCTATCACGTGTCAAATCAAGTAAAAAAAATATTGCAATGCCTTATATTTATGAGAAGAAATATTTGCAATATAAATGATAAGCAATCGTCCAAAATCAAGATAAATGCACGTAGAAATTTGTATGGAGGGATGATAAAAAATCTCTTACCCAAGGTATATGTTCGAAATATACCATTGATTAAAAAAGATCATTACCAATCTTCGTAGGAGATACTTTTCTGATAGCACCAAAATTTGCGTAGATTCGCAATCATTCTTGCCTTATCGAATTTCCTGCAATCAACTCATTTCCTTTTTGGTATCCATCAATTTGGATCCTTCCATTTCAAGATAATCAAATATTCTTTATTACCTCAAGGATATATTGAATAAATCAAGCATAATAAACTCAATTGTCTCTAAGATATCAAAAATAATCACACGAAATTTTAAATTGATTCTTTCTTCAATAAAAAAATCATTGTACTCAAACCAAATTGAGAATAAAAATATATACATTCCTTACCAAACTCTCCTTCTTCTCTTCCTTTATTTCCTGCAAAAATAACTCATCTTTTCTTTGGTACCCAAAATTGCTTGGGTCCATGAGAGTTAGTAGAATATGTTGTTTTTACCCAATCTTTCTTAATAGGTCTCTAGACTTTAAGACATTCTTTCTCAAAGTGTTCCAAATCTCCACAATTTGAACACTTGAAGGCATTTCGACCAACAGGTTTTGTAAAAATCCTTTCAAAATGCTTCTTGTACGCAAGTCTAGGAGGTCTTTGTCTAAGTCTCTCCTTGACTTTAGGAAAATCCTTTAGAGAATCACTTTCCTTTTTGAAACCAAGTCCCGACTTATTATAGTAAGGTACTTGTATGGAAAGAATATGCTCTAATGTTTTTGAACCCTTTGAAAATTTTGTCGAAATTTTTGGAAAATTCTTTCTTTAAAGAATCATTTTCTTTTACAAGTAAATCTCGACTTTATTTTGTTTGTGGAAAATCTTTTTGCAAAATTTGAAACTTTTCTTTTTGAGAAAGATCTTGTTGCCTAAGCCAATAATTCTCCTTTTTAAGTTCAGAGATCCTTTTAAGAGAAGATTTGAGATTTAAGCATAGCTCATTTATATACTTAAGAACTTTAGTAGGAATTCTTGAATGGCTTACCTCGATTTCCTCATCGGATTCTGAGTCTGTGTCTGAGTTAGACTTTGATTCTGAGTCTGAGTTTAAGTCAGACTCTGATTTTGAATGTGTCATCAAGCATATGTTTCCTTGCTCATCATCTTCTTTTATTGTTCTTTTCTGGTCATTCTGCTTGTATTGTCTTCCTCTATGGAATTCACTTCCTTTTCTACTTAGCTTTTTGAATTTCTTGATCATGAAAGCAAGTTCTTCGTCGTCCATATCATTTTATGAATCTGTATCATCAAAATCAACGTTAGATATTAAAGCGATGGACTTCTTACCTTTGGGATCTTCATCATTGATTTGTTCCACTTCACAGGATGGAAGAGTGCCAATCAATTCATCAACGAAGAGTTGCATAATCCTCTGAGTTTCCCGGATTGAGGTCTTGACATGGTTCCAATCTTTTGAGAGACCTCGCAAGAGTTTGTTGACCTTCATTGGGGAAGAAATTGGATGACCTTGCTATGCCAAACCATTTACAATTTTTTGTAAAATGATCGAACATATCTCCAATCGAGTCTCCTTGCTTCATCTTGAAGGTTTCATATTTGCTGAGTAGGAAGTTTACTTTTGTCTCTTTTACATGATCATTCCCTTCATAAGTAACATAAAGTCTATCCCAGACTTCCTTAGCTGTTTCACATGAAGAAATTCGGTTATATTCAATAGGAGACAAGGCGCAATATAAAGAATAAATGGCTTTTGCATCAAGCGCTTCTCTTTTGGACATCTTCGTCCGAGGCATAGGAGCAGGGGGTTTGGTTTCTTTGTCTTTGCCATTCTTATTTGATGTAGATGCAGCAGTGGGATTGATTCCTTTTTCCACAACATCCCATTGTAAGGGATCTCTGGATCTTAAAAATGCTTTCATTTTGTTCTTCCACACATTGTATTCCTTTCCATCAAAATATGGTGGCCTTATGTTGCTTTGCCCTTCCATAAGTCCTAGTGCCAAGATACTAGCCATAGAAGATCTTTAGCTCAAAAGTAAAAACACTTTTATAAAACGAGCACTTGGCTCTGATACCAATTGAAAGGGGCTAGTGAATACAACTAGAGGGAGGGTGAATAGGTGTAAAAACAGATTCTACAAAATACAGTGAAAACCTTTACTTTTAACCTGAGTCTGAATAACAACAGACTTTTGAAACTGAGTCTAAAGAGTAACAAATTTTGAGCGAGATCAGACTTTAGCAGTTAAATAGAATTACGAGCAAAATAAAGAAGTTCAGGGAAAGAGAATAAGAATACAAGGTTTATAGTGGCTCGGCTTAATCCAAGTCTACGTCCACTCTCCCACGCTAACAACATTATTGGCTGGATTCCACTATGCAATCAACAAGAGATTACAACTTTGAGTGCAAACACTTAGTAGTAGATTACACTATCTCATTAAGTCACTCTTTTGGTATTTCTCTCAAGATCACAAACATTTAAGCTCACCAAAGACAAGTGTATGATCGAAGTTGCTCAAACTTTGGAATTATAAATTCTACGCTCCGTCTCTTTCTTGCTCAACCGTCCTTGATCTCCTTAAATACTCCTCCACTTCCAAACAAGCCGTTGGACAACATCTTGAGGATCGTCTTCCAATCTACCCATTGGACCGATCTGTATCTAGAAGATTTGGTAGTCGTCGAGTGACAAAAGTAGAATCCCAAATTGATTCCAATCGCCCATACAAACAGAATCTTGGTTTCCATAAGTAGAGCTTCTTCGTATAGAAAGTTCTTGTCTTCAAGATCTAATTGTCAATCAATTATATTAAGTCAATCAAATTAATCTTAATGTAGAATCCAAACCAGATCACTAGCCGTTATATCTTTGGGGCTTGAGTTACAACCTGTCTCGTTCTGGATGTAAAGTTTGAGAGCAATAGACTTTACAATCTGAGTCTGAGTGCGATAGACTTTGCAATCTAAGTCTGAACATATTCTGCTTCTCAACAGATTTAGCTTTAAGATCTGTACCCAGTTCAGCTTCAGCATAGAGTCTGTCTTCTGGTTCTTCCAAGCACGTTCAGTCTAGAATTTGTCAAAGTAGGCAGACTTCTTATGTAGAACAGACTTTGACACTAAAGTCTGGCAGTCTTCAAACTTTGACACAGAAGTCTAGAAATCTTCAGAATATACTTTGGACATGTGTTACGTTAAGTCTTCTGGCCATCTTCAGACTTCGACAATATTCTTTACATGTTCTATCATCTACATTGTCTATTACTCAACTATCAAACATGTTAGTAGCCTTTGATTTGTTTTGTCATCTTCAAAACATCATAAGGGATTTCCCTAACACCCTACCCTTCTTCGTCTACAATCACTCCTTTCATTTGATCACACTCCTTTATTTCCATCTCCTCTAGATTGGGAAGGCACCGAGCCATTGATGGAACAAAAGCATGTCTCAAGTTGTTGCATTTATAAAGGCTAAGATGCCCTAGACAATCAAAGCACATTGTTCCTTGGAGATCTCTATTCCATAGTTGCCTCAACTTTGGTAGATTGACCAAGTGCAAATACTGTAGCCAAGGCAACACCTGAGTGCAATCCATAGCCTCAAGCCCTTCAAGATCGAATATTTCTTCCAAAGGCTCGCAATCATGCACTTGCAAGCTTGTCATTCTTTTTAAAACAAGCATCAAACTAGATGGAATAGCAATAATAAATGATGGACATTTATCCACCGCTAATGATTCTAATTGCCAAGACAACATGATGGGATTAAGTTTGCCATGCCATTTTGCAATAAGCTCTGGGAACTCAAACAACCACATATACTTAGTCCAAGCAAACGTAGCCTATCTGAAAATGCATCATTTAACATAAATTCTATTTAGCAAAAAAAAAAAAAAAAAAAAACAATTACTTTATTGGTGATAAGAAAATCAAATTGCACATAATTTAGCAACTGAAGCGTACCATTTCTTCCGACATGTTTTGGATGGTCATATTGAGGTTTCCCTTCCAAAAATACTAGCACTTTGTCGCTTCATACCCTTCATTCAAACCTACTTTTACTCCCTTTAGCTTTGGCACCTCTGTTTATCCCTTGTGGAAGAACTTCATTTGGGGACATCTATTCACAATGCTATCTTCCAAGAGAGGGAACATCAAAGTGTATCCATTTGAGTTGAAATACCTCAAACTAGTCAATGCATCAAGCTCCATATACTTCAATTGATTGAAAGTCACTACATGCCCCTCCTTTCCTCCCTCATCACTAATGACTTCTGTCAATATTTCACATTTACTAATCCTCAATCAAATTTTCAGCTATTGTCGATGTGAACATATTTGATAACCCATCACAAAGTGACACATCTAGAGTTTTCATATGCTGAAAATAACTTGGAAAGGATGATGCTACTTTTAGCTCATGACTTAGGCCTTCTATGGCTTCCACATTGATGCTCAGCTCATTTAGTTCTTCCTTCTCGATGAGTTCCACAATGCCACATTAATTGATCTCCAACTCCTCATGTTGGATTAGATCTCTGGCTATTGAGGTTGAAAACAAAGAGGTGAGCCTAGCGCATCTCTGAAGGGTAACCAAACGCAGACACTAGAATTTAATATGACGGTGGAGCTCCTTATCCCATATACAGTTTAGCATTAATAAGTCATCTAACTTAAGCTCTTTTAATGGAGAACAAGCAACATTATTTCCATCTAGAGGATTTAGTGGCTAGAGTTTGAAAACAACTTCAAGGGAATCACATGCTTTTGCTATCAAAGTTTCCAGGCTCAAGAGTTGTCCTAGAATGAAAGAAGGTATGACGTTCACAAGCTTTTTGCATTCATTAATTGAAAGCAATTTTAGCTTATAGAAAGAATCCGCAGGGATTTGATCGTGACATATCATCTCGATGTTATCCATGTCCCTGATATATAAATTCTCCAAGTTAGGAAATGCAACTTGCAATACTCACGGAATTGGAAATTCAGTTAAATTACGAATTCATGAACTTCCAAGATGTAAATAAAGAAGAGTGCCAAGATGTAAATTACAAATCCACGGAATTGGTAATTCTATCTTAAGTTGCACAAAAGAAAAAAAGAATAAAATGAAAATAGTAATAAAAAAAATCTCCATACTAATGTCGATGACTCCAGAATGGAAAGGCTATTGGAATGTACTAGAGACAAAACAAAAGTGCTAAGTATGAATTCTGACCAGAATGTGTTACGCATGGGCAAAATGGTAACTTGGATACACTCATATAACAATCATCTAATGACATTAGTTTTTCATAGATCCCGAACTCAAATAAAATCTCTCCTTTTGTGCTCTTTTGGCTAGCCCAAGAATGAAATAGTTACTATACGTAGCAATTGTTAATTCACTTGGAGAAGGTCATTTAAGTTACAATATGGATGGAATTCTTCAGTGAAATTGCACCATTTCGTACATTAATTAAGAATGAGGAAGAATTTATTTAAAGAAACAAAAAGCAATGCTGAAAATAACTTGGAAAGGATGATGCTACTTTTAGCTCATGACTTGGGCCTTCTATGGCTTCCACATTGATACTCAGCTCACTTAGTCCTTCCTTCTCGATGAGTTCAACAAAGCCACATTGATTGATCTCCAACTCCTCAAGTTGGATTAGATCTCTGGCTATTGAGGTTGAAAACAAAGAGGTGAGCCTAGCGCATCTTTGAAGGGTAACCGAACGCAGACACTAGAATTTAATATGACGGTGGAGCTCCTTATCCCATACTTCAAATACTATCTACACTTGGTCGATAATTTTCCTTTTAGAATTGATTTTCTGTTAATGTTGGAAGGTCCAATAGTTATATGCGAACGACAGATCATATACGTATACTCGAGTCAAATTATAGAAAACAGTGCCAAATATCTCATTATAATAGATTAAAAATATCTAAGAAGGTTGACGTATTAATCTTATGGGAGTCGTACTTTGGCTACATAAACAACACTTTAGGTGAACGACCTATATTGCTTTTAGTTTAGTCAAAGCCAACCCGTCCGTACATTGCTCTATTTCATTTTCCACGGAAACATTCATCTGGTAAGCGCTCAACAATTCCGATGACTCAACTAAGATGGCTGATTTGCGAAATTATTTTATTTCTTTAACAAAAGTTTCATAAGAATGGTCATGCAGTTCATGTAGAAACTAAGAGGGGTGGTATCAGAAGCCCAAGATTCGAGAGGTCTTTCTCAGTTTGGCGACAGAGAAGGCTTCGATTCCCTTTGCTGGTGCAGTTAAGAAAGTGTAAAGCGTCCCTCGACTAGATAAAAAAAAAGAGATCTTGTAAGTGCAAATGAAGTCAAGTGAGTGTCTTAAAGGCCCTTCATCTCCAACCTCTTCCACATTATAGCTCACTTTCCTCTCGACTGTTTTTTCAATTGCTTTCAGTGTACATGCGTGCAATGTCTAAGCCATGCATGTAAGGTTGTTCAGAGTTTTAAGTTTCTTGTGAATATCGGAAAGCTTTTAGAGATCCTATTCGGTGGTTGTATTACTCGTTCATGCTTTGTGTAGGTACCATAAGAGATGTTCAACCATCTTTATGGAAACTGTCTAGAGAAATTAAAAGTGAGAAATTGCAACTCATACATGTTGGCAACTCCGAACACTTACGCTTGTACGCCACTCATTTTATGTTAAAACTTTTTAACCAAAATATACATTATAAGTAACTTAGTTTTTATTTTGGCTATGCTTGTCTCCGGTATATTTAATAATTTGACTAATACATAGCTCTCGATTAAAGAGTGAAGTAGCGCATGATCTGACGCAATCCTGACTTCGACTTTCTTGTGCACCTGTCATTTGTATTTCATTGGATGAAAATAATATCACCATTTGTATTGCAAGGATGAATATATCTACAAGACAATTTTTAGCAATAAAAAAAAAAAAAATCAATCTTATGCTTTCCATGATGAAGCACATCAAACTTTTCAATTGTTTTAAGTGTAAATCGGTTAACATTGAGAGTGCCAAAATTTCTAATGTTTCCAATCCCAACCCTTCTTCCTCCATAATGATCGCCTCTGTCTTCCCACAATTTGATATAGTTAGTTTTTTTAGTTGTGTGAGAGATTTAACCATGGATGGGAAAAATATAAACTCGAGGCTATCCAAGCCAATGATTTCTAATGTCTCCGATCTTTGAAATGCAACCTGCGAAATTTGCTCATGAAATTGATGATTAACTTAAATCTTGAATTCATGAACTTTCAAAGAGTAAATATAGATGAGTGGCAAGTGGAGAGGGGGATAATTAAATTGCACAAAAGGAAAAAAAATAAAGAAAAAGAATAAAACAGAAAAATGGAGTAAAAAAATCTCCACACTAACGTCATTTCTAATTGCCAGTCTTTCCTTTGCTAAAAAACTTGCAATGCTGAGCTTAATTTGATGAGTGAGCTAGTTTTATTCCATCTGAAGAATTTCTCCATTGGAAATGGATTAGCGAGTGGAGCATTACTTATCTCTTTTTGTATAATAAAGCAAACTTAATACTTTTCACCTCAAAATTTCGCCCAAAAATAGTTCGACTGGTATCCATGGTTAGTGTCCAATGAGAACAATGGTGAAAGTTAAAAGCCCTAAAGACTGCGGCGATTAAGGGCGTGTTTGGTAATGATTTTGTTCCCGGGAATAGATTCTGATCGAAATGATTATTTTTATTTTGTTCCGAGAATTGATTTTGAGTAAAAGAACGCATTTGGTAACTGTCCAAAATTTTTTATTCTGGAATAGAATTGTGTTTGATACCGTGTTCATTGATTCCGTTTCAAATCAATTTCTTTTAATTTTTAAATAATTTTTTTTTTTTTTTTACTTTTTTCCTTTTTTTCTTTTCTTTTTTTTTCTTTTCCTTTTCTCCTTGTCGGTCCTCACGAGGTCGGCCCTCGTTGGTCAAGCCTCGCCAAATCGGCAAAAGGCCGAGCCTCGCCGGTGGCTCGGCGAGGCTTAGCCTCGCCAAATCTAGTGAGGCCAAGCCTCGCCGATGGACAGGCAGGGCTGGGCGAGCCTCGCCAGTGGACAGGCGGGGTTGGGCGAGCCTCGCCAATGGCTGGGCTTGCCTCCGGTAAGCTCGCTGGACCTCGCCCTGGCCTAGCGAGCCTCTGGCGAGCTTGCCGGACCAGCGGCGGCGGTGGTGGATGGCGATCGCGGGATGGCGGAAGGGAAGAAGAAGACTTTCACTGTTTTGATTCTTTTTTTTATTCCTAGATCGAGAATCACATTTTTTTTTTCTCAATTCTTGTCCAAAATTGTTCCCGAGAACAAAAATTTTACCAAATGCGATTTTGTTCCCAAATTGATTTTGGGAACAAAAAATCAGAATCAGACACTGTTTGGATAGTTACCAAATAGTGTCTAAGAAAAGGCGAAGACGTAAAGGCTGACACACACTGCCTTGCGGGACCCGTAACAAACATGTCCAGGACCCTCTACTTACGGGGAAATTAACATATTGCAGGAGTCTTGGGCCGTTTATATGGCATGGGCCTCGGGCCTACGACGCTATAAGGGAGCAATATTGTCTAATAAAAAAACCTGAGTTTTTACCAATATAAAATACAGTCGTGGGCTTTCCGTAATTGAGGGCATTGTTTATCATTAGTTTACTAATTCTCTTTCATTTTAGTAAATTATTATCCGTAGAAGTGCAAATAGGACCATAAAATATATCTACAGCGGCCTAACATCATTTTCCTTGATAAAAACAAATAACAAAAGATTTTCACCTATAATTGCTCCCATTTTTAAACTTGCATGATTTGTCATCTTCTATAAACTTGGTGTAGATATTATATGAAAAGGATCTCCTATAAAATATTATCACTAAATCTAGTTAAACTGTTAACTATATTTCCACCTACTAGTCTAGAATTGAATATACTACAAATAATCGTTGTTAATTTCAATTGAATGCAATTAATTGTTTTTATGCGGAGCTCTGTAATTGTTCACCCTTGTTGAACTTGAATGATTTGTCATCTTTTTTAAACTTCATGTAAAGATTATACTAAGAGGATCTACTATACAAGATTACGATGTAAAAAGAAAAGAAAAGAAAAAAGCAAAGCCATAAAGGCTTTTTGTAAAATTTCTCCGATGTAGTTCCATTATCTTTGAAAGCGCTCTCTCCATGGAAGCTCAAAGCAAGGGAAGAAGACAAGTCACTAGCGTGTGGACCCACAACTTATATTTCCACTGTTTTTTGCTGACGGGGAAGCTAATCTATTTTGTGAGTCTCATGCCCAGTGATCAACTTTAGTAATAATTGGGCCACTATAAAAGGGCTATCTTATCTAGTCAATTAAAAGGCTCCACTCGTAGCAATATTTTCCCTGTGTAAAATAGCCACGTGCTTTTCTTAATTGGGCAATTGATCATCCTTAGTTTACTAACTTCTCTTTAATGTTAGTATATCACTATCAATAACCAATTTAATAGGATATTAAACACAAATTGTGGATTTATTTTTGTGATGCCAAAAGTACATATAAAGATATCTATGTATACAATATGCATGCATGAACATGCACAAACCGCTGCACTCTTATAATTATGGGGTGTATATAATGACTAACCGCTTATTTAAACAAGATACACAAAAGACATGCATCAATTACATTAGCCTAGTTGCTTTTATTTAAAAAAAAAAAAAAAGCCGGGTCCTCCTTCCCATTTTTCGTATTGGTTTTTAAAAGTAACCTATATTTTACATTTTGTGGATAATAACAAAGTTTGATAAGTAAATTCAATCGAATCCATATCAAAAGATTTAAAATTACTTTAGTGCCGAAATTCTCTTTAGTTTTTCTTTATGAAATCCTATTAATATAGATATTCTAGTAGCATCTAAATTGCAAATAACTCAGAACCTACCACAAACTAAATTTACATGGATTTCAAACAATTAGTTGGATTTCTACGCAATGAAGAGAAACTGAAGATTGATTTATCTAATTGCAGAGAAGGCACAAACGGATAAGGTTATTAGGAAAAAAAAAACTGAAAATAACAAAAAGAATAAGCAACATGATATGTTGTGCATCTAATTAGCAAAGGTAGGAAAAAGTAATAAATATTATATTCTTTCAATAGAAAGTTACTTGTTGAAACTCTGCTTTACCACAATCATCAATATCTACAATCCCATGCATTAACTTGCAATGGATAACTTTAATCTCTTCTAGTTGTGGAAGTGCTCTCAGTAATGAAAGAGGAAACAAAACTTCCATCTTGTCACAACTTTCGACTTGAATTACTTTTAATTTACCGAAGGACTTGGAGGAGGAAATATGGCTGTAGCATATCTTTGTCAATCTGTTGAGCTTTATGAGAAGTAATGACTCCAACATCTCAAAAGCACTAAGGGAACGACACTGGAGGATGTATTGGATAGAGGAACTATCCTCAACCAGTAGATGCTTTAATTTTGGAAAGCCTTCTTGAGATAATGCACAAATACTTTGCTTGCTTCCGTTCAACTTGGCCAAAAATAGATCATCAGCTTTGCTTAAGATACTTTGTATGGATCCTTTTCAAAGAACATCAATTATTGGATACAACTTGAGGTATAAAATCCTCCATCCTGGGTCCTTTCCCCAATGCTGTGCATTACCTATTTGGATTTTGTACTTGGTTAATTTCTTGACATCTAGGTCCTCTGGGAGCGCACTTAGATCGGGAATGGAGACATGTAGAGTGCAAAGATTCTTCAGGTGATTCAACTCAATCAGACTGGCACTAGTTGGTTGAGTTTGCTCCACGGGATTCCATTGATTAAAGCTATTCTCCATATACAACTCCTCCAATTTGATCAATATTCCAAGCACACCCGGTTCAATCATCCGAAAGTGAACAATAGTTCAAGTCCAACAACCTCAGCTCTGTTAGTTGCCCAATTTCTTTCGGCAATCATTGAAAGTTGTAGTTCACACAACTGAGAACTTGTAACCCTTTTAGATTGCCGAGAATGGCCACATCCTCTAGCAAACAAAACTGAAGACACGAAGTATGTAAGTTCTCCAAGAATTGAAATTGTCATGCCTCGATCCTCGAGTGCGCGCCCATCTCTCACCCGATCGATTAATAGCGACGTCCCATGACGCATCGCCAATCCTTTCATTTGAATACGCAGGTGGAAGCAAATATAAAATCCCCACACAATAAAACAATGGGATAGGAAAGTAGGGCCATATTTTCCACAAAATACCTTTTTATAAACACACATGTCTATACACAAAGCTTTACAAAAGGGATCGGCTCCCAACAAAAGAGAATTGTCCTAGAACTAACTAGTCGAACAAGATCGCCGATTCTTTGGGCTTCACCTCCTAAACATCAGAGCTTTTGGTCCTCCACCAACACCATCTAAAGACCTGAAAATGGTTATACAATAACCAGTGAGATAATGTCTCAATAAGTTCTACCACCTAAGACTCGATTAGGAAACCAATACACCTTAAGGGCCGCCTATGCACAATCACGAGTCAAAGGACTTACCTTGGCCTCAGTTCCACCCTGCAAATCAATTCAATTCAAATAGACATTCAATCAATTACCACAAATCGAGTCATCGATCAATCGACCTAGTTAATTACATGTCACTCAAACCATACCTCGGTCATCTCAGTCAATACTATCTATGAGTCTAATCAAAATCCAAGACTATTCACCCTAAGTGATATATAGATAGTAGCTTGCCCCAAAGGCTAATAACATTGTATCGTTCTTTCTCTAAGGTGACCTATCGAATCACCGAGCTGATATAAATATTGTTCTTTCTCCAAGATGACATGTCGAGTCGCCAAGCATATTATAGTATAACGTCCTTTCTCCGAGATGACATATAGAACCGTCGAGCCGTTATATCATATGGTTCTTTCTCCAAGATGACATATAGAGTCATTGAGCCGGTATTGCATATCGTCCAATCTCTAAGACGACATATAGAGTCATCGAGTTGATATTGTATACTTTTCCAATCGTACAATCAATTTTCCATTTTTACCACACCCGATAAAAATAGATGTGTGTGGGTACACGGTCAGCCTTAGCCAAAATACTATAATTTCATTTCCACAAATTCCACCATTTTATGTAGTCCATCAAAATATTTTTGGCGCTGTCAACCGACGCCTGGTTATTTTCCAATTAATTACCAAAATTAATTAATTTAGGAATAAATCCTAAAATCAAGATTAAATCAATTTAGCACAAATTAAAACTCAAATAAATAAATAAAGAGTACCACTGAGATCAGCATAAAATTCCGATCATTGGCTATCCTAACCTAATTTTTGAAAAATAAATAAATAAATAAATAAATATAGAAAATATTAAATAAATGCCAATAAATCCAACTTATGCCCGTAATGCCTAATTGGACGTCGAAACAGACCTGGAAAATTTCCAAGACTCGTTGAATAAATACTAGAGTCTATTTACTCACTAATTACACTAACTAATCACCTAACATGCATTAGTATAGCACTAAATTAATTATTTTAATATAATCTATCCACCCAATCACACTTAATTAAATCTAATCAACCCCTAAGCCTAATTAACCTATTAAGCGAGGTTTAGTGAGTAAAACTCACTTGTTTCGCGATCCATTCGATTCAAAATGTCGAGAACGCAATAGGGACCGACTTTCTCCGAAACAGGCCTAACTTTCGAGGCCGGGAACGACCTCAAAATAGGCCACGAACACAGTTGGAAACCCACTCGGTTTGCTTCTGTTCTTGGCTGCAAAACAAAGGAAACAACGCTGGTTGGGGTGGCAAGGATCGGGGAAGGTAGCGGGGACTAGTTTTGGGTCCAAGCGGGGCTCGACGGGCCTCCGGCAATGGTCCACAGCGGCGGAGACGAACTGGGCAATGGCCTGTGCTAGCTGAGAACCTCCTAGACATGCGACGAAGATAGGATGGGGACAATTGGGGGGCAGAGCACACGTGCGAGCGGTGATGGCGCACGAGGATGACAACGGCAATGGAGGGCTCACAGCGGGGGATGCCTAGCTTGCTCAAAGCTTGTTGGTTCCTCTGTAGGCTGCTAGAAGCTTGCAAGGCACAAATGAGAAGGAGAAAGAGGTTGGCCAGTGGTGGGGATAAGGAGAAGGCAAGGGGGCCACTTTGGCCTTAATTTCTTTGCATTGTCCCCTTGAGGGCACCACCATGTAAGTTGTCTTCCACCATCAAATTTTCAGACCCAATTGCCCCCGTCTAGAAGGTTGAGATGGTCCAAAAGTTTTTTTGGGGGGGGGCTACGAATTTCCTTTGGTTTCCTCTCAATTGGCCATCAATTCTTCCTTGAATCGACACAAATCGGCCTCAATAAATTCAATTGGTATTTTTCATCACCAATTTATCTCACTTGCTTTCCAATTTCGCGATAAAAAATGGTCCCCGGTTTTTTCTAGACAAAAAGGGCCTTAGGACGACTTTTTCCCAAAAAGTCTTGGGTTTCAGAAAAATCTTCTGAGATCGAGTCAACGCTTCTACAATTTATTGTGACATGACAGAATCTTCAATTTATGAAATTGAACTCAAATTTACGGTTAATTTCTATTTGGTACGTTTTTAGCGTGACCTAGGCTACTTGGTAACTTTCAAAAATTTTTAGTGCAAATGACCCGTGGTCAATTTTCTTCAAGCCACAATAAACCCACTCAACACATCCGCAAGCTCTCCTTGAATTGTCTTGATGTCTGGATTTTCCGACACGTCAGCCTTAGTGACCAGATCAAACGACTTGTTTTTCTTTATTATCCTTTGGACATCCACCAAAAGGGTGGACTTGCCGACCCCACCCATCCCGTAGACCCCGACCACACTATTGATGTTATTGGCAAGAGCGTCCATGATGTTCTGTATCATCATAGCTCTGGACTCGAAAACGCCATCGTCCCCAAGCAGAAACGACGTCGAGGCAGAAAAAGGAGGGGCCGTTGTAGTGGTCGACGGGACAACATCTTTGCATTCTCTTTTGGCCGAATTCGTAGCAGGGACATTTCCCGTAGTAGGATCGATGAAGGAGATGACGTCCAATTCTTTGAATCCGCTGCATTTTTGAGCCAGTTCCTGAATGACCTTGATCTTGCCCTCGGCCTTCCTGCTGAACTGATAGCGACATTTAGGGTCAGGAAGAGTCCCGTAGCAGCAAGTCTTGGTCACATTTTCGAAGTTGCCCAACAGGTCTCGCACCTCCTTCAAAGCATCGTCAGGTTTTTTCTCCCACCTCGTGAAGACATCATGGAACTTTCGAACATTGTTTCTGGCCTGTTCCGCAAGAACGTTGACCCTCCGAACCTCGTCATCTAGATTCTGGACTTCCTCCTGAAGACTGTCGGTGAAGCAATTGGAGGACATCACGTATCTTATTGGACGCTTGATTGCACTAACTGCCCACTTCAAGAAAACCCATGCAATAGAAACGGTAGAGTCGGCCGACATTTTTTTCTGCTTTTTTTTTTCCTGAGAAACAAAGAGCAAGAAAATAGAGAGATGGAGAGAGAAAGATGATATAGAGTAGCAGATACCGAAGAAGAAGAGAAGGAGGAGAAAGAATGGTTGAGCCGAGGAGAAGAAAGAGTAAAACAGGGCGAGAAACGAAAAGGCGAATAGATTTGAGCGCAAGAAAGGATGAAGGAAGGGGAGCGTGGAATAGCAATGAATAGTAGAAAGAAAGAGATGATTAGCAGCGGTTAAAGTTGTAAACAAGTGATTCGACTTATACTTTACACAGTGTGTCAGCACCAATATAATAAAATGTAATAAATAAAGAGAATAAATTAACAAGGACAGGTCCCACCCACGTGACACTGCCACTCACCGTGATTTCCTTGGGGTTAAAATTCCAAAAAGAGGTGACAATTGAGAGAACGTTCACACGGTGCTATTGGTGCCGTACACCAAGGCAAAAGTGCGTGGGACCCTTGGAAAATCCAGAGTACTTAAAGAAAAAACATGATTTTTTTATCAGAAATAATAACATGTTTATGATAAATAGCATCTTTAATCTTTTTTCATTCTTTCAATATTTTCCTTGAAATTTGTACACGACCCCTAGTCGGACTCAAGACAGGGCGACGATTAGACTTCAAAATGTGTATAACACCTTCACTAACCGATTGTAATACCTAGTTGAATATAAATCTTTTACGACTTGATTATCTATATTTGACAAATAGATGACATTAGAGAATTCAAACAATTATCTATCATCATAAAAGAAAATTATGGTACATGCTTTGCAAATATATAAACATTAAAAAGTAAAAGAAAAAAAAACAATTGATAGAAATTCAATAGGATAAAAAATTATGTATTATTACAAAAAGTCTATAGAATGAAAATAATAATGTTTTAGAGGGTTATATTACATGAATATGCATCTATCATATGTAAATATGACTAAATGCATAATTATTGATGACACCGTACTTAGGGTGTAAAAGTCAAGTAGCATTAAGCATGTAGTGCCTGACGGTTATATAACCTTCCACAGCAAGAGGTTAGCCTACATATATCCAATCGATTGTTAAATTGTGAAATTGAGTGATGATAGTGAAATTTTGGTATTTAATTAGAAAATATCGGGTATTGAATTTTGACACCGAAAATGTTTTTTAAATACTATATCAAACAATGGGATTTTAAAAGGAAGAATATCAATTTTTCTAGTTCGATTTGACCGTTTACCCACACATGATTATTTTACTGTGTGTTTTTAATAAGAAGAAAATGGGCCAAGTTCACTATTTTAATTGAGACATTTTAGTGCAATGCACGGTGTCTTGGCCAAGATTGGATGAGTGCATGAATGATATGAAAACTCGTCACGAGCATTTGGGGCTGGACGATGCTCTTTCGAGAATGCCCCAAGTCAATGGATGCCGGTCGCAATGAAGGTTGGGCTGATACTCTTATATGGAATGCCGTATAGATGTAGACATTGCCATGCTCGATGGTACGAGACGACGCCCGGCTACGCCAGAAGACCGCTAACCGTTGAGTCGGTCGTGGTCGATGGGTTGTAATCAATTGGGATGCATGAATGGTCGAAACTAAAGTGCCTAATTATGAGACAATTGTGTGGCACGGTATGAGACATGTCATAACGATTTGGTCTTATAATCGGGACCCGTGTAATTGTTGGTGATATAAGTTGAGACATCTCGATTGATGAGTAAATTTAATGCAATTATATATGATATGAACTTTACTAACGTGCAAGAAGGGACTTGGGTGAGGTAAGTCTTCTAGGATATGTGGTTAGACTACCTTTAGGCGTATTTCTTTCCTAATCGGGGTTTAGGGTATAGACTTGCTGAGATCACCCTGCTGTGGACTTAACTTTTTAGGTCCTTAGATGGAGGCACATCACGTGCGGTATGGGGTTCCACAGACGATCGAGTTCGAATTTACCTACTTCCACATTCCCAGGACTACCTTGAGTCGGGAGTTGGTTGAGACCACGGTTTGGGGCAATGAGGGCCTACCTGAGTTAGTTACTCATAAATTCATAGCATGGTACATCAGCTTCCCTCAAGGGGTCATGAGGGTCCCCTTTTGGGTTTTGACGGACCTCTTGTTGGAATTGGGTAGTGGGAGGCAGCTCATCCGATGGATCTCGACACGCTTGACAGTGTCATGGTAGACCTTGAGCCCCTTGAGCCCATGTACAATGAGCCTAGTGCATAGATAGCCTAGTAGCATTGAGGGTGAGGGCATTGAGGGCCCTCTTAGCCTAAGGGTGAGGGCATTTAGGGCCCTCACCTAAATCCAAGCAAAAGCACGAAGCCTTTGCCTATGGCTGGCAAGAGTCATTAATCGTAGCTAGGGCCCAAGTTATCTCGCTGGCTGGAAATCCTACGAAAGAAAAAGAAAAAATAAAGATTAAAGAAAAAAAATTCATAAAACTTATTAAAATAATACAAAAATCGTCATTATCACTTTTGGTATAACTTGAGATATAAAAAATGGGAAGAAATAATTGTGAAATTTCTATGTATTTTAATGTGTGTAGAAGAAGAGAACATTAAGAGTGCTAGAATGAACACCTAGAGGGGGGTGACTAAATATTTTAACAAAACTTTGGCAAATATATGCAGAATAAAATAAAGTTCAGAGAAGAGAATAATAATATAGAATTTATAGTGGTTTAGCTTAGATCAAGCCTACGTCCACTCTCCCACGCTAACAGCCTTCTGCAGGATTCCACTATACAATCAACAAGAAATTACAACTTTGAGTGCAAACACTTAGTAGTAGATCACATAATCTCACTAAGTCACTCTTTTGGTATTTCTCTCACGATCACAATTGTTTAAGCTCATGGAAACAAGTGTATGATCAAATTCGCTCAGACTTTGGAATTATAAATTCTACACTTCGTCTCTTACTTGCTCATCGGTCATTGATCTCCTTAAATACTCCTTCACTTCTAAACTAGTCGTTGGACAATATCTTGATGATCGTCTTCCAATCTATCCATTGGACAAATCTGTATCTAGAAGATTTAGTAACCGTTGAGTGACAAAAGTAGAATCTCAAATTGATTCCGATCGCCTATACAAACAGAATCTTGGTTTCCATAAGTAGAGCTTCTTTGTATAGAAAGTTATTGTCTTCAAGATTTAATTGTCATTCAATTAGATTGAGTCAATCAAATCAATCTTGATGTAGAATCCAAATCAGATCACTAGCCGTTATATGTTTGGGGCTTGTGTTACGATCTATCTCTTCTGGATGTAAAGTCTGAGAGCAATAGACTTTACAATTTGAGTTTGAGTGCAATAGACTTTACAATCTGAGTATGAACATATTTTGCTTCTGAACAGATTTAACTTTAAGGTTTGGACACAGTCTGAATAAGTTCAGCTTCAACATAGATTCCGTCTTTTGGTTCTTCCAAGTATAGACTTTGATAATATCCATTACATGTTCTATCATCTGCATAGTCTATTACTCAGCTATTAAACACGTTAGTAGCCTTTGATTTATTTTGTCATATTCAAAACATCATAAGGGTCTTCCCCTTTTTGATGATGACAAAACAATCTCTGAATATGCAAATGTGTAATCACACTTTCTAAAATATTAATAAATCAGAGCGATGTAATTCAAATCAAAAGATAGCAGAAGATAACAAATAGATTGAGCATAACAATATATAGAAAAATAATTACAGCTCAATATTATGCAATAAATTATATCAACCAATCAACACATATGCATATTTATATTCTCTCCCCCTTTTTGTCATAATCAAAAAGTGATAACAATAAAAATAGTATCACGTAGAGAATATAAAGCGGTAATATATTTTGCATGAAACACAATTTCTAGAAAAAAATTCAGTTTTTGCAAAGTAAGTCGAATATTAAAGATATGCAATATAGCTCATTTCGATCATATGTCTCAGCAAATATTCAATAAAAATCACGGATGCATTATAAAATTCACTTACCCTTTTTGTCATAATACAATGATAATATCAATAAGAGATTTGTTAATGACAAAAGGTAATAAAAGATGCAGTAACCGGATTTTGTAGAACTTGGTAAGTTCTAACATATTTACCCTTTCTTCCTTCCATAATAATCAAGATCACGATCAATTCAAAAAGATTTTTCCAAAATTGGTCAATGCTCCCCCTCAATTTGTTGCCTTTTTGAGATGATCACGATTCTTTCCTTTCTCCCCTTGTCATCATGACAATATTTGCAAATAGCACTAATTGTGGCTTGTGCACATTGAGCAAAATATTTTTCCATTATTTATTTCGTAGTAACAATATCCACAACGATCATTTGCATTTTGAAATTCGAGGCAAAAATTTATTTTCTTCAATCAAGCTCTTCTCGAATTCAACCTACATAAACTTAACAAACTTTCATACGACACATTAGGGATTTCCTCAACTTTGCAAAAACTTTGCACAAGGAAGGGAATGTTTGAACCTCCAGAAAATAGTATAGAATTTCCACAATTTTCAAATCGAGCTTTCCAAAATCCATATGGAAGATTCTTTTGCTACCTGCAAATTCTTTATATAACAGATAACAATCTTTGCAAAAATATCACGTAATATCTTCCTTTGATTTGTGGATCAAACTTGCTAGATATAAGATATCTTTTAAGAATATAGCAAGAGTATTCATGAATATGCAATAATATCTTCAAAGATCAAAGGGATTTCCTTGAGCATAAATCTCAAAAATATATTATTGATGCTTTTCGCAAAAAGAAAGATGATATTTCTATTACGTGCCAAATTAAACAAAAATAATGCAATGCCTTATGTTTATGACAATAGATATTTGCAATATAAAAATGATAAACAATCATCATGATAAATGCACGTAGAAATTTGCAATGTGGGATGATTAAAAAAAAAAAAATCTCTTACCCAAGGTATATATTTGAAATATACCATTGATTAAAAAAGATCTTTACCAATCTTCGCACGAGATACTTTTTAATTGTACCAAAATTTGCGTAGATTCGCTATTATTCTTCCCTTAGAGAATTTCCTGCAATAAACTCATTTCCTTTTTGGTATCCATCAATTTGGATCCTTCCATTTCGTTAGAGCAAAATATAAAATCTCCATAATCAAATATTCTTTCCAAACTCATCATAACATATTATTTTAGGAAATAATATTATGCACAATAATATATAGAAAAAGAAATTCTCACTTAGTCAAAGCACAATAAAATCAGAGAGAATAAAATCCTTGAATATTTAAGAAAGAATATTTTGCATAATAAATTAATATCACGTAAAACAGATTTTCACTTATCTGATAGCATAAAATCAAACCAAATAAATTCAATTGTCTCTAAGCAAGATATCAAAAATAATCACACGATTCTTTCTTCAATAAATCATAGAATATGGTCATAATAAAATCTAAATCAATTGAGGCACAAAGAGAATATAAGTATAATGAGAATTTATAACTTTTGTACTCAAACCAAATTGAGAAATATATACATTCCTTACCAATTTCTCTTTCTTCTTTTCCTTTATTTCCTGCAAAAACAACTCATCTTTTCTTTGGTACCCATTTTTTCTTGGGTTCATGAGAGTTAGTAGAATATGCTGTGTTTACTCAATCTTTCTTAATAGGTCTCCAGACTTTAGGACATTCTTTCTCAAAGTGTTCTGAGTCTCCACAGTTTGAACACTAGAAGGCATTTGTACCAACAGGTTTTATAAACACTTTTGAAAACGATTTTTGTAAGAAGCCTTTGAAGATTTTTGTCTAAGTCTCTTTTTACTTTAGGAAAATCAATTAAAGAATTACTTTCCTTATTGAAACCAAGTCCCGACTTATTATAGTAAGGAACTTGTAAGGAAAGAATATGCTTTAAAGTTTTTAAACCATTTGAAAATTTTGTCAAAATATTTGAAAATTCCTTTTTTAAAGAATAATTTTCTTTGACAAGTAAATCTCAACTTTCTTTTGTTTGTAGAAAATCTTTTGCAAAATTTCAAACTTTTCTTTCCGAGAAAGATCCTGTTGTCTAAGCCGAGAATTCTCATTTTTAAGTTCGAAGATCCTTTTAAGATAAGATTTGAGATTTGAGCAAAGCTCATTTATATACTTTGAAACTTTGATAGGAATTTTTGAATGGCTTACCTCGATTTCCTCATCGGATTCTGAGTTTGTGTTTGAGTCAGACTCAGCTAAGTCTGTTTTTGAGTCAAACTCCGATTTCGAATTTGAGTATGAGTTTGAATGTGCCATCAAACATATATTTCCTTGCTCATCATCTTCTTTCATGATTCTTTTCTGCCCATTCTGCTTGTATTGTCTTCTTCCATTGAATTTCCTTTATTTTCTACTCAGCTTTTTGAATTTCTTGATCATAAAAGCAAGTTCTTTGCCGTCCATGTCATTTTCTGAGTTTGTATCATCAGAATCAGCATTCGATATTAAAGCGATGAACTTCTTACCTTCGGGATCTTCATCAACGATTTGTTCCACTTCATAGGATTGAAGAGTGCCAATCAATTCATCAACATAAAATTGCATAATCCTCTAAATTTCCCCGATTGAGGTCTTGACATGGTTCCAATCTTTTGAGAGCCCTCGCGGAAGTTTGTTGACCTTCATTGGTGAAGAAATTGGATGACCTTGATACGCCAAACCGTTTACAACTGTAAAACGACTAAACATATTTTCAATCAACTCTCCTTGCTTCATCTTGAAGGATTCATATTTGCCGAGCAGGAAGTTTACTTTTGTCTCTTTTACATGATCAGTTCCTTCATAAGTGAGATGAAGTCTATCCCAAAATTCTTTTGTTGTTTCACACAAAGAGATTCTGTTATATTCAACAGAAGACAAGGCACAATATAAAGAGTAAATGGCTTTTGCATCAAAAGCTTCTCTTTTGGACAACTCCGTTCGAGACATAAGAGCAGGGGGTTTGGTTTCTTTGTCTTTGCCAGTCTTATTTGATGTAGACGCAGCGGTGGGATTGATTCATTTTTCCACAACATCTCATTGTAAGAGATCTCTAGATTTTTGGAATGCCTTCATTTTGTTTTTTCAAACGTTGTATTGCTTTCCATCAAAATATGGTGGCCTGGTGTTGCTTTGCCCTTCCATAAGTCCTTATGCCAAGATATTAGCCATAGAAGATCTTTAGCTCAGAAGTAAAAACACTTCAATAAAACGAGCACTTGGCTCTGATACCAATTGAGAGTGCTAGTATTGATACCTAGAGGGGGGTGAATAGGTGTTTAAACAAAACCTTGGCAAATATATGCGGAATAAAATAAAGTTTAGAGAAGATAATAAGAACACATAATTTATAGTGCTTCGGCTTAGATCAAGCCTACGTCCACTCTCCCATGCTAACAGCTTTCTGTTAGATTCCACTATGCAATCAACAAGAGATTACAACTTTGAGTGCAAACACTTAGTAGTAGATCACACTATCTCACTAAGTCACTCTTTTGGTATTTCTCTCATGATCACAATAGTTTAAGCTCACGGAGACAAGTGTATGATCAAATTCGCTCAGATTTAGAATTATAAATTCTACGCTCCATCTCTTACTTGCTCATCGGTCATTGATCTCCTTAAATACTCCTCTACTTCCAAACTAGCCATTGGACAATATCTCGATGATCGTCTTCTAATCTACCAATTGGACAGATCTGTATCTAAAAGATTTGGTAATCGTTCAGTGATAAAAGTAGAATCCCAAATTGATTCCAATCGCTCGTACAAACAGAGTCTTGGTTTTCATAAGTAGAGCTTCTTTGTATAGAAAATTTTTGTCTTCAAGATTTAATTGTCAATCAATTAGATTGAGTCAATCAAATTAATCTTGATGTAGAATCCAAACTAGATCACTAGCCATTATATGTTTGGGGCTTTTGTTACGATCTATCTCTTCTGGATGTAAAGTCTGAGAGCAATACACTTTATAATCTGAGTCTGAACATATTCTACTTCTGAACAGATTTAGCTTTAAGGTCTGGACACAGTCAGAATAAGTTCAGCTTCAGCATAGAGTCCGTCTTCTGGTTCTTCCAAGTATAGACTTTGACAATATCCATTACATGTTCTATCATCTATATAGTCTATTGCTCGACCATTAAACACATTAGTAGACTTTGATTTATTTTGTCATCTTCAAAACATCATAAGGATTTCCCTAACAAACATAAGATAGGCTTTATTAAATGACTATCTAAAATAAAATAACAATCAAGGATATGCATAAACGAAATAAAATATAAGCACAATATTGAGAGACGAGGATAGTCAAAAGAAATATCCTAATTAACTCTAACAATATGTTAGACTAAAATGTGCACACCAAACCCAAAAAAGTGAAAGGCACACACCTGCAGAATTTCAACAGTTGAAGCATGGACAGTTTAGTAAAACAATTGGAGCATGCCTATTTTAATGTGTGCGAGGATCGACAGGTCTTCATGCAATGTGGGTTCCATGTATTTGTTTATTTATTTAATACAACATGCATTAAAAGGAGAAATTGACTTTGAAGACCCAATTCCACTTTTACTCCTGGTTTATAAAATTGAAAATTCACAACGAGGAATTAATATTAGTCCCTCATTAAACATCTATAATGCAATTCATGCTTTGCAAGGTAATAATCATGAAAATTACTTATTTTGGGAATAATGGAAGCATTTCCTACAATATGAATATTGGACCTTTTGTTCAATAGTAGCACATGGACAATCGTAGCTATATCTCCTTGGTTCTCAAAATTCTAAAACTCTTGAAAAGAATAAAACTAATCTTAAAGAGATCTTCAAGAATATGAACCCATCAACAAATCATATTATTAAATTACCTTTATTTAAGAGTTTAAATCAATAAATTATAAGTCTAGTAAATTTATTAACTGCTCAATCCCTCTTCAATTACCCGATAGGGAATTTTTCTCTATGGTATGCTCACACTTGTACATTAATGAATACACAACATGGATGATGACAACCCAACAATACTCTTCCCGATGCTAAATATATATAGATAGTGCCTAAAAAATTGTACTTTACCAAACACTCAACACAAACCCATTATCTCACAAAGAAAAATAGCACACACACCACCTGTGTAAAGAAAAATTTACACGAACTGTCTATTTGCCCTTAATTTACTCACGATATCATTTCAATGGTGTACAAAACTACCTATGTAAATCTTTCTTGCATTACTATATGCTATAGCCACTCTTTCATAAATTGACATTTGAATCTATAAGATTCCTTTTTTTTATAAAGTACATCACTTCATTGATGGAAGCATGTCATATGATACATCAGGTACAAGGAGCGCAACATTACTGTGCTAGTCTTACTCAAAATCAAGAAAAAATATTAGCCGCACAAGTTGTGCTAGCACCACAAAGTAGATGCCCATCTACAAAGTGACATATGTCCACAAATGGCCCATTTGATAGACTTTTCTCCCCTTGTCTCTCTTCTCTTGCGGGCACCTCCATTTCTCTTCTTCTTTGCGTTTCTCCCTTCTTTTTTCTTTTTCTTTTAACTTTCTTTTCCTTCCACAACTTGTGCAATCAATATTTTCTCACACAAATAGCCTCATATGTCCTTAATTTACTCTTAATATCCGATCAATGGTGTACAAAACTACATGCGTAGAACTTTTTTTCACATTACTAGTGTATGCTATGGACGCTCTTTCATAAATTGACATTTGTATCTATAAGATTCCCTTTTTTGAAAAGTACATCACTTTATTGATGGAAGCATACCATATAAAATAACAGGCACAAGCAGCACAACATCACTGCGCTAGTCCTACTTAAAACCAGGGGCGCGAAAACTAAGCTTCATATACTCATATCCATGGATGAGACTAGAACTTGCTTTTCAGCATGAGCTCATGCTGAATCAACTTCGAGAAAACATCCATGGCTTCGTGAGGAAGCCCCAAGGGATAGAACCAAGTCATCACTCTCCCTACTCCGGGAAGTGACTAAGATGAGGTTGTCGGGGACCGTCGCCGGCGCCATTTGGAATGGCCTCCCGAACCCGAAATCCATCTTGTAGAAAGGGAGCTGGCTCCACTTGCTGATCCAGCAAGTGTTGCCCTCACAGTCGACCAAGACCCTGTTAAGCTCTACATGGTCGATGGCTGACCTTATGTAACTCTCGGTGACGGATGCGAGTGCCTCGTGCACGGTCCCGATAGCGAACGAGAAGGGATTGATGGTCAATTCGCCCGCGCTGCACTCAGCGCAGGACCAAGCGATGACGTTCCCGAAGTAGCCACTCGGTAGCGGGGGGTTGAACTTAGGGCGGCCGTCGATTGCAGTGAGTAGCTTCGTTGTCTCATGAGGACCGATTCCGAGAGCTTTGGTTCGCGAGATCCACACGAGCGCCGATATGACTTCAAGGTCGTCGGGACTACGGAAGAGCCATTCTGGGTCGTGATTCTTGATGCTTTCTTGAGCTGAATGAGAGCGTGTGGCTTGAAGCGAAGGATCTATAAACGAGGGGCTTGGTTTGGGGGTCGACCACGCGTCCGGCCACCGGTCTCTCGGAGCATACTCATGGTGGGGGAAATCGATGCGCAGAGGTCGCCTTGGGCGCAACACCGATCGATCGAGAAAGGGAAGAATTGATGGCGGCTTGGCTCGAGCCAGGTCTATCCAGCAAGCTGTGAAGTCCGTGAGGGCTTTCCCGTCGACAAGGACATGATTCATGACTATGCCGACGACAATCCCTCCGCACTTGAACGTTGTCACCTAGATTTCATGATAAACTGTAAGTGGATATCTACTTATGTGTACTAAACTAAATAAGACCATCGGATCTAGTGAAGCCCACCATTTTCAATAGTATTACCTGCACCGTTAGCAAAGGTACTTCCAATATGGTCGGGGCTTCGTCGCTATGCTTCACGAGTTTTCGCAGCATGGCGGGATTGATGGCGCTGATATCGCCCAGCACTGCAATGTCATCCTCCGACATCGCTTCGACAAACAGGACACCTTCTCCAGTGCATCTCACCGCCATCTTCCCGTCGCTCCCCATGACAAGTCTGCCCGCAAACGGATAGAACTCGACCAATGCCTTTGCCAGTGACTCTCTGATCGTCTCAATCGCGGTGGGATGCCTTCCCCTCCCTTCGCCCTTGAAGGTGACCACGCTCTCAATCACGTACGGGAAGGTTTGGTCGAGGTTCGAGAGAGCGTAGAGCCCACCAAACGTTTCCCTCGCTGGAGAAACAAGAACTACGTTCGCGATCTTCACATCAAGCTTTCGTGTAGCTCCGGCGTTTCTTAGTTTCTCATTTCCTGCTTCTTTGCACAGAATAATCGAAGTTGTATTTATTTATCCGCAGGCTTTGGGCGATACCATGGTAAATGTACGACTTACTAATTGCTACAAATAACCCTGATCATAATAAAATGGTAAATTACAATATCAATTAATATAGTCTACATTATGAAAACTCTTACACTGATCAGTCATATACGAATTGACCAGCCATATTTGTTTATATTGGTTGCATGAAAAATTACATGATCTTGTCAATTACATATAAATATATTATTATATATTTGAATAAATGCAGATTAAATTCAAAATGCGCATGCTATGTACCGTTCTTGCTTTCATCCTCAAATGACTCAAACGTCCCTCTGAGAATTGCGGTACCCATCCTGTGGATAACAATTATGAAACATTAAGAAAATTAACCAATTAACCAACATAAAATATTCTTATTATTAGTAACAATCTATATGTATAGATTATCATTAATGATGAAAATATTTTCATCACATTCATTATTCTAAGTGATACAAGCGATCATTTTAAGAAATTTTTTCTTTTAAAAGTGTTGATTTTCTATGAGCATTCGTAGATCTTGCAATCAAGTTGCCTCACTTTGATTTTTATTATCGGCACCGAACTTTTATTTCTTCACAATTCATGACACTTTGACTGGGATCTGACCAGCTTTCCAGTTGAATTTGACTCAATAGAGACATAGACCAATTTTCTCGCTTATAAGTATCACTATAGATGTAATATTTAAACTCACGTCGATAGTTTAATATATATAAAAAAAAAACTCTAGTTAAAATTAATCAAACTTGAATGCATATTTAATGTGCAAGATAAAAAAGGCACATACCTGAGCAATTTCAACTTTTAAAATTTTCGAATGTTGAGTTACAGCAATTAGAGCAAGTCTGTATTTATAAGCGCGGGGTTTGATGGGTCTTCGTGGCCAAGCCCTAGATCAACCTAGCTATGTGGGTTCCATGCATTAATAATTTTAGTACAATATGCATTCCAAAGAGAAAATGACTTTGAAGACCCAATTCCAAAGAGAAAATGACAACCTCTTCTCTCTCTTCGCAAATTCCAAGATGTGATCCTCATAAAACACATGAATCACGAGTAAGTACCGATCTCTTATTCGGGACAGTGCTAAGAAAATGACAACCTCTTTTCACTCCCTTCTCAAATTCCAAGATGTGATCCTCATAAAACACATGAATCACGCGTAAGTACATGATTCAGGGAAAGGTAGTTGTCGCATTAAACACCGTCTCAGCTTCCCCCAACTATTCTCATTTAATCTCTGTCTCTCTCTCTCGACTACCCTAATTAAACCAATCTTATTTATACTTATAAGTTTGTGCAATTGCAGTGGATGAAAGGACAAGGAGATAGACATCATTGATGGTGAGTGGTCAAGTAAACGAACAGTAAAATGCAAAAAACCATTCATTTCTGGAGAGGGACTCATCGCATGAAAGGCCATCTCAACTCCCACAACTACCCTCAATTTCTCTTGTCCCCCTCTCTCTCACAACAACCCTAATTAATGCAATCTTTCGTATGTTTAGGTTGCGTTTGGTAACGTTTCTGTTCAAAAATTGTTCCTGGGAAAAAATTAGAAAAAACTATTTTTATTCCGGGGAACAATTTTTGAACAAAAAGACGCGTTTGGTAAACTTGTATAATTTATGTTCCTAGAATAGAAAAAGAATAGAAACACGTTTGGTAAACTTATATTTTTCTATTTCTTTCGATTTTTTAATATTTTTAATTTATTTTTCCTTTTTTTCTTTTTATTTTTCCTTTTTTCTTTTTTCTTCCTTTTGGCTAGTCGCTAGCCATCCTAGCAAGGCCCAGCCTCGTCGATGGCTAGGCGAGCTTGGCCTCATCAGATCTAGGTGAGCTCGAGTTGCCTAGCCAAGGCGAGGCCGAACCTTACCGGGGGCCAGCGATGCTCCGGTGAGGTCGCCAGCCATGGCCGAGGCAGGCGACCGGCCAAAGAAAAAAGAAGAAGAAAATAAGAAGAAAAGAAAGAGAAAGAAAAAATAGGAGAGAGAAAAATTGTTTCTTGGAAGTGTTCCCGAGAACAAGAAACAAGTTTTTCTTATTTCTTGTTTATGTTCCAAATTTGTTGCTAGGGACAAAAGTGTAAATAAATGCATTTCCGTTCTTTTTTTTTGTTCCCCGGAACAAAAGAACAACAGTTGTGTTTCGAGGAATAGAAAAAGAACACAAACAAACAGGCCTTTAGAGGGTTGTCCATGAGCAATGAAAGAAAGGCCATGGAGACTTGGATATTAGTGATGGTGATTGATCAAGGAACAATAAAATGTAAAAAAAAAAAATCATCCATTTCCATGTATGTACTTTTCATGGGTGATCTATTTCTATGACTGGATTGTTTATAAGACTGTTATCGTTCTTTTCATGATGGAGGCAACCGGAGTTTATCCTTTTCTTTCTGCACTTTGGTTTTACTATGATGAGTTATTGTATAATGAAGAATTAATTTGAAAAAGTTTCTTGAGAAGCTAAGGGAAAGAATCTCTCAAGTTCAATGCTTCTCAAGTCTCCAGCCAGTTCAACCTAGAATATAGAACTAGAAAAAGCGAGACAATAACATCATATCGTTGTGAAAAGGGTATCGAGGACTCACAGAGCATTTCATCATTGGTCATGTTCACCTCATAGTTTTCAAATATAAAGGAAACTCTTCTTTTCGCTTGATATTATTTGACAAGAGTGATTTAGAGATAGTATTATGATGGACAATTGTACAACAACACAATCACTAATTTAAGCTAAGCATGCAATTTGGTGAAATTATGAAAATTCTGAAGGCTACTTAATACATGCATGAATTCAAACAAACATGAGCATGGCAACGGCAATTTATCAAGTGAGATTAGCCTAAGTTGACATGTAGTTCCAAAATAATGGTACCCCATCATTCAATTTCACTTCTCTGCAAGGTCGTATTAGTATATCAAAAAACAACAATGTGGACTAGAGTCCTTGATTCCAGCTTTGGGAGAAGTACATCAGAACTACCTTAACTTATATATGATATTCACTTTGGTGACATAACTTTTCGCCGGTTTACTTAAGTGTCAAAATCAGAGAATAATGATCACTTAAGTGCTTCCAACAAAAAATTATGGCTATAAAAATTACGTGGCTTTTATAATTAAAATTTTTGTCTAAGATGGCTTTTTTGACACCAAGGTGATCACTTTTTTATTAAGATTGACACTGAAGTGATCATTTTTTTTAGAATGACTAGCACTGAAGTAATCACTTTTTAATTTGTTATACAACGTCATTTAGGGGTTTTATTGGCACTAAAGTGTTTAAAGATTATATGTTGACTAGGCACGCTGGCAAACCACATAGGATTGATAAATTAATAACAAATTACCACGTTAGATTTCCGACAAGTCAGATCGGAGTTGGCACTTAAGTAATCATTTAATTAAGTGAACTTGCAAAAAGTTGTGGCATTAAAGTGAACGTCGTACACAAGTTAAGGCACTTCTAATATACTTCTCCCTTCGAACTTTGCTTACACAAGGAATCATGCTCAAACATGGTATGATTCCATGCCATTATGATTCCGCATGAATCTGTACCATGGCTCAAAATTCTTGCTTGAAATTTTGAGTTTATTCTTACTATTATTGTTGACAAAAAAAAAAAGAATCAACTTCAAATTTTCCTTATAAACAAAGTTTTTTTTTTTTTTTTTTCCATTGAAAAGGATGATTTGAGGGGTTTTCCATCAAATATGTGAGATTGGAGAGGTAGTACATGAAAACTCAAGACTTATTTTCCAATGTTTTATTTATTTTTTTATTATAGCATTAGAAAAAGAATATCAAGCAATCTCTAATCTATGACATGAATGAACTCTCTATATGGTATATAGGAGAACTTAACCGGCTAAGCAATGAATCAAAAGGCAGGGCTTGCAAAAAGGCACACAAGTGAATACTAAGATAGGGATTTGATAATACGTGTTCGTTACGTAGGGAATGATATAATGAGAGCACTCAAAACTCTTACTCTATACTTTTGTTTTCTATGATATTCTTATTTAAGTTATTATTTCCCAAAAAAGCAGTCATGCATTATTAACCCAATGCCATGATTGAATCTTTCATGAAAAAATGGAGTCCACATGTACTCTTTTGTCTGATAGACTCGGTAATTGGAAAAAAAAAAAAAAAACTAGGTGTTTCTTAGGTCCAGAAGATGCAATGATTTGATTAGACATTAAGGGCGCGTTTGATAACCATTATGTTCCTGGGAACAATTTCTTATCAGAAACTGATTCTTTTTTATTTTGTTCCTGGGAATAATTTCTGAGTAAAATAATACGTTTGGTAACTGCACAAAATTTCTGATTCTGGAATAAAAAAAGAGCATAAATACGTTTGGTAACTACATAAAATGTCTATTCCAATTTTAAAATTTTATCAAATCATAGAAATTCTATTGATTAATTATATTTATACTAAGTAATAAAAATATTAACTAATCAAATTTTTATTAACTAGTAAATAATAAACTATACTATAAACTATAAATATAAATACTAAGTAATAAATTAAAACTAAATTAAAATACAAAATTAAATATGTATTCTATATATAGAAAAATTTTAATTCTTACTTCAAATCATTTTTTTAATTTTTTTAATAATTTTTTTTTTTTCCTTTCTTTTTCCTTTCTTCCTCCCCTTCTTCAAGGTGGCCGGTCGCCGACCTTGGGATGATCGGCAACCGGCCAAACGAGGGCTGGTGACCTCATCGGAGTGCCTTGCCCAATTGCTTGCGGTGAGGCTCGGCCGAGCCTTGGCTGAGCAAGCAGCCTCACATAGATCTTGTAAGGCCAAGCTCGCCTAGCCATTGGCGAGGCTCGCCTATGGCCGAGGGGGGGGGGGCACCTAGCCACCGACGAGGCAAGCCTCCGGCGAGCTCGCTAGGCCTCACCGGCGGTAGGCAGCAGAGGAAGACGGCAATGGTGGCGGCAGCAACACTTGAAGAACAAGAGAGAGGGAAGAAGAACAAGAAGAAAGATGAGGAAAAAGAAAAAAATTAGGTAGACTTGATTCTAGAATTGTTCCTAGGAACAAATAATCAACTTTTTTTTTTTTTTAAATTCTTGATTCTACTCCAAATTTGTTTACGGGAACAAAAATTTTACCAAATGCGATTCTGTTCCAAAACTATTCCCGGGAACAAAATAATAGAAATAAACATTGTTTGGCCGGTTACCCAACATGCCATAAGTAAATAGGGGTGTCCCCACTCCCAATCATGTCCCCATTTAATAAAGACGTGGCTGGATCAACTACTACCTCGTTCGTTGGTAATTTGACTTGAGATTATATTATGTGACAAATGTATAGTCTAAGAGCACAAATTTTGACAGGCTAAGATAGATGACTTTCGGGTTATGCACCCTATCATATGGTTAAGGCTATATATATATGGTTTTGTTCTCTCATTCTATGTGCTTACATTATGGGCTTTCATATTCATACATTGCTTGTTCAAATATGCATGCCGGTATACAATTCTCTTTGCATTTTTAAAGGGATATATTGAGGGACATAATCGTTCAACTTTCAGGCATTTAGATAGATCGTGCAAGGTAAAGCTGAAGTTCGACCCAAAAAAAGAAGAAGAAGGTAAAGCCGAAGATCCATCACATCTTGTCAAAAAAAAATGAGGACTAAATTGTATTTACCTTGCTCTCTGATAAGTTCGAACTACAATCACAATAATTTAGTGGTGATGCTGGTAGTTTTATAAGCCATGTATTTTCTCACATCGCTATCTTTTAACTGGTGTTTAATTAAATTACATATTTTACAAATGGTAGATACTTAAAAATATGAGATCCTATTAACGGTAAGTATTACTTGACAAATGACTTGATGATAGCATTCAGTATTTTTAGTCTATACATTTTTTTTCTATAACATCATTATTAAAGTTATTATTTCCAAGAAGGCAACCATGCATTTATCACCACCATCCCATGATAGAACCATGCATGCAAAAGTGGGGTCCATATGTATTATTTTGTCTGATAGAGCTCTCTCGTTGGAAAATAGCTGTGCACGCTGCTCAGACCAGAAGTAACAATTTAACTAGATATCAAATATGGAGATGTCTAATCAGTCCAAAAAGCCTTTTGAAAAAGCTAAATAGACGACAGCGGAGGAAATAAATCAATAGATTAATGATAAGCCAAGACGGTTATAAAGAGATCTTTGGCAGCAAAATATGCGGCGGACTCATGAAAGTATATGATTGTTCTGTCCAAGCACGCCTCATGCAGCAAGCAACCGCCCAGTCATTATCGACTTTTTCCATGCATTTAGATGATGGACCTCCTGACAATTTTCGCAAAAAAAAAAAATTAATTACTACGATGCCTAAATCCCTTATTAATTATCAAATCCCACTCCAAAACTAGTTCAAGCCATCATCTATTTTTTTCGAAAAATGCAATAAAGGAAAGCCATTTCCTTTATCGGTCTTTGTTAAAATATGCATCGCAACTCACAAGATATTATGAGTATCATTTGAGGTGCCCACGTTTTGGTGATGAAGTATCTAGAACAGCTTTGTTTCACATGTTGTCCCATTGATTCGTGCATGATGCGCAGAGTCTGCAAGCTACTTCCACTTTGTGGGCCAATGCCTACACATGTCCCCTTGAGCTCCGTTGACGTACCATCAAGTTCTTATCAATCTTTGCTGGAGAAGATGCGTTCGTTCGGGAATCCTCAAAATGTGGGACCATCCAAGTGCATTGAGTATACTCAAAAGATCAGTAATATGATTCTACCGGATCCATCGGGACAGACTTTTGAAGAGTGGGAAATTAAACAGCTTGCCAACAAATTTGAAAGAGAAAAAGATGAAAGTTTTGACAGCTCAACGAGTACTTCAAGTGAACACAAGCATCACACTGTTTGTACTGTGGAAGGCATCTTGCACGATGCCTCATAAGCCTGTATTATTGAGTCCGCTGTGCATTATTGGTGTGAGACTCGCTCTCTCTTTCTCAGAAGAAAAGTCAAAGAAAATTGTCGATTGAGCGATGTTACCTTTTGAGAATAATTGGAAAAATTACACTAAACTCATATCAATAAGTAACTTTCAAAAGAGTTAGAACATAAAGACATTAACAAAATTCCAACCATATCATCATATGGCAATTCTAATATTTCATTTAAAATGAACACTTTGAAATATTTATGACACTTAAATAAGTATTCTACAAAAATTATAACACGTGCTATCCTTTTCTCGAGATCTTTAGCAACAAAATATGCGAGGAATCATGAGAGTTTGACTGATAGGTCTAGTACACCTTCTGTAGCATGCAACCACTCAGACTAATTATCAACTTTATGTTTTGACGCTAGCCTTCATCCTTCTTTGCACTCAAATCTCTTCGTCTTCTTCTTCTCTCATCGTTCTTGGTCTGTTCCACTCTTTTGTCTTCTCGGCACAACCATTCTTCTTCCTCCTCCTTTTTCTTCAACATCGGCTCCTCTTTTTCATCATTCTCTCTCTCTCTATTTTTATTTCTTTTTGTTGGGGGGGCGGTTTGGAGGGGAGGTCGGGTTTGTTTCCTCCTTTTGTTATCTTGCTCTTTCTTTCCTTAAAAAACAATAAGAGAAAATTGCCGATCGATGCTGTTGATGAGAATAATTTGAAAATTTATATCGAACTCATATCAATAAGTAGTTTTTAAAAGAGCAAGAATAAGGAAACATTAACAAAATTCCAACCATATCATCATATGAAAATTTTATGATAATTATTCAAGTTTAGGATTTGCGCAATTTTATGATTCTATAATGACACCAAATGCAAAATACACTTGCTCTCTATAACATCAATCCCACCTCCATCTTTACACTGGCCTGCAATCTTTAGCGACCTCCAATTCGGTCACCAGCCCTAACCTCATAGCTGACGCCGAGGCTGAGGCCCACTAGATTATCAAAATATACTTATTCCTTATAATAAAAAATTGTGTTTGCTTAACACTAAGATTAGTGCAGTTGGTTGAGGCATTGTGGGATTTCTAGCTCGGTAGCCAGAGGTCGTTCCTTTGAATCTACATGCAAATTGTCCAGGATTAAGCCACCTACACAGGCCAAAAATGTGAACTTAAACTGTTCGTGAGTCTTGCAAGATAATTTATGGTCTTTTAAATAGATAGGATATCATGCCCATGCCCATATAAAAGAATTGCTTTTATTTAGGATAATGCTAACCTTACATCATAATCTTTTTATATGCACTTATTCATCATACACTAGGTTGTTATTACACAAATTATCCTTATCAACTTAATTACAAGAACGTCCCTCATGACTTTAATTAGTCATAACATTATTTTCATTAGAAATTAGTCATGACATTTTGAAATAGTCATAATAGATATACGGATTTAGGAGCGATTTCACAATGTAATCTGATAATTATGGTTGGCATAGAAATTAAATAACTTGAGTTGTTTTTTTCACTTAAAGGGACGCCTTGGGAGGCTTTCTATCAACCAATACGAGAAAGATAAGACACGAAAAGTTAAGACTTAATGTGTAATAAGGAGATTGTTATAAAAAATTGTTATTTAATATATAATATTTGGATTGGCGAATCATCGAGATCACTTCTCTTTTAACCTTGCGGGACATCACATATACTAACACGACACGGGTAAATTGAGGTGAAGGGAAAGCTTGTTCATTAGGGCCTCATCAATAGTGCTGTCAGTTTTAGCTTAATAGGTGGCGACTCTTTTGCTTAATTGATCATTTACTTGGGAGGGGTGAAGTGGGAAAGCAAGTTTCTCCACAGTAAAAGGAAAGAAGTTAGACAAGTGAGGGCACCCGGTCAGTTGTCATACATTTATGTACACTTAAATCTTTGTCCAGAAGTGGTGGACGAAAGGACGTGGAGATAGACATAGGTGATGGTGACTGGTCGAGTGAAGGAACGGTAAAATGCAAAAATCCATCCACTTCTAGAAGAGGGACCTTTCATGTTAAAGGTCATAACTTTTCTTGTCAATAATTGTATATTTTAGATAAATTTTAAGATCGATTTGTGATTACCGCAATATTTGAAAAATAAATGTTAAAAGAAAACGACTCAAAACAAACCTAAGTATTTGAAAGAGAATGGGGAAACTCTAATTGGAATGAGAGTTCACGAAACAATGTTAGTGATGACTTGATATGTTTTCCATATTGTTTTTGTCCTGTAAAGAGTAGCAGTAATCAACAAAGTAAACTGGCTTAAAATGTTAATAAAGAATGGAAAAAGTTTAATTTACTTAGAAGTTTTAATCTAACAATTCTAATTGAAGTTACGTCTAATGTAACAATTACAGTTGACATTCTAATCTAACAACTTGCTTAATTATAAAGTTACTTCTATGTTTTAGATGTGGTTTCATTGACCTGCGCGAGGAGCAGGTTTAGGACTAGTACAATTAGTGTTTGTCCATTAGCGGTGGAGGAAAGGATGAAAGGATGGATTAGGACTAATACATTAGCGTTGGAAAAGGATGAAAGGACCATTTGCGGTGGCAAAGGATGAAAGGATGGATGACTCATCAATGTCTGCCCATTAGCGATGGAGGAAAGGATGGCGTTGGTGATGGTAACCAGTCCACTAAAGGAACAATAACGTAGAAAACCATCCATTTCTATGCCCAAGGAATTGACTGGTGTTTAGTTAAGGCCTAAACTAAGGTTAGGTTAACGAGCTTCATAGTCTATACCCATCTTCTCCTTTTTCCTCGAGGTTTAGGTCTTTGCTAAAGTTCATCCATTTCTATGTCCATTTATTAGTGTTTATGTTTAAGAATTATTCAGTTATATGTCATAACTTTCAATTGATCATTTATTGATGGAGTGTTGGAGCTTGCTTCTATTCAATGCTATATACCATCAACCCTTTTGTTTAAGTCAAACATTAGAGTTCAAGATTTGGAGATTTGGGGCTTTAGCTGCTCGACTAAGCACCGACAATGTTTATCTAAGAACAAATAGCACCAGCATTATTTATCTAAGAACAAATGGCATCATTTCATGTAATTTTAGTCCGTGTCACACCATCTTCCTCACACGTAGGACAACTTGCCATGATTGGACTAACACAATAGATAAATCAAGCAAAACTTTACCGAGAGCACTTAATTACACTTGTCCTCAAAGTGTTAGTTCTATACGTTTTTTTAATTGATTGTGTAATTTTTTAGCAATACTTCCGAGCTTTAATGAGAATAGAACATTCTTTTTTATTTCTCCATATTACTCATGACAAAATATTAATCTCATACATTTCATAATTTGTCAAGTGAATTGATATTTTGCACTTGTCAATTTTGATTGTCTAATTGTATATCCTCTCTTCATAGCGAACCTCTATTTTCACATGTTAAAAACTCCACGCCGTCACTAGGCGAGGCTCACGCTTGCCAGGCGAGCCTCACCGGATTTGGAAGGGCCTCGATAGTCCTCACCTCTTGCCAGTGGTGACAAGACGGAGGACGAAGTGGAAAAAAAAAAGAACAAAAAGGAAAAAGAAAAAGAAAATAAAAAACTAGCATGTCAACGTTTGTCGTACTGCCGGTGCTGTCTGGTATCCACATCAGCACCGGTCGGTGAAATTTGGTCAAATAGATTGAATTAGCACAATTACAAAATGTTTAAGATTGTGTTGACACCAAAATTTTTGCCCAAAATCATTTTCGAAAAAAAATGGGAACTTGTTTTTCCACAAAAATATTTCATGTCAAATTCTTGCATATAGATTATCTAGGTGTTTAGTATAGTTTTTTTTTTTAAAAAAAAATGGAAGATGTTTTCCTTAAAAAAATTTAATAAAATAATAAAAAAATATATAAAAGGATTAAAAAAAAAAAAAAAATTGGGGCTAATAATCTAAATGTGACTAGCCAAGCCCAAGAGGTCAGATTGGAATTAAAAAGATAAATTGGGGCCAAAATGCAATTTCCAAAAGTTGAGGGACCAATTCGCAAATTTTGCAAATTTTGCGCTCGTGCCCTTAAATCATCGTCTTGGCCCCCAATTAAATTGAAATTGAACTTGGGTGAAGTCTAATTAATCGAATCAAGCAAAAAGGACCAAATTGCATTGAATTGGGCATTCTCGAGCAAGAAAATGGCCAACTTTGAGGGACTCCCTTGCAAAATTGGGTGGAGACAATTGCGAAGAATGGTCAAGATCTTACACTACTATACATGAGCTTGCTAATTGATCAAAAGCTGTAGCCAAATTGATGGATTAAAGCACTCAAATCAGTAGCCAAAACTCAGTTCACAAGTTGGTCTCAATTCGGAGTTGCTAAGTGTTGACACCTAAAATTTTGCATAATTTTTTGGGTTAATTTTTACCAAAAAGAAAAAAACACGGCACATAATTTAGAGACATTTTATTTTCATTTTTTTTTATTTTAGGCCGCTGGTAAAGGAAATTTTTTCACATATTCTGTTCAGGTTTTTAGGCGATATATGCCAAAGGATGTATTTTCGAGCAAAAAGGAAAATTTTGGATAGAATATGTGGAAAATACAAAAGAGAATATCACGTGTGGTGCAATGATATATTAAAAAATATTGCACGAGCAAAATTGGAAACGGAATATGCAATAAGGATTCAATTTTTTGCCCTATAAAAAGTGTGATGGGGTACGAAAAGGGGTCGGCAAATTTAGAGAGCAAATACGTGGAGAGGTTGATTTGAGCGATTTTCAAAAATTGAGAGAGTTGGTGCGAAGCAAAAAAGAAAGGAAACCCCTCGACGCCGCCGCACGCCTCCGACGCCCACAGCTGCGCCTCTGCACCCGCGACCTGTTGCGCCCAACCCGACACCGGAGCTCGTCGAATCCACCGCTGCGATGCTCGTGCCCGAGTCCCATGCTCAATCCCGAAGCCTTGGTGCCACGCTGCTGACGTGCCACCTCGCCTCGCCGTTGATTCCTCAAAAATCGGCGGCCAAGATTTCCTTTTTTAAAAAGAAAAAAAAAAAAGGAAAAATTAAATTAGGTATTTTTACCTTACTTTATTAGGCAAGTTTAGGTTTTTGTTTTACTTATTTGTTTATTATTTCTTTATATGTTGTTTTCTTTGGTTGGAATGTCTATCTATGCATAATTGAAAATCTCAATGCATTACCTAATTCGCAACCACGCTAAGGTTTTTTTATTTCATCTATAAGGCTTTAAATGAAATAATTAATCAAGTGGGAATCAATTTGATATTTTGATCTTTAAGGCTTAAGATCAATTTATCGATTTTACTAGCGAAATATTATCCCTGGATTTGAATGATATGTGATATCCTTTTTGGGGTAATTTTAAATGAACTTGATTGTTTTTATTCATCTTGAGATATGCTTGAATTGGGATATTGCATATTTTAGGGTTATTTGCATATTTAGGTTGAACATTCTATTTATCATGAATTTTCGAAATAAAAAAAAAATCAATTGACTTAGGTTGTTATTTTTCTTTTTAATTGCATGTTTAATTATTAGGCGATTGTTAATTTCGAAAATTAAAAAAAGAAAAGAAAAGAAAAGGAAAATTAGGGTTAGGTTTGCTTTTCGTATTTTGCATGTTTAGGATAGAGATTTCATTTTGAATCATGAAAAAGAAAACAAAAAGAAAACATATTCATTTAGAATGTTAGTCTTTTTATTTGATTTGCATGTTAAATTTTAATTTCGAAATTAAAAAAAAATCATGTATATATCATATAGGATTAGGGCATATTTTGCACGTTATTGTATATTAGGGTAAGATTGCATGTTTAATTTTACTTCCTAATTAATTTTAAGTTTAGATAGATTTTTTTAGATAGATTGCATTCTAGGATTATATGGGTTAAGATAAGATTTTAGTTTAAATTAGGATTTAGTTTAACCTAATTCCTAATATAAATTGAATAGGATCTTAATCTAGCTAGATAATTTCACATTTTTTAATTCCGAATTTCATAAAAAAAAATACAAAAAAATGTCTTAGAATAAATTAGTTTCAATCTTTAGGATAATTTGCATTCTTTCAAGGAAAAAGAAAAAGAAAAATGTCATATGCACGCCATTAGGGTTAGATTCATTGAGATGCATGCCATTTAGTATTTTTGCTAGACCCATTTAATTAGAAATTACATGTCATCAAAATTAGGTCATTTAGTTAATATTGCATTGCATATTGCATGATTTTCATTAATTAAGTGAAAAAAAAAAATGAAATTGCGTGTTAATTAGACACCATATCTATGATTGTTGATGTGGATTTTAATTTAATATTACAGATGCTTTCGTTGCTTTGAGGTAAGTTTGCAATTTATTTATTGTTTATTTGGGTGTTAAATTGGTGGATTGCGCACCCGCATGATCACCTCATATGTTAGGGAAATAGATTTAAAATCAATCAAAGCTGCTTGCCAAACATTTTTTTAAATAAAGAATGGTACCGAAAGGGCATTAGAGAAATCTAGTGTAACCAAGTCCCCGTATCCATAGTCTCTGGTTCGTAGGAGTAAAGTAAACCTCCCGTTGCTTTACTTAGGTTTGTAATCGACCCACCAAAAATAGATTAGTGGCGACTCCTAGTTAAAAATCAATTGCACGTTAAAAATTTGAACCTAAGTCGCGAATTGGTACAGGCTTGGGAGAGCCCGAGTTAAGTCTAGGCTTAACAATTCATTAGTCAAACTCTAGGTGGTTCACACTCGAAAAATTGGTCGCGACAGCTTGGCGACTCCGCTGGGGACTTGAGTTAAAACACTTAGTGGACTTAGGCCAATTTTCTTTTTTTTCTTTTTTTTTTAAATGTTTTTGTTTGGCAGCGAGGATTCCAGGTATGTCCTTAACACTTAGGTGTTAAATGTTTTTGCAGATTGGGAGGTATAAGGGGAAGTGTTTGCTAACCTCTGTTTTGTAGGGAGGTGAAGAAATGTATGGTTTAATTTCATGTTGAAGTGTTGCTTGATATTAAATTGTCGTGCATGCCTTGCATTTGCACTACACTTTTGCACACATAACCTGCCGCCGGATTTGGGTTGCACTAGGATACTTAGGATGGTATTGAGTTGGATACGACTTCGACCGCGAGGCCGCGTAGTAGAGGTTGCCCAACTCAATCCCGAAAGTTTCTTTCTTGGTGTCAAGAATGTTTACCTCTGCCCGCGAGGTTGCGTCGCATTGGGGTATCATTCTTGATTGAGCCGGAGTTAGAAGGACTTGACTTAGTATGCGAGGCTGCAATTAAGTCATCCCATCCTTTTAACTCCATTTTGCTTAGCCTTCCTAGTTAGAAATCGAACCCCACATCTCATGCGCATGTCTATGTGATTGCCATT
Organism: Eucalyptus cloeziana; assembly: GCA_014182715.1. Lineage (NCBI taxonomy): Eukaryota > Viridiplantae > Streptophyta > Magnoliopsida > Myrtales > Myrtaceae > Eucalyptus > Eucalyptus cloeziana. The sequence goes on from CM024644.1 coordinate 4,012,606, forward strand.
GATTTTCCTTGGTGAAGTAAGTCTTCTACCTCTACACTATGTAATTTACTTACTTTGTCATAATTTTGGTCCGTCCATGACAATCTAGGTCAATCATTGATTTAATTCATTTGTCAATTAAAAATGAAATGAGGAAATTGTAATGCAATGAATCATTTGAAAATAAAAAACCTTGGAGAATTTGTTTTCAATTCGTGTCTAGGAAATTTGATCTTGCTAGGGCGTCTATTTTTTAAACTCTCTTTAAAAAATCCCCTTCTTGTAAGAACTTGTCAAAAAAAAGAAAGTTGATAGATCATTGTCATGGATTGATTCTCTATTTGCACCTCATACTTATATATTTTCATTTAACTGAATTAGGTGATAACGGATCCTCCATGCTCGCCCATTATTACGCGATTAAGAGCTAAAATGGCCGACCAATCAGAAATGCGTGATCATATCTCCGCTATGGAAGACCAACTCCAACAGTTGCTCGCCTCTATGCAATTCATGATAGCTCAAATCCAATCCCTCCAAGAGGATTTGACTCCTGCACCTGCTCTCCCCGAGACAGTAGTCCTAAAGCAGTCAGGCAAGACCCAAATGAGCAATGGCGACATGCCTGGCCTGGAAGATGGCCCACTGTTGGTCACTGTTGAAAAAATTAAGCCTGACAATGTCCTTGAGATGGGCAAGATGAAGTGGAAGTGATGGACACTCTGGGGCAGCCTAGTGGTAAGTTTGATTACCTGGTGAAGTATTCGGCTCCTCCCAGCTTTTACTTTGACTCCCGCAACATAGTTCCAAGTGGATGAGATGACATAGAAGATTTGACGCCCCCAAAGACAGATAACTCTAATGACGCCCTTGGAGGAATCAGAAGCCTATCTGACGATCTCGTCATGGGAGACATTGATGAAGAACCTCTGGAAGAAATGGACCATGAAGAGTGACCTAGCACATTCTCATGCATGAGAATTTTTTATCGCTTTTTAGGAATCGTTTTCACTTTCTAGGAATCATTTTCGATTTTTTCTCTTTTTAGGGGGTAGGAATCACAATTTCCATTCCAATAATGTAATTCATTTGATTATACTCAATGAAATTACAAATTTATTTCCAATTTTGAGGAAATGATGAGGTATACCAAACTAGTCCAATGACGATATCCAACCATGAAAAAGAAAAATATCATCCACGGAGAAATCCTGAGGGCTGGACTTTATCATGCTTCCTCCCAATTTTTTTTTTTTTGAAAACAAAAAACATTTCATTGAAAAAAAAAATCATTTTTCAAGCCATTTCCAAAAGCATGCATTAGCTTAGCCCCATTTAATTTTTTGAGTCATTTACTTCATGTTTCAGAGCATTACTTTTTTGGTCTGATGAGAAGGCATTTGAAAAAGTATACCAGGTTGCAATTAGCTCAACTATCAAGGATACATTTCTAAGGAGTTGATATGACAAGATTATGAGAATAACAGAGAGGCATTTGAAAATAACGTGTCAATTTCCAGTGATAGTTCGCCCGTTGATTTGGGAACATACATCCGAAGGAAAATAGACATGAAGGCAAATGATCATTTCCTAGCCGATTGTGATGACATCTCCCAAGAGTGAAGAAAATCATCTTGATTCCAAAGTGTGATATGTGACACATCTCATAATAATTTGTTGAGATGTCATTCTCGAAGGCCAAATGAAGTTTCTCATTTCCATGAAAAAATAATGGAACAAATCAAGGATGAAATAGATACATTGTGTTCATGAATATAATTAATTCTGGAATTGACACTCTGTTTTTTTCCTTGCAGATGACGAATTGGGGCACTACAAATTCTAGTAATGACATGACTGAAACAAAATCTCAATCCGAGCCAAAATGGTTGTGCAATTTGAATTTACTCTGATGTTGCATGGTATCCTATTCATGCACGTTCTATTGTGCAGGGACAAAAACGGATTTTCAGGGACAATCCAAAAAACACCAAATCCTAAGACAATCCTCTTGTGGGACAATTCCTTGAATGAACACTCAAAATCATGTTTTTCAAACTTATGAAGGCATTTTTTTAGTGTGGTAAACTGTTTGTTATGAAGTTTGCAATTTTTCATTCTTAAAGCTATTGAGCTCATTTAAAAAAAGATTTTGCATAATGACTATTACATGTTTAGTCCACCAATTCCACTAAAGAATATCAAGATGGACTAATTCAATGAATGATGTGGAATGGATTAAGCATGCTAAATAAGATGTGTCAGGATGATGAAAGGCAAGCCCTATCCTATACACAGTCCCCTACTTATACACTTGTGAGATGAGTGTAGGAAGTTCCATATCCGCAAAGTGAAGAGTTCTCTCGCAAAAGGTACGATGACTGAAATGATGAGAGGCAGCTTATTTGTCTATCCCAAACACTACAGGTGATCCATTGCTTAATCCCTTTGAGCCCCATACACTTATGGAGATTTTTTTTCAAATTATCCCTGTCAAGAACCACCCCACACTGGGGCAAATTGGAGGGTAAGGCAGCGCCATAAGGTGAAGAAAATGGATTGAAATTTTCTTGCTCTCACTTGCATCAATCTTCTAGTCATGCTATTACATTGAATTCATGTGATAATTTAAGTGCCTGAAGATGACGAAGAGCATTTCTTTCACTATCCTATACACTTATATCCTTTGCATAGCCCATTTGAGCTTGCAATTTCATTTCTTTAAACCCAGTTGGTGATCATCCCCCACATTGGGGCAAGGCAAAAGGCAGATGAAGATTCTTGAAAAGTTCGAGTGTCATTCAAAGTGTAATTGCTTGACGCATGCATTGTGCGCAAGAATTAAATTCAAAATAGAACTAATGGGCATGAAAAAGCAGTGTGCTTGGTAAAAGCAAGGCCAATGCCCATAAATGAAAAAAGAAAGTCAAGATAGGTGACTGTCAATTGCAAGAATCGAATCCCAATGGAGAATATTCAAAGAACTCAAATGCTGAGTTTTTACAATCAATGGGGCACTTCATGAAGACAATCCCCGATGGTGAAAAAGAAAACTGGTGGCAATGCCAAGATGATCACCAACTCTCACACTTCACACATATTTTGAGCCTAATGATCATTTCGTTTCTCAACCCATAAACCCAACCTACGTTACGTCCCTTACAAAGTCTCTTCAGATTAAGGCACTTGAATTAACATAGGAGTTCATATGTTTATAAGCATCACTCGAAGAAGTGCGAGCAAAATTATTTCTTTCTCATTTTTGCAGGGTTCTTGACTTACAAACTCGGAAATGATTACAAGATTGTTCATTCAGTAGCCTTGACTCAAAGAGTCCATTTGTTAAGCCATTGGCTAAGCCCACATTATGGTCCTTGTTAAAGACCTCTCAGATTGGTAAGATCGTACCGCTTGCGAGAATACTCGGACCCATGTCGATATGATGAAATTGAGTGATTCTCATAAAATAGCCATTCTAAATGAGAGTGAGTGAAAGTCCTTTCTAATCAAAAGTCTCTCATTTAGTAGTCTTAAGAAATCCACGTCATGAGTGAAAATTGTCTTGAACGATAATTCATTCTAGTGAAAATTCGGATGATGCAAAAGTCATTATGTATGAATCTTAATTGAATTGATAAAAGCTTCAGTAGATTTTGAAGTTTGCATTCCATAATAGCCTTAATTGCTTATTTCTTTGGTAAATGCATTTTTGCTCTAATCATATCTGACAGATAATGTTTTCTCAAAGACCCAAGAGCTCCTAACATTTAGGTTCTTTTCAAAATGCCTTATGATATGAGGAGATGAGAAACCATCATGAGCATTCAAGGTGCATCCTTGATGTTCCAAAATTTATTTCTACCAGGAGGTGAGAGGCCTCCATAGGATATCCAAATTCCAGAAGACATATCCTAATGAATCAGAGATATCATCAGGTAAGTATATCTCTACCCATTCTTGACACTTGACTTAGTCAAGCTATCCTTTTAAATTGACCTGGCATGCTTTCGTAGCCCAGTGTCCATCTTTATTGACCCGGCGTGCTTTCGTAGCCCAGGGCCCATCTTTATTGACCCGTCATGCTTCTGTAGCCCGGTGTCCTTTTAAATTGACTTGGTGTGCTTTCGTAGCCCAAGGCCCATCTTTATTGACCCGGCATGCTTCTGTAGCCCGGTGTCCTTTTAAATTGACTTGGTGTGCTTTCGTAGCCCAGAGTCCCCCTTTTGTCGACCCGGCGTGCTTCTGTAGCCTGGTGTCCTTTTAAATTAACTTGTCATGCTTTCGTTGCCCATAGTCCTTTTATATTATCCTGGCATGCTTTCGTAGCCCAGGGCCCATCTTTACAGGAGACATATCCCCAATGAACAGATATGTCACCAGGTAAGTATATCTCTATTCATACCTTAAATACTTGTCATTGCACAGGTATTCCCTTTTCGAATACACTGACACTCGATTGAGTTGTCCCCAAAGATTTTTCTCCAGGTTGCAATGTTGGGCGACCGAAGAATGGTTGGGTCCTAGCCAAGCAAAATCTCTATTTAGGTGACCGTAGAATGGTACGGGTCCTAAACAACATTTATTGCTTTAACAAGCGACCGTAGAATGGTACGAGTCCTGGAAAAGCAATTTCCCCATTCAGGCGATCGTAGAATGGTACGGGTCCTGAAAAATCAATTTTCCGTCAAGGCGACCGTAGAATGGTACGGGTCCTCGACAACACTTATTCCTTATTCAAGCGACCGTAGAATGGTACAGGTCTTGAAAAGTGAATCCCCGTTTAGGCGACCGTAGAATGGTACGGGTCCTAAATACAATCAAGCACTGCCATACTGGGCGACCGTAGATTGGTACGGGTCTTGGGAAAGCAGTCTCTTCATAAAATCATGTTACTATTCTAGGCAACCGTAGAATAGTACAGATCTTGGACATGTAACACCAACTATCTCGAATTACTCCATCCTCCTTGAAGGTAGGTTATTCTAGGTAGGTTCATTTATCATTTGCATTAGCATTTCCATGCATCATATAAATTGCATTAAAAAATGTAATTCATTTTCCAATAAAAAAAAAATCATTCATTGCATGTGCATAGTCAAAATTTAGGTCTCAATTTGTCTTTGAGGGAAACCTCGTCGAGCTCACCTTCAAAAAGGGGCAGTTGTTGACACTTAAATTTTTGCATAATTTTTTGGGTTAATTTTTACCAAAAAAAAAAAAAAAAACACGGCATATAATTTAGAGACATTTTATTTTCATTTTGTTTTATTTTAGGCCGCCGGTAAAGGAAAATTTTTCACATATTCTATTCAGGTTTTTAGGCGATATATGCCAAAGGATGTATTTTCGAGCAAAAAGGAAAATTTTGGATAGAATATGTGGAAAATACAAAAAAGAATATCACATGTGGTGCAATGATATATTAAAAAATATTGCATGAGCAAAATTGGAAACAGAATATGCAATAAGGATTCAATTTTTTGCCCTATAAAAAGTGTGATGGGGTACAGAAAAGGGGTCGGCAAATTTAGAGAGCAAATACGTGGAGAGGTTGATTTGAGCGATTTTCAAAAATTGAGAGAGTTGGTGCGAAGAGGGAATTCGTGCGAGGCAAAAAAGAAAGGAAACCCCTCGATGCCGCCGCACGCCTCCGACGCCCACCGCTGCGCCTCTGCACCCACGACCTGTTGCTGCCCAACCCGACACTGGAGCTCCGTCAATCCATTGCCTGCGACGCTCGTGCCTAGCCCCGTGCTCAATCCCGAAGCCTCGGTGCCACGCCGCCGACGTGCCGCCTCGCCTCGTCGGTGATTCCTCAAAAACCGGCAGCCAAGATTTCCTTTTTTAAAAAGAAAAAAAAAAAGAAAAGGAAAAATAAATTAGGTATTTTTACCTTACTTTATTAGGCAAGTTTAGGTTTTTGTTTTACTTATTTGTTTATTATTTCTTTATATGTTGTTTTCTTTGGTTGGAATGTCTATCTATGCATAATTGAAAATCTCAATGCATTACCTAATTCGCAACCACGCTAAGGTTTTTTTATTTCATCTATAAGGCTTTAGATGAAATAATTAATCAAGTGGGAATAAATTTGATATTTTGATCTTTAAGGCTTAAGATCAATTTATCGATTTTACTAGCGAAATATTATCCCTGGATTTGAATGATATGTGATATCCTTTTTGGGGTAATTTTAAATGAACTTGATTGCTTTTATTCATCTTGAGATATGCTTGAATTGGGATATTGCATGTTTTAGAGTTATTTGCATATTTAGGTTGAACATTCTATTTATCATGAATTTTCGAAAAAAAAAAAAAATCAATTGACTTAGGTTGTTTTTTTTTTTTTAATTGCATGTTTAATTATTAGGCGATTGTTAATTTCGAAAATTAAAAAAAGAAAAGAAAAGAAAAGGAAAATTAGGGTTAGGTTTGCTTTTCTTATTTTGCATGTTTAGGATAGAGATTTCATTTTGAATCATGAAAAAGAAAACAAAAAGAAAACATATTCATTTAGAATGTTAGTCTTTTTATTTGATTTGCATGTTAAATTTTAATTTCGAAATTAAAAAAAAAAAATGTATATATCATATAGGATTAGAGCATTTTTTGCGTTATTGTATATTAGGGTAAGATTGCATGTTTAATTTTACTTCCTAATTAATTTTAAGTTTAGATAGATTTTTTTTAGATAGATTGCATTCTAGGATTATTTGGGTTAAGATAAGATTTTAGTTTAAATTAGGATTTAGTTTAACCTAATTCCTAATATAAATTGAATAGGATCTTAATCTAGCTAGATAATTTCACATTTTTTAATTCCGAATTTCATAAAAAAAAAATACAAAAAAATGTCTTAGAATAAATTAGTTTCAATCTTTAGGATAGTTTGCATTCTTTCAAGGAAAAATAAAAATAAAAATGTCATTTGCACGTCATTAGGGTTAGATTCATTGAGATGCATGCCATTTAGTATTTTTGCTAGACCCATTTAATTAGAAATTACATGTCATCAAAATTAGGTAATTTAGTTAATATTGCATGATTTTCATTAATTAAGTGAAAACAAAATGAAATTGCATGTTAATTAGAAACCATATCTAGGATTGTTGATGTGGATTTTAATTTAACGTTGCAGATGCTTTCATTGCTTTGAGGTAAGTTTGTGATATTTTATTGTTTATTTGGGTGTTAAATTGGTGGATTGCGCACCCGCATGATCACCTCATATGTTAGGGAAATAGATTTAAAATCAATCAAAGCTGCTTGCCAAACATTTTTTTAAATAAAGAATGGTACCGAAAGGACCTTAGAGAAATCTAGTGTAACCAAGTCTCCGTATCCATAGTCTCTGGTTCGTAGAAGTAAAGTAAACCTCCCATTGTTTTACTTGGGTTTCTAATCGACCCAGCAAAAATAGATTAGTGGCGACTCCTAGTTAAAAATCAATTGTATGTTAAAAATTTGAACCTAAGTTGCGAATTAGTATGGGCTTGGGAGAGCCCGAGTTAAGTCTAGGCTTAACAATCCATTTGCCAAACCCTAGGTGGTTCACACCTGAAAAATTGGTCGCGACACTAAGTAAGCAACTTGGTGGCCCCACCATATTCTCCTCAACTGCTCAACCAGCCCGATCTCTGCATGTGATGGAAGACCATTATTGGTACTGCCAGTGGACAAACATTAGTCAGGGATAAGCTACTGAAGGCACGGGAAATCGCACCAAATCCGCACACTCAACAGCTGCAGAAGTGGAAAATTTTGGCTACGTTAGAAAGTTGTTGAAGTAGCTTTGTTGATAGGCTCGATAGGTGGACAAAAGACCGACCAAAAATCCCTTAATTCAGGGGATAAGATCTATGAAGCAAGCTCTTTTAGGGTACGAAAGAGAAGAGACGAGAAGAAGAGGAGAGAGCTCACGGTCGTTCTCCAAAAACACCTCCAGAAGCAACTCCAAAGAAAAAAAAAAACCCGGAAATTCTAGATTGACCTTGAGAGAGAAAAGTGAAATTTTTACACACCTGCGGTCAAAATTATCCAAAACCTTCAACGAGAGAGTGAAACTTCACTCGAAGATATTTCCATCCATAGGTCTCACGTCCCAAATGGAGTTCGGGAAGGTCTCTTAAAGCCCCCCCGAAAAACACCCTCCTAGTGGGGCAAGAAACACTGAAATTTTTTTTGAAGTGTTGAGCCTATTTGGTCACTGGTGAGGGAAGGCGAGTGTTTTTGAGTAAATTAAGAGACAAATGAGGGAAAAAATTAGTTGTAACCAAAACTATAATATATATAGTTTTGTTTGGTGTTTGGTTTTCCAACAACAAAAGTTATGGAGTCTAGTTTTGGGGACCAACAAAAACCTTCGTTATTAGTTATTTCTTTGCGAATCTCATTTTCCAGTTGAAGAAGCCAACTTCCATGGGCCCTCAAGGATAATTTCTTGGCTTCCTCGGCCAAGAGTCACTTGAAAAAGAAACTAGGAAGCAATGTAAGAATCCTAGATGTATTTTTGGTCAATTTTGAACATGTTTCAACCATGAAAAGTCAAGAGCAAGACTAGTCCAGAAAACTGATTTTGGAGGCTAGAATTTTTCTCCAAGTGTTGAAATCTCTTCAAGAGTCTTGCATGTTTGATTTGTTATGTCTATTTTCGTGCATTACTTGTCTTCATGAGCTTGATGAATGTTATATGGGAGTACCAATGATGATGAGGTTAGCTTGGTTTGGTCTTTAAACCCCCGGGTAAACCACGAAATCTTCCACAACTTGAGCCAAAACGAAGCCCCTTCATATTGATTCATGGCTGGTCAGTGTGGACCATGCGTATGGGCTTCTTGGAGAGGTTGTTTTGATGTGTACGGTTGGTCATTCTCTATGATGTTTGTTGCATTTGAAAGCTCATGTTACCTACTTTCGCTTGAATCAAATAATGTTTCCCTTAGATCTCGTATGCGATGAGTGTCAGGGCTTGAATATGGGCATGCAACATGTTTGCTTGACTTGGGTTCAAACCCACATTTCAAAACCAGCTCAACCCACATATTTGGGACCAATTTCAACTTAGTTATTTTGTGTTTTAAGCTGTGATTTCTATCTAATTTTGCTCCTTGCATGTAGTAGTATAATCTTAATACTTTATTTCCGTGTGAGATTGCTTATGGGTTGAGATTGAAGACCACAAACATGGCACGAGGAAGCTGGTTTAGGGTGATTGGATGCACACTAAGTGTTCGTCAAAACCAAACTTCAATCTTGAAACGGTTGATTTGAGCTTGGTTCTCGCTATATTCATGTATAGGACAATTCCATATTAGTATAGATAAGCATATATTGGTTTAGGGAATTATTTAAAAATGATGGATCATATCAAGTTATGATAGAAATGACATCTATGAAATTTTCCTAATTTTAAAAGGTCATTTTCCTAGTTTAATGCTATTTGGTATTTTATAACCATTTTTGTAAATAATCCATTTTGCGTAGATTAAAATTATTTAGAGTGGTGTCATGCATTTAGAGTAATTTCATGCACATTTAAATTCTCATTTTGCTCATGGGGGTCCTGTCCTAGGCGTGATAACAAGGCCATGTAATATTATTCGCTTGACTAGTATCGGGTTTTCCTTTTCCGCATTTATTTTCAAGTTATTTCAATTTCTTGGATGTTTACTTATGCACCGCTTTTCATTAATTTGAGTGTAAATTTCTCTTCTAATTATGTTAGGATTAGTCTAGACATTAAGAAAAACAAATTCTACTAAAACATTTGCATGGACGCTTAGCGGTTTTATAAGAATTATAATTAGTAATCAAGATTGTGTAACCATTTAGGTAAACAACCTTCCAAGTTAGTGGTACCGCAAGAGCGCTAATAGAAACATTGGTGTAAACAAGTCCCCATTCCTAGAAATATTTGGTTGCGTAGAAATCGAGACAACACTCCCGCGTCTTGATTGGTTTCTAGCTGACCTCAATAGGCTAGTGGCGACTCTTAAAATTACATAGGTTGTTAACAACTGAAACAAAATCCAATGTCGCGCAAGGTATGGGCTTGGGAGAGCCCAATTTAGGGCCATTGGTCCGCCTCTTTAGGCAAGTACCCCTAAACCTTCTTTCTTTTCCCTTGGACGGACAAAAAGAGGTCGCGACAAATTGAATTGACAAAAAAAAAAGTTTATGATTAAATTGGCATAGTTGCAATAGGTTTATGATTTTTTTTTATAAGTATCCCTTATTATGCAAAAGGTCCTTATCAACTAAATTTCAAAGAGAACAACCCCATGATAACCATTAGTTTTGTTAGAAATCGTTCATAAAATTTCAAATACTCATAATAAATAAAAGGATCTAGGAGTAACTTGACATTATAATCTAAGAATTATAGTTGGCAAAAAAATTAAACAACTTCAATTTTTCCTTAGGGAAAAGACAACCAAAAACCTCAAACTTTGCCCAAAGTGAAAAATCTACACAAATTTTTTTTGGGACGTGAAAAACCCCAAACTTTTTAAACTGTAACACATTTACTCCATCAAGGGCATTTTTGTCTTTTTATTTTCTTCTTCTCTCCACCGGCCATGGCGGAGCCGGCAGAGGGAAGCCGGCGTCCAGCGAGGGCTGCCCTCGCCGATGTCAGGCCAGCCTAGGTGAGGGTCACCCTCGCCTAGGTTGGCTAGGGTTAACCTTGCTGGCGAGGGCCTAGCGAGGGATGCCCTTGCTGGACTCGGGCGAGGGGTGCCCCCGCCAGATCTGGCGAGGGTGTGAGAGAGGCCCTCGCCCGACGCCAAGAGAGAAGGAAAAAAATTTTAAAAGTAAAATGACCAAAATTCCCTTAGTTTTAGAGCAAATGTGTCACACAAGAAGTTCAAGGTTTTTTATGTCACAAAAACAAGTTTGGGGTAAATGTGTCATGAATGGCAAAGTTCAAGGTTTTTCACGTCACAAAAAAAAAAAATTGAAGTAAATCTGTCACTTTCGGCAAAATTTAGGGTTTTTCATGGTTTTTTCCATTTTTCCTTATGAACCGAGTTTTTTTCTTTTCCCTTTCACTTAAAGGGATGGTTATGAAAATTTGAAAGACAACACATGAATAGTCAAGACTTATTTTTAACTAATGGTCCACATTAATTGGGTAGAAGGGTCTAAGTTGGCCCAAGTCAGATATGTCAATAAGTAGGATATTGTCAATGATTGCTATTAAATATGTAAATCAATAACACATCCTTTTTACATTTTAGAGCTATTTCAATTTATATACTACTTCAAAAACAAAATTTAATGTGTGTGTATATATATATATATATATGCTTTCACGATCCACACAAGTAGCGGATTCAGGATTGGTTCCTAATTCTTTTTTGCACTCAAATCTCTTTGCCTTCTTTGTCTCTCGTCATTCTTGCTCTTTTATGCTCTTTCATCATTCTCTTTATGTCTTTCTGTTTATTTTTATTTTTTTTACCTTTCTTTCTTGAAAAAAGAATCAAAGAAAAATGTTAGTTTGATACTGTTGTTCAGAAAAATTGGAAAAATCACGTTAATCTAAGTTATGGTTGAATGAGCAAGAACAAAGAGACATTAGAAAAATTCCAACCATTTCATCATATGTCAATTTTTATAATATATCTACTTGGGATATGAGTATATATACCTCAAACAATTCACCTCTCTAGGGGCTCCATCAATTTGTCTTTTGACTCCTTTTCTTTAAAGTGGAAGTCATGATAGGTTTCGCACTGAAAGGTTAAATTCACAAGACTAAAGAAAAAAAAAAATTCCTCTATTAGGCCTTCCATTCCACCAAAACCTTTGAAAAATGGAGAGGAAGATCTTTTACGATCGTGCAAATTCAATCATAAATTTTTTTTATATTAATTAAGTCTTAAATTTTTTATATTTATATCAATTCAGTTCATCTAACCAAAATTGGCTGGTCACTGTAGACATGGACACTGGCGTCATCGATGATGACATGGACAATTTGCATAATATTTTAGTACTTTTTTGAATTTTTATGATTTTTTTTGTTTTCTTTATTTCCCTTCATCTTCATCTTCTATGGTTGCCGGAATCCTCGATGGACGGCGACCGGTCACAGACGAGGGTCAGCGAGGGTCAGCCTCACCAGATCTGGTGAGCCCTGCCCTCACCGGCCTCTAGCGAGGGTCGAGAAAAGCTTGCCCTCGTCAAGGCGAGGTCGCCATGAGCGAGGCTCAACCTTGCGCGATCACCAGAGGTAGGTGGGTGTTGATAGTGTGGCAATGAATGAACCAGCAGGAGCGAGTAGAACGAAGCAATGGCAGGGAACGATGAACAACCTCTTACCCTTCCCCCTTGTGAAATCTTTCTTTTGATTTCCACCAAATCCTCAGTTTCCATTTCTTCACCACCAGACTTCCCTTATTTTGTTTTCATCAGATCTTTCCTGCCAACTCATTCAACGATCTTTGCATTTTTCTTTTTGGTCAAGCCCTGGGTCAACCCAGCTATGTGGGTTCCATGCATTAATAATTTCAATACAATAGGCATTCCAAAGAGAAAATGACTTTGAAGACCCAATTCGAAAGAGAAAATGACAACCTCTTCTTGCTCCTTTCGCAAATTCCAAGATGTGATCCTCATAAAACACATGAATCATGTGTAAGTACTGATCTCTTATTCAGGACAGTGCTAAGCCTCTTACCTCCCTGAATCTAAAAACTTGAGTCTTGATGCTGTCGCGACCTAATTTTTTCGGGTTCACCGCCTAAAACTAGGTTGATGGACTGCTAAGTTTTTAAACTTAGCTCGGGCTCTCCCAAGCCCATACCAAATTGCGACTTAAGTCTAAAATTTTTAAACATGCAAAATATTATCTAGGAGTCGCCACTAATCAGTTTACGGTAGGTCGATTAGACACCTAAGTAAAATAAAGGGAGATTTATTTTACTCCTACGAACCAGAGACTAAGGGTACGGGGATTGGTTACACTAGAAATTTCTAATGCCCTTTCGGTACCATTTCTTTTTAATTTTCAAAAATGTTTTGCAGGCAGCTTGATTTGATTTTAATTCATTTTTCTAACGTGTGAGGCGATCATGCGAGTGCACAAACCACCAATTTAACACCCGAGAAAGCGAATAAAATAATGCAGGACTTACCTCAAAGCAACGAAAGCAACTGCGTTATTAGGTCAGAATTCATATCAATAATCCTAGATATGATTTCTAATTAATAAGCAATCACTCAATTTTTGTTTTCACTTTATTTAATGAAAGTCGTGCAATGCATGCTACTAATTTAACATGAAGTGATATGACGTGGCAATATGACCTAAACTATATAACATGAATAATCATGCAATCTATCTTAAAGCATGAAATGAATTTATTCTAATTTTTTGTATTTTCCATGAAATTCGAAATTAAAGAAATGCAACAATTAAACATGCAATTCAAATAAAAAACTAACAACTTAAATGAATGTAGTTTTTTTTGTTTTTATATTTTTCTAAATTCGAAATAAAATCCCTATTCTAGATATGCAAGAAAAGGAAACGTAACACCCTAGAGCAATGTTTTTGGCGCTTTCATTTATTAAAGCTAGCAATTCTATCTAAAGTTTCACACAAAAAAATAAAATAAAATTCAAGACATCGATCAAGATTCAAATAAAAGATTACGATATCTAGAAAAATAATTCGTCATCTCACGTCTTAGATTAATGGATATCGTAATACTTACGGAGAATCAAGCATAATCAAAAAAATGATCCGTTATCTCACGGCTCAAATTAAAGATTATCACAATCTCAGATATCGCAATTATCCAATGATAAGTTGAAATAATTAAAAAAATGATCCGATTTCTTTACGGATCAAATTAGTAATTAATTCAACTTTATCAATAAACCCTGATTGGATATACTTAATATCACGTATCAAATAACAATCAATCCGAATTAAGAAATGAAATGTTCCATCGGATAAAGATTGTTACCTAATTCGAACACGCATAATCTGGATCTGAATCGAACCGGATCACGGCTTGTGGATGATGCTCGAGGATCCCTACAAGGAAGAATTACGAAACTTAGTGTTATCTATTCTTGTTCTAAAAGATCCGCACGTTGCCGCACGTTTCCCAACTCTTCACGATTTCCTTAAAAAAATGTCATTTTGCATGCATAAAGGAAGATCACAAAACCCGAAATATTATTGTCAAGTTTGGACAAAATCCAAAAGAAAACAAATCCACCGCTTGGACTTGTGACTTTGACCAAAGATCTGTCATTTCTTCCATGTTAATGACGGCATCATGGATTGGGGTAAATGATAGTGGAAGGATGGTGACGATGACGATTGGGATTATGATGGGAGGTGTTGATATTCTGAGGACTCCCTCAAACCTGAGATGGCCTTTTTGGCGAATCCGCTTGACACCAAGAAGACCCGTTGAAGAACACCAGCAAATTACAGATACGGTTGGGACACCAACGCAGCACGAGATGATGTACAAGCAGAGACGAACAGCCGCTAGCACTTGAAAGGAATTCGAGAAAACCTAAGGAGCCCCGAAGGATCAACGTACAGTGCCTTCAGGAGGTCTTCCTCTCCTCTCTTTCGTGCGTTCGCCCAAATTCTCATCATCATTCAATTAATGCGGTTTGATATATGCTCATCTTCACGTGAAAGCTCAACCTATTTGAACATTGATTTTGCAAACCTGGACCGACGACGGTTTGGCTCCTAGTGGATGGCGTGCTTGGCTCGACTAGGAAACCCGCAAAGACGGACCGGTATTCGTCGTTCGGGGATTCCGCAGATGGCCTAATAGGCCACACGGATGCTGCTTGCGTCGGGGATGCTGTAGAGATCTTGAACATTAACTCGTTGCTGAAGCAAAACAGCAGCAAAATATATGCAATCGAGGACTTGTGCGTGAATTCTTAGTGGGCAATAGGATCTTCAATTGGCCAGGGGGCGGGTCTCATTCTTCACGATTTCTCTTTCATGTGTAGAATGTCCACTCTCTCTCCATTCTCCCCTCCTTCTCGATGAAAAGTGAGCCTCTCTTTTATAGTGATTCGAAACGGTCTCTTTAAATGGCATTTCCCGAGTTGCCATTTCTTGTTGCATTAAATCAAGCCTGCAAATCGGAACGTGATTTTGCAATCAGCTCGATTTTACTTGATTCCTTCCATTTTACAAAAATTCTTGCCCCTTATTCAATTGCTTCCGCATTTAACAAAATCCGAATACCCATCATAATTTCAAATTTCCATGCATAATCAATCAAATCAATTGCCCCCATTTTCTTTCATTTTTTCCTTTTATTTGTTCAAAATGCAATTTTATTTTTCCAAAATTAGGTGTCAACAGATGCTCTTCTCACTTTCATTGACCTGCTTGTCAGCCGACGGTAGGCACGTCGTGTGATCCCCGTTTACCAGCTCGCCATTGTGCGCCCCATGGCCGCATCAGTAACCGACAGAGCTTTGGCTTGTGATGCCACAGTATGAAGCCATCCGACGCCAAGTTATCAACCCATTTGATCGAGAAAATCTGACTTTGCACCCTTAAAGGGGTCCAAAGGTTTGTACATGTTGGAAGTTTGGCCCCGTTTGGTTCGGCTTTAGGAATGAGCTTTGAGACTCTAAGTCCCTTGGCCAAACGCAAACGCGTTTGGTTTGATTTTTCAAGCGACTTTGGCAAGATGCAATTGCATCTCCAAATGACTCTAAGGGCCCTTAGTCCAAAGCAGGTCTAGAGGTCCTTTGGGAACTTGCATTTTCGGAAGCAAGTTCCGATTACTGTTCATCTTCTTTGGTGGAGAAGCCAATCGGAGGCCAATGACCGCCGGCCAAGGGGTCACGCGCGCCGGCAACCACCGCTTGAGGGTCGCTTAACCCCGGCGACTGTCGTCGGACCTCAGGCGATGCACCTTGGTCACGCGACCCAGGCAACTGATGGCCTAAATTGCAAGTCTTCGTGGCCAAGCCTTGGGTCAACCCACCTATGTGGGTTCCATGCATTAATAATTTCAATACAATATGCATTCCAAAGAGAAAATGACTTTGAAGACCCAATTCCAAAGAGAAAATGACAACCACTTCTCACTCCCTTCTCAAATTCCAAGATGTGATCCTCATAAAACACATGAATCACGCGTAAGTACCGATCTCTTATTTGGGATAGTGCTAAGCCTCTTACCTCTTGAATCTAAACCTTAGTCTTGATGCTTTGCTCACTTTGATCAACCTGCTTGCCAGCCGATGGTTGGCACGTCGTGAGATCCCCATTTACCAGCTCGCCATTGTGTGCCCCATGGCCGCATCAGTAACCGACAGAGCTTTGGCTTGCAACGCTGCAGTATGAAGCTGTCCAACGCCAAGTTATCGACCCACTTGATCGAGAATGTTTGACTTTGCACTCTCAAAGGGATCCAAAGGCTTGTACATGCTGGAAGTTTTTGTTTGTAAAAACAAATTAAGTGCATTTTCCTTGTCTCACATAGGAAAAATGAGAGGAAGTGGGCAAATTAATAAGTGTAGGGTTTCTTTAGTGTACCTAAAGAGATGATTGGATGTGGGCTAGACCTCACCATATCCGCGTGCGGGTGCGCGATTTTTGGCGCAATTATTTTGCGCGGTTTAATTAGCACAAATCTTATTAAATTTAATCAATTCAAAGGTTGTTTTTGTTTATTGAGAATTTTGAAAAATTTAAAAATTAATAAATAATAATTTTGAAATTTTATTTATTAAATAATAATATTTTTTTATTCCGAATTTTTGTTTGTCTTTTCAAGACAACCTTTGAAAAAGATACTTGTTCAGTTTGCAACCTTTTCCGAAGGGTTGCACTTGTTCGTTTTTTAACTTCTTACGAATGGACGCCTTTGTTCATCTTGGTAATTTTCAAAATGATAAATTTGTTCGCTTTGCAACCTTTGATGAAGAGTTGTCTACGTTTTTAGAATGTTTTATATATACATGTCAGTTTTCAGAAGAAATGAGTGTAATCATTTTCGAGACTTCTTTCTAAAAAAACTATAGCCATCTTTTCAATTGTTTCCTAAAGAGATTCTAGAGAAATACTAGAATTGTTATCTAGTACTTTCAGTTGAGACTTTGTTGTATCCTGGAGGAAATTTGCCAATAACCATTAGCAACTTTGTGGGGAAAGTAAATCATTAAAGTAAGTGATATCATGCACCAAAATCCGATTTGATTACTCGATTCGACTTCATTGTTCTACCCAATTCGAAGCCATATTTTCCTAACAATACATACGTTCATTGCAAATTTTGTATACCAAGGTGTATGCAATGTACTATGTTGTTTCTCCTCTTGGCTAAGTGCATTTTGGAATTTGCTAATTAGGTTGGCTAAGGCTTGGTTTGTTTATTTTTGTTTCTATTCCCCGGAACAAAAACGTGTTTGGTAAAAATTTTGTTCCGGAAACAATTTTTTTTTTTTTTTTCCGTTTAGATTTGGAACATAAATAAGAAGTAGAAAAAAGTTATTTTTTTTATTAGGAACAATTCCAAGAAACATTTCTTTCTTCTTCTCCTTTTTCTCATTCTTTTTTCTTCTTTTTTCTTCTTTCCTTCTTATTCCTTTTGGCTGGTCGCCAGCCTCGGCCATGCCCGACAATTGGCCTTTAAGGGCCAGCGACCTCGCCGGAGCGTTGCTGGCCCCGGAGGTCGACCTTAAGTCACCCGGGTGAGGCCGAGCCTCGCCGGATTCCTCTGTGGCCAAGTCAGGTCACCGGCGAGGCTCGACCTCGCCCGGGCGGCACGAGGTCGCCTTGCCCGGCCTCGGCAAGCTCGAGCCTCACCCCGGCCAATGAGGCTCGGCCTCGCCTTGGCCGGCAGCTCGAGCTCGCTAGATCTAGTGAGGCCAAGCTTGCCTAGCCACCAGCAAGGCTTGGTCTCGCCGGCCACCGCCGGGCGACACCGACTGGCGGTGGCCTGGTGAGGCCGCCAGCCCTCGTCGGCCGGTTGCCAACCATGGCCGAGGCTAACGACCGACCAAAAGGAAGAAAGAAGAAAAAAAAAGGAAAAATATAATAAAAATATTGAAAAATTAAAAGAAACAAAAAAAAAAAATTACAAGTTTACCAAACGCATTTCTATTCTTGGAGTAGAAATTTTTGCAGTTAGCAAGCGCGTTCTTATACTCAGAAATTGTTCCCTAGAACAAAAACAAAAAAAGAAGTTATTTTTGTTCAAAAATTGTTCCTCGGAACAGAAACGTTACCAAACGCGCCCTAAATAGGCTTCTCGAGGGAGTCGATCTTTCTTGGGTTGGGTGTTGCCCCCAAAATTCCTTTTTTCTTTTAGCTTGTGGGTGTGATGTCGTTATCGCATTTTACATATGTCCAATTAATTAATACTTTTTCTAATTCAGTATCAAAACTAACTAATGTCATTTAAATCATAAAAAATATATGACTAGTCACTCATCCAATCCTCAACAAGATTAGTTCTTGGTTTCATTAAATGTTATAGTAATCAAATTTACAATGTGCAACATTTGAGGAAAATAGTACTTCGAATCTATCTGAAAATGCCTTCTGTGTGTATGAGCTGGAGACTTTGCATTTAATATTTTTTTAAAGTGATCTCTTGCGATAATGCCTCTACAATAGAGACATACTCTTTGCCTTCTCATCACCCAATGCCTAAATGAGAATGACACAATTTTCTAAGTGAGTGAGCCATGTAACCAATTGATCTTAAATGGCATCGAGTAAGCAAGCATGCCAACAAAATCACATGACATAATGATATACTTAACAGAGACTTCACATTGAGCCTAATTTGAAAAGTTGAGATACTTGATTGACCACAAGATTTGAGTACAACATTCTAAGGGGGAAGAAAGTTCAGGTACTTGTGATATCACGAGACTTGGCTATAATAAAACCTTTATTTATTGTGTTATGCACTACTTGCTCCAATACACAAAAGAGGTAGCGGCACTAGAGAAGCATGAATTTTTGCCTCCTTCAATATCACCTGAACTTTTATCCTTGTTCATGACATGAACTAGTAACTACGTTAGAAGAATTGTCACATAATGTGTATCAACACAGCCTACTTGCTCACATGTGACTCGCCTATTCAGGATGTGCTTTTCTATTTTTCATTTTCATGTTCTCTTTCCTCGTGAGTTTTGCCAAACTCTTTCTCCACCACAAACGCTCCATCACCTTCTTCCTTGTTGCCATCGTCTATCATCATCATTGTTTGCAGCGGGACCTCAATTAACGTTCACAACCTTCGTTCAAGGTCAATCAACAGAGTTAAGCAGTGGTGATTGTTGGCAATAGGCAAGGATGGTCTTGAGAAATTATTGGGGGTACAAGTGGGATGCCTCATTTTTATGCAAGTCCATTTAAAGAGTGACACGTGTCAGAAATTTTGAAAGCTCCCCTCTCTCTCCCTTTATCTCTCTCCTTTCTTATGCACCTCTTGTTTCTCTTCTTCACCATTTCTTCCTTTATTTCCCTTTCCTTTTTTGTCCTTTCTTTCCCTTTGGCTTGGGGCCAGTGCTTGGCCATAGTCGACAACCAACCATAGGTGAGGGTTGCTTTTCCTGGATCCGACGAGGGCTCAATCTAGATCTAGAAAATGTGGAGGGAGGTGATGACATTAGAGTCATGAGGGACCTCGAGGATGTAGGGGCTAAGAGAAGGCTTGGCATCGTAAACAATAGGGGGGCTTGGGCTTATTCTTGGACCTGTGGGGGCAATGGATGACCTATGGAGGGAGGGGATGATATTAAAGCCACAAGGGACCTCGAGGAGGCAAGGGTTGAAGGAGGGCTCGAGGTTGTAGGTAATGGCAATGGGAGACTTGGGCTTGTTCTTGAACCCGAGGGGTGGCCGTAGGGGCAGTGGACAACCTCAATAGTGGAGCCATTGTCGGAGTGGGGATCAGTGGATGAAACGATGGTGAAGGCAACTGACTAGGGCGTTGTTCACAGGAGAGGGAGAGAGAGAACAAAGAGTAGAGGATCGCATGAGAGGGAAAGAGATAGAAGAGAGCATTTCTCACATGTGGGCTCAAATAGGACACGTGTTGCTCATTAAATGGACTTGCGCAAAAATGACACGGCCCAAGTATTCTTGTCTAATGTTTTTTTTTTGGGTGGGGGGGAGGAACAGAAAAGTAAAGTGATTTCTCAAAACCAATGGTCATCGTGTCAGCATAACGTATCATCACTTATGGAGTAAGTGCCACATCAACACTTCCCAACAAAGAATTTAATGGATGGATCACATCGAGCACAATTCACAAAGTTGAAATTACTCGATAGAAACAAAAAAAAATTACCTTACTATCGTGCAAGTTTCACGTACTAAAGTTTTCAAATCCCCAACCTCTTAAATCTTTAGAGCTCTTCAAAACTCTAGCCTTCTAAGTTCCTTCAAGGAATGCCTTCTGGAATCTGAACCCATCGACATATAATGTCATTTGATTACTTTTATTTAAGAGTCTTAAGTAATAAATTATAATTTAACTAGATTTTATTAACTGGTCAATCCCTATTTAGTCGCCCAAAGATGGAATATTGCTTGTAATATGCTCACATGTATACCTCAACAGATAATATATAGCATGAAGAAAAGACAATCCATCAATACTCTTCCAAACACTAAAAATATATAGATAGTGCTAAAAAAGGGATTACGAAAATAATGTGGTAAAATGGATAGACGAATAAATAGGGCATACTAAACACTCAAAAGAGTTGACCTTGTCATGTAGTGAATCGATTATTTTATAAAAAGAAATGGAGCATAGATCACCAATGTGTTTAGATGATTTTACACAAGTGGATACGTGAAACCTTCGGCTATAATGTAATTAACATTGCCTTTTTTAGCGTATGCTATGGTTACTTTTCATAAATTGACATATGTTTCTCTAACATTCCCTTTTTTCATTGATGGAAGCGTATCATATAATACATTAGACATAAGCAGCCCAACAGGGTCTGCGATAGTCCTCCTTAGACTTCACCCATGTCTACCAAAACGAACACATGTACTCATTTTCATATATGAGGCTAAAAACTTGCTTTTCAGTGCGAGCTCAAACTGAATCAATTTTGCAAAAACATCCATGGCATCGCAAGGAAGCCCTAGTGACACGACCAACTTATCGCTCTCCACGCTATGAGAAGAGACCTAGACGACGTTGTGGGGTACAAATAGCTGGGGCCACTTGGAACGGCCTCCTGAACCCCAAATCGTCTTGTAGAAAGGGAGGCGACTCCACTTTCTGATGCAGCAAGTGTTGCCCTCACGATTGACCACGACCATGTTCATCTTGATGTGGTCAACGGACGACCGTATGTAACTGTCGATGACGCATCGGAGCGCCTCGTGCACAGTCTGGACAGCAAACGAGAAGGGCTTGTGAATCAGTTCACTCGCTCTGCACTCTGCATAGGACCAAACAAGGCCAGTCTTGAAGTAGCCGCTCGGCAACGATGTGTTGAACTTGGACCGACTATTGACTGCAATGAGAAGCTTTGCTATTTCATAAGGATCGATTCTGAGTGCTTTAATTCACAAAATTGACACGAGCGCCGATATGACTTCGAAGCTCGTAGGGACTATAGAGGAGCCATCGTTGGTTGTGATTATGGACGCTTTCTTGAGTTTTACGAGAGTGAGTGGCTCAAAGCAGAATGATTTGTAAACAAGGGGCTTGGTTTGGAGGTTGACTATGCATTCGGGACACTAATCCATCAGAGCATACTCGTGGTGGGGGAAATCGACGTGTAAAGGTCACCTCGGGCACAATACCAATCGATCGAGAAAGGGACAAATCGAAAGTGGCTTGGCTCGAGCCACATCAATCCAACAAGTTATGAAGTCCGTGAGGGCTTTACCATCGACGATGACATGATTTATGAGAATGCCGAGGGTGATCCCTCCGCACTTGAGTGCTGTCACCCAGATTGTACGATAAACTGTAAGCGGGGATGTACAAAAGTAGGTCATATTCAAACGAGCCCTCTAATAAAAAGAAGTTACTCAGTGAACCAGTATTATAAAAACATTACCCGCACTATCAGTAAAGGTTTTTTCCAATATGGTTTCAACTCCATCGCTGTTGTTCATGAGTTTTCAAAGCATTGGCGGATCGATGATGCTGATGTCGCCCAACATTCTGATGTCATCCTCCAACATCGCTTCAACGAATGAGACACCTTCTCCCGTGCATCTCATTGCCATCTTCCTGTCACTCCCGCGATGAGTCTCCTGCAAATGGATTGAACTCAACCAATATCTCGCCCAGCGATTCTCTGAGCATCTCGGTCAAAACGAAATGAAGACGAGCAGACGCTAGGAGGAAGACGAAGCGACCAGATCTGGCCACGGCAGAAGACAAAGATGAACAGACACTAGGAGGAAGATGAAGCCATGGATACTTTCTCCCCGAGCGGTAAGGTGGTCGGGGAGAAAACTAAAATGTGAAATGTAATATTTTCTCCCCAAGCTACCATGGTGATGGCAGGAAGACGAAGCAACCAGATCTGGCGGTGACTCGAAGATGAAGACGAACAAATGCCGGGAGAAAGACGAAGCGGAAGACAAATTGAGGAAGATGACGGAGAGGGTGACTCGGTCAAGCTGGTAATGTGGACAAAGGAGGAACAGAGGAGGAAGAGAGAGAAAGTGGAGGAATAAGAGAATTTCTATTTTTTTAATTCAATTCCATTTCAACAAATATGTGTCAAGCTGTAATTGGATGGAAGCAAAATGATGCTTGCCAAGTCAGCTAATGACGTGGCGAGAGAAAACCACTAAATATTCCCTCCCTCGAGCTGGGAAGAGAACCGGGGGAGAGGAGAGAAGAGGAGAGAGAGAGAGAGATCCGGTGAGTGAGAGCGGGGAAGAAAGTGGGAGTGAGCTTCTTGAGGGCTTCTTGATCGGCTGAAAACAGATGGAGAGAAAGGGTGATGGCTGCTTCTTGAGGGGTTCGGCTGAAAACCAGAGGGGGCGAGCGCTGCTCGAGAAGGAGATGGTGAGAGCTAGCTCGAGAGAGGGTGGGAGCCAAACACGCCAGAGAGCAAAGTCTTTAATAAAAGCTCGAGGCTTATAGGAATTTTTTTTTTTTAGGGATGAGCTCATAGCGAAAATTAGAGGCGAAAAAGGAAACCAAGACTTTTCACTATGCTCGGCTATATCTCAAAAGAGATCATCGACCCCCCCATATCAAAACGTGAAAGACCTTCCATCTATAAGTGTCGGCTCCCTTTTCAAAAAGTGTCGTCTCTCTCTCTCCTTCTCACGGGCCATCACACCCAGCCAGGTGCATCGAGCGGTGGCAGTGGTAGCATCCCCAGCATTACCCCGTCACACCGGACGTGGACGGACAGGAATTCCTGGATGACGGGGCCCCCAGCCAGGCCCACATCGTACATGACTAGCACCCGAACTCTTAGAAACACCAGCCCAGGGATGGTGACGCAGATATGCTCCATGCATTCCACCTCCACATCCGAGGGAATGCCATAGAAAGTGCCACGTGAAACTGGAGGGAGAGACATCTCTCTCTAATCTGAAATGTTGGTCCCCGAGAGGAGTACAACCACTCGCGGAGTAAAGGACCAATGACCACTCAATGCATCACACAATACAATCATAGCATAACACATGTCATTTAAGTATCCATGCATAATTTACCTTGATATCATGCACATGTCATCATATCTCACGTACATGCATCATCATATCCTCACCCTCATCATGCGCCCATGCACTCACCATCATCATATCACATGTTATCATCATGCCATAGGTGCACATACATCCATGCACTCATCATCAAATCACATGTTATCATCATGCCATAGGTGCACATACATCCATGCACTCATCATTAAATCACATGTTATCATCATGCCATAGGTGCACATACATCCATGCACTCATCATCATGCAATCATGCATACATGTGACCACATTTTGCATGATTTAATTTCAACTCATGTTTTTCAAATTGCATTGCCACATTTCTCTTTCCCGGGACCAGTAATTGCATCCCACATTTCTATCGCTCGCACCCAACCTGGCATTGCGAGGAACCTCCGGCACACACCTCCGGGCATCTTGAAAAATCCCAAGGACATCCGACACACACCTCCGGGCATCCCGACACTCCCGAGGCATCGTCGGTTCACACCTCCGATGGTCATTCATATTCTCATACATCTCTTTTTCCAATTTCACACTTGAAATTTTCAATGCAATTGATTTAAATTACTCTTTTGAAATCATACAATATGCATTGGGAAAATTGTCCTTTGATGAAATGGTTTAAATAAAAATCTTTCTTTGAGATCATGGAAAATTTGTCATTTCCTTAATGTCATATGAAATGCATGAAAACCAATCACACCATTGCATGAATAATGATCCAAAGTCTCATAATTCACATGATAATTCATACAGATCACGCATCACAGCATAGAATTGGCCATGCATTCCAATATCATAAATTTCGAAAATGTACAGCTTACACAGTTTTCAAAACACAGTTCATTAAATAGGAAAATGACCTTCAAAAATCACGAAATTTAACTATGTTGTAGTTAAGACATAGATAAAGATATCACGTGAAGGAAATTTCTCCAAAAGAAATTTGCACAGAATAGTATTGGCCATGCATTCCCACATCATCAAGTCCAAAATACACAGATTGTACAGTTCCATATCACGGTTGATTTAATATGCACATGACCTTCAAAAGTCACCAAATCAGAGCATGTGCTAGATAAGACTTAAAGGTAACAATTTCATGAAGAACACATGCCCAAAAAGGATTCACACAAAAAGATATAGCTCACACATTACAACATGCAATATTCGGACAAGGTCAGATTGCGCAGTTCTTGGAACAATTCGATTAAAATACACAAATGATCTTCAAAAATTCTGGAATTTTACCCAGTTATAGTCAAGGTCCTAAAGTAGATTTTTCATGAAGACATCTAGGCCCGATTCATTCTCGATAATTTTCTACAGTCGTACGAAGTTCCTGACTCTAGCACCGAAACGTCCAGTATACCTTACTCCGAAATATCGAGTTCTTACCTACTTATCCTTCTTCGTTTCCTCTGAAATTTTGATATGTTTTGTCTTAAGAGATCCCCTACAACTTTTGTTAAGGGATCTAAGTGAAATTTCTAAAGTATAATCACCATATGGGTCCAAGAAGTCTTGGGTGTCCTAGTACCGTATTTCCAGATTTACCATTTTCAAGAGAAAGTTGGTTCACTAGGCTACACTTGCTCATTTTACCTCAAATTTGAGTATGTTAGTCTTTAGGATGTTCTCTACAAGTTTTATGAAGGAGTCGAAGTGAAATTTTCAGTATAAAGTGACATGCAACACACAAATCCACCAAGAGGCCACAAAACAATTTCAGATCTAGCGTTTTTCGTAGAGGGAGGGTTTTACCCCCACAAAACTCAACCATTTTATCCCAAATTTTAGTATGTTGTAGTTTGAGATGTTGTCTACAACTTTCGTGAAGAAGTCGAAGCAAGAATCCAACTCAAGCCACACATGCAAGCCTCTACAACTTTCAGGGTCCAGTGGTATACTCGAAAACAGAATGCATTTTCAAGAACAACTCATTCTAGCTTCGGTTCCTTAGACCCTAAGAAGGCCCATCATGGGCTTCATGGGCCCAGCCAAAATGGCTGGTTCTTGGAGAAAGAAAGAGAGATTAAATCTATGAGAGAACCTTATTAATTTATCCCATAATACTAATTTTAAAACTCATGAACCCAAGTGCTCTTAGTTTTAAGAGAAAACGACATCCCATAGGTAATTTCATTACCTAATCATGGGCAAAACAACTTAGAGCTTGTCTTGAATTTTCGGTGGCGGAAGAGGTGACATTGCGGCGGTGAAGGACTAGAGGTGGGCTTGGTCAAGTGCACTCGTCTCTCGTGTGGCCACGAGAATCGAACAAGGAAGGTTCGGAGAATAGAGGGCAATCCGAGCGAGAGTTGAGGAGGAGAGCGAAGCTCAAAAGGGAGAAGGAGTTCTCCAGCAGCTCTGCCACGCCCGAACCCTCTCCGACGACCTTTGGCCGACGCCCTTGAGCACAACATCTTTCGCTCCCAAGTCTCTGCGTTGCCGGTGAGTTTCTTGTTCAGTTCGAACCTCCCTTGCCCGAGGATCCCAGCTCGAAGATGCCAAGGCGGCATACCATATAACCCGATTTGTCACGAACTCGCCCGCTCGTTGCCGTCTCCAAGTCGGAAGATGAGGACCTAAACAACGTAAGAGAGGGGGAACATTGGAGAGGGGCATGGGGGACAGAATGAGGCAAGGAAATCAGAGATTTTGGGCTAACCTCTAGGCGATAGGATTAGTGGGTGTTGGACTTGAGGTGAAGCTCGGCAAATGTGGGCTGGTTTTGGTATTTAGTTGAGCTTGGGCTCAGAATAATTATTTCAAAATTGTTGGGGAGAACTTAGGTACAACAATTCACCACAGCCAAACGCAATCTAGGATCAATTTCTCCCCCGAAGCTAAATCAACTAAAAATTTCTTAACCCCCAGCAACAACCAGCAATGTATAGCCTCACAATATGCAAATATAATGCCGATATGATAAGTAGACAAAGCAAATAACGACACCAAGGATTTAACGTGGAAAACCCGATGCAGGAAAAACCATGAACCACCCAAAAACATCCATTAATCACCAAGAATAGCAGGATACACAAAGTATTATTCTCTAGTCACACACTAGAGGCTCAACATCAACATTACAATCATCTTTTTCTCACCACATAGGTAGATAAACAAATATGGAGCAAGAAAACCTTAACCGCAACTGGAGAATTCGGAGACGATTCTCGATGAACAAAAACCATCAACTTGTAGCCCTTGATCTCACGTACAACATATTGAAATTTGAGCCAATTTCGACAATATTTGGCCTCCGAATCGAAGCCACAAAGTTGCAGCCCTCTTCCTTTCTTCTCTTCTCCCTTGCTGCAATTTCTTTTTCTTGTTTTCTCACTCCTACTCCTTTCAGACGCACACCCACTTGCACGATCCCACACTTCTTTTTGTTTTCTTTTGTTTTCTTTATTATTATTATTATTATTTAGTATTGGCTGGGCCCCACATGAAGGTGGACCTAGCTAACAAATCTCCCCCTCCACCTCATTTGGAAAGGTTCGTCATGCCCGTTTTTCTTTTACAAGCGTCTAGCTTCACCACGGGCAAGGCTTTGGTCATCATGTTAGACTTATTGTTGTCGGTATGAACTTTCTCAAGTAGGAAGAGCTTCTCTTCTAGCTTTTCTCGGATCCAATGGTACTTCACATCAATATACTTCGATCTTGAATGAAACACCGGATTCTTACTAAGATGGATGGCACTCATGCTATCGCAATATAGAACAAACTTCTCTTGCTTCAAGCCCAACTCTTGTAGGAATTTTTGCATCCACAAAAGTTCTTTACCTCCTTCGGTAATAGCAATATACTCCGCTTCAGTTGTAGACAAAGCAATACATTTTTGCAATATTGATTGCCATGAAACAGCTCCCCCTGCAAAGATTATTATATAACCCAATGTGGATTTTCAAGAATCAACATCACCGGCATAGTCCACATCTGAGTAGCCACTCAACTCAGGCTTCGCATTTCCATAACACAAGCAAAGTGTAGAAGTGCCTCTAAGATATCTCAGAATCTATTTAACAGCGATCAAATGCTCCTTACTTGGATTAAAGAGAAATCTACTCACAACACCAATTGCATGAGCAATATCGGGTCTTGTACAAACCATGGCGTACATGAAACTACCCATGGCCGATGCATAAGGAATTTTCATCATCTCAACCTTGTCTTTCTCACTTGAAGGACACTCATTACTACTTAACTTGAAATGGCCTGCAAGTGGAGTATTCACTGGTTTACATATACTCATGTTGAATCTTTCAAACACCTTTTCATTATACTTCTCTTGAGATAACCACAGTTTCTTATTCTTCCTGTCATGAGTAATTCTCATGCCTAATATTTGCTTACCCGAGCCTAGGTCTTTCATTACAAAAGCTTTACTCAACTCATTTTTCAAGCTCTTGATTTTCTTGGCATCATGCCCAACAATCAACATATCATCCACATAAAGTAGGAGAATAAGAAAATTATTATCTGAGAATATTTTCATAAAAACACAAGAATCGAAGTTTGTCTTACCGTATCCTTGTTCTTCCATGAATGATTCAAACTTCATATACCATTGCCTTGGCGCTTGCTTGAGACCATATAAGCTTTTCCTCAATCTACATACAAGGTGCTCCTTGCCTTCAACTTCAAAACCCTCTAGTTGCTCCATATATATCTCCTCTTCTAGGTCTCCATGAAGAAAAGCCGTCTTTACATCAAGTTGTTCAATTTCTAAATTCAAATTGGCGGCCAACCCAAGAACAACTTGAATAGAAGACATCTTTACAACCGGTGAAAAAATCTCTTCAAAGTCTATGCCTTTCTTTTGACGAAAGCCCTCAACAACAAGTCTAGCCTTGTATCGTGTTCGCAAACTATTTTCTTCTGTCTTCAACTTGTATACCCACTTATTTGTGAGTGTTCTCTTACCATTAGGCAACTTCACCAATTCAAATGTGTGGTTCTCATGCAAGGATTTAAGCTCCTCTTGCATGGCTTCATGCCACTCATTTTTTCGTTCACATGATATAGCCTCTTCATAAGTTTCTGGCTCCCTCTTCATAAGTTTCTGGCTCCCCTACATCAGTGAGTAACACATACTCATGCGGCAAATATTTTTGAGAAGATCTACGCTCTCTTTCAAATCTTCTAACTTGAGGTAGGATAGATTGCTCTTACTCAGCTATTTCACCTGTCTCAGCTGAAGAATCAACATTATGTGAGGATTCACTATCTTTATGACTTTCATGCACTTCTCCCCCATGATTTCTATTAATATTAGAAGGATTTGGGTTGAAACTAACTGAACGTTGCGCTATATTCTTTGGTCTCTCCGCCTTGTCAATGTCTTCAATAGTTTGATACTCACAAAACACTACATCTCGGCTTCTAATGACTTTCTTTGCAACTGGATCTTATAACCTGTAGCCAAACTCTTCATGTTCATAACCTAAGAAGATACATTGTTTAGACTTGTCATTAGGCTTGGATCTTTCATCTCTTGGAACATGCACAAATGCCCGACAACAGAACAATTTTAGATGGTTGTAGGAGACATCTTTGCCACTCCAAACTCTTTGTGGAACATCCCCCTTAAGAGGAACCGATGGAGATAGATTTATCAAGTCCATTACTGTTCTCATCGCTTCACCCCAAAATGACTTAGCCAACTTCGCATGAGAAAGCATATACCGAATCTGATCATTAATTGTTCGGTTCATTCTTTCTATTACTCCATTATGCTGTGGTGTTTTTTTAAACAATCTTCTCAAGCTTGATACCATAATCCCTACAATAGTGTTCAAATAGACCTCTATATTCACCATTGTTGTAAGCCCGAACACATTTCAGCTTCTTCTCGGTTTCTCTTTCCACATTGACATGAAATTACTTGAAAGCCGCAAGTACCTATTCTTTAGATTTCAAAGCAATAGCCCACACTTTTCTAGAACAATCATCAATAAATGTCACAAAGTATAATGCACCTCCAAGAGTTCTAGTATCCATGCAACAAACATCAATGTGAATTAAATCAAGTACATTTGATTTCGTGTGTGGAGAAGAACTATGAAATAAGAATCTATGTTGCTTACCTGTAAGATAATGAGTGCATTCCTTTAGATTTTTCTCTTTCAAAGGTAAAATGTTCTTTCTAGCAAGAGTTTCAAGTCCTTTCTTGCTAAGATGACCCAGCCTCATATGCTATTAATCAACCGAGGAATCCTCCACTACATTTACCTCTTCTTTAATCAAGTCGGCTTGCATGGTGTAGAGAGAGTCTGTCTTCTTACCTTTTGTCACTACCATGGAACCTTTAGTCAACTTCTATTTGCCATCAAAGAAGGAATTACAATAACATCATCATCTAAGGCACCTGTAGAGATCAAGTGAAGTCGAATATCCGGAACATGTCTCACATTTTTCAAAAACAAATTACATCCGACATTGGTTTCCAAATAAACATTTCCCATGCCAATAATCTTGGAAACATCACTATTTCCCATCATAATATAACCAAAGTCACCGTTGCGATAAGAAGCAAAGTAATCACGCCATGAGGTGACATGAAAAGAAGTTGCAGAATCAACAACCCAGGTAGAGTCTTGGCATGTAAGATTCACATATCTCTCGTCACATACAAACACAATATTGCCATCGGATGCAACCACCGTTGTAGCTTGTTTCTCTTCTTTCTTTCGATCTTCATTTCTATCATGGGATCTATCTCTCTTTGGCAACCAACACTCTTTTGCATAATGTCCCATTTTTCCGCAATTATAACACTTCACACTCTTTCTCAGTCTTGATTTCGACTTTCCTCTTTACTTGCCTCGGGTATCATTTCTTTGAAACCTTCTTGATTGACTTCTCGCTCTGTTTTCAATAACAAGAGCATCCGATATAGAAGCATAATTCAAGCCCTTTCTTCTTGTTTCTTCATTGAACAAGCTTTCTTTAACCATGCTCATAGAAAGCACACCAAAAGGAGCCGAGTTGTTTAATGCCACAACCAAGGTGTCCCAACTATCAGGAAGAGTACCGAGTAATAAGCATGCTTGCAGTTCATCACCAAGATAAATCTCAAGATTTGTCAATTAATTTACAACATCTTGAAATTCACTCAAGTGTTCCGCCATATTACTCCTCTCCTTGTATCTCAAATTCACAAGTCGCTTAACTAGAAGAGCTTTATTTTGTGGAGTTTTTCTCTCATAGAGATCTTGTAATTTCATCCACAAAGTGTCTGCCTTCATTTCTTGAGCAACATGATGAAACACACTATCATCAATCCATTGTCGGATAAACCCAACTGTTTTCCGATTCATTCTCTCCCATTCTTTATCTTACTTATCTCCTTTGGCTTCATCACCCTCAATAGGATCAAATAAGTCTTTGCAATATAACACATCTTCCATCCGAGGCTTCCAAATAGAATAATTCGAGGCATTTAACTTAAACATGGTGCTGCTAGTTTCTTCCATTTAACACTAGAATTTCAACCTTAGCTCTGATGTCACTTGTTGGGGAGAACTCGGGGACAACAATTCACCATGGTCAAACGCAATCCTGGATCAATTTCTCCCCCCAAGCTAAATCAACTAAAAATTTCTTAACCCCTAGCAACAACCAGCAATGTATAACCTCACAATATGCAAATATAATGTCGATATGATAAGTAGACAAAGCAAATAACGACACCAAGGATTTAACGTGGAAAACCCGATGCGGGAAAAACCACGGACCGCCCAAAAACATCCACTAATCACCAAGTATAGTGGGATACACAAAGTATTCTTCTCTAGTCACACATTAGAGGCTCAACATCTACATTACAATCATCTTTTTCTCACCACATATGTAGATAAACAAGTTTGGAGTAAGAAAACCTTAACCGCAATTGGAGAATTCGGAGACGATTCTCGACGAACAAAAACCATCAACTTGTAGCCCTCGGTCTCATGAACAACATACTGAAATTTGAGCTAATTCCGACAATATTTGGCCTTCGAATTGAAGTCGCAAAGTTGCAGCCCTCTTCCTTTCTTCTTTCTCCCTTGCTGCAGTTTCTTTTTCTCATTTTCTCTCTCTTACTCCTTTTGGATGCACACCCACTTGCACGATCCCACACTTCTTTTTTTTTTCTTTTTTTTTATTATTATTTAGTGCTGGCTGGGCCCCACATGAAGGTGGACCCAGCCAACAAAAATATGGGCTTAGACCATTTTGTAAATGGAGCTTGTTGAAAACCTGGTTCGCCAAACCCACGAGGTATTAGACGGCAGCCTAGTTTTTGACCAGGCCTAGCCCCTAGGGCCCACCCTGAGTCCCTATTTTCAGAATAAAAAAATATTTTATTAAAGATTCGAAATTGTAATATATATATATATATAAATTAGAAGAATTACAAATTAAAAATTTCCGAAAAATTCAAAAAAAGCTTCTAAAAATAGAACTCCTTGGAAAAACCTTTAAAATAGTCTTCTCGCAAGTCTTTCTCTTAAAATTGTGGAAAATCTTTGATAAAAAATCATACTTAATATTTGAATAAACTCTTACGGCTATGCGATAGGGTTTCAATGTTTCCTTTTTTTATCATTTCACATGTTAATAGATAGGTCTAAAATCAGTTCAAACTGCTTGACAAATATCTTTTTGTAAAAGCAAAATTAGATACCAAAAAGAAATTAATTGATTAATTAGTGTAACCAACTCCTTGACCCTATGGTCTTAGGTCTGTCGTGGAGTTGAAGTTGGTGCTTGCTTTATATGGTCTCAAGCTTGTCGTGGAGTTTACGACATTCAATTTTGATATGCAGCCAATTGACTATATTATAAATTTTCCTGCAAAGATGAACTACATGTTGGACGGTGATAAGTCAGTCCCTATAGTTTCAAGAGAAGCTACAACTATGGGTGTAAATGGTTTGGTTCATTTTTTTTAAAAAACCGAATTGAACCGAACCGATAAGGAAATTTATTGTACTGAACTGAAATATGATCCGAACTGAACTGAAATCTCAATTCGGTTTATTCGATTTTTCGGTTTTTACACCCCTTTCTATAATTTTTTTATTTTTTTAAAAACAAATTAAAATTTTTTTTTCTTAATTTTTTTTTTCTTTCTTTTTCTTCTTGTTCTTGCTCATTGGCCGGTCAACAATATCCCATATTAAAGTTACGATTCCAAGCACAGTGAAATTTAGATGGCGAAAGACATAATAAGCCACAAACAAAGACACAAAACTACTCCCCACAATACAGACAAAGCTTAATTACGAGATTCAAGCATCCCGGCAGATTTCCATTGTCCGTAGCTCAAAAAAAAAAAAAAATCATAAAGCGGAGAGGGCCAAAAGCTTACCCATGCCGATCTCCAGAGTCCCCTCTTCCATGGCATAACTCATCGGTGCCACTCCCATCTCCAAGTCCCAAGTCGCTCGGAAATCTATACAGAAAAAAGCGTTAACTGAAGGACCGATCAGGAATGGCAAGCGAGTCACCCTCGCACCACAACTGAATCCAGAAGCGACTATAGGATGCCAAAAAACAAAGGAAAACCGAACCACTGTTCGACCGAGCTTAACTCTACACAACTCTCACTCACTACGGCGATTTCCCATGACGTTTTTAGTTCAATCTTCGCTCGTTTCCAAGTGGTCTTGGATTCACGATTGGAAACAAGGAAAAAAGAAAAAAATTCCAGACATGAACTCCTTTGATGAGCAAAACGACAAAAACATTAAACATCACTCGAGGCCACCAGATTCAAACCTCTGTCAAAACATGTAAAGAATGCACAAAACGAAAACGCGATTCAAACCGGAAGAAGGAAAAAGAGAGAGAGAAGATCACTAAAGTTATCACGAGGCGAGTGCAGCTCGGTTTCAAGGCAGCAGTAGACAGCCAGGGTGATGGTGGGGTGACACGGAACTCACTGAGCGGGGAGCGAAGAGACGCTGCAATGGCGTCATTGATGGTGTCGTTTGGAGTTTTTTTTTGCCTTTTTCAAGGAAAAGAAAAAGGAAAATGATGGCTGAGTTATGGGATGAATCTTTCCTCTCGAGGAATTCCATCTTTTGTGCAAGTCTTCCTTCGGACGGGCTTCTCGGGCCGACGGGAGGGCCGAGAGCGAACCCAATGAATCTCATCCTTCGATTCGGCGGATCCTTAGATCAGCCCGATATTCCCTTTGTGCGTGGCGTAGACGGGCGAAACGAAGGACACGAGCAACGGCATTTAGAATCCGAAAGGCGGCGATGAAGTGGGACAGAATAGAACGAAGCAAGAATCGACATAACGTATTATGGAATGAATCGAAACTGGGCTCGGAAGTTCAATCGGATAGGAAACGACCCCAATGGAGGAAAACTTGGTGAAAAATGAACATGGACATAAAGAAAATGATGCGTGGGGAAGAACTTGCCCCCACAGAGTTTCCTGGTCGTTGAATGTGCTGCGTCCTCTGAGTATAAGGTGTTCGTTGAAATGCGTAACAGAGAAACAGAGAGTGAGACGATTCTGTAACAAAAAGCGGAGGAAGAAAGTTCGTGCCATAAGAAATATCCACGGACAGCCGGCTCCTCGCTGACATTCGGGCGATGATGATATCTATCAAATCGACAGTCGCACTTCGTCCGTTGATATATGTTTTGTTTCATTTCGTTTTTCTCCAATTCTCTCACCGTCTTCTGAATTCCCATTGCCGTTGATTGCACTGTGGAGGAGGGATTGAGTTTGCAAGGAAGGTGTTCGATGGAATGACGAATTACATCTCTTGTGCAAGTCTTCCTTTTGATCGATTCTCGTGGGCTCTCCATATTTTCCTTTCGTGTCTTTTTTTTTTTTTTTTACTTTTTCCTTTTTTAAGTTTTAAATTTTTTTTTTCTACACTTTTCTTCCTTCTCATCCAAAGAGCCACCACTGGCTTCACCTTGTTCGCCCCATTTTCCCCAAAATCCCCACGCAAAATCCAAATCACCTCCATCCGCCCCTTCACATTGCACCTTTTTATGCTTCATTGTTTTCTCTTCATGCTCGCCGCTGCCAATCTTCACGCTCGGTGTATCGTCTTGGAGGATGACGACTCAGATTGGCCTCGGCTCCCGCAGTCGATGAAGCAACACTGGACTGGCAGGAGTGCTGAGAGCGAAACTGAAGAATCTCATCCTCCGTATTGGCGAATGGTATCCATATGATGATCCATCCAACCTCAGCCTTGGCAAGAGTTGACAGAACGTATTCTGGAGTGAATCGAAATTTGACTCGAAAGTTCAATTGCACATGAAACGGCCGTAACAATGGGTCAGCGGCTATGGCGACATGAGCTCGAGAGGGCCTGGCAACAGATGAATCTGGTCCAGCCATATGTAAGGACAGGAAAGTGACAACTCGAATCAGAGAGGAATTAGTGTGGCCGCGTCTTGAATGCGGAATCTGAGAGTGTCGTTCACTGCAGGGTGATCTGAATTGGTGGACAGAGTCGGAGAAGCCTTCGATTGCAGCTTGGAGGAACAATTGAATGAAGAGGGATTGATCTTTAGCTAATGATTTATTGCAACCGCGATTGGAGCTCCACCAGCGATTTATCGAGGTCGAGCTCTTTGACGATTGTTGCCTCCAGCACCGACCGAAGCACAAAAAGTGTCACTACTGGTTCGAGGATGCCACTCGCCGCCACAACGGCAAAACTTGACCAGAGAGTTTCCTTGATCGACGGTCACAATTACCGGGACGTTCCGTCTCCAATTTAACTCTAGAATTGTCTTCCATTCATTGCCAATTTTGTCTGTTGATTTCCATTTCGCTTTTGTTTTCTCCCATCCTCTCACCATCTCCCAAATTTCCATTGCCGTCGGTTGCACATTGGAGGAGGTATCGAGTTCTCGCAAGGAAGAGAGAGAGAGAATCGCCGAGCATTATTTGTCGGCAAGAGCAAGTTCAAGTTCGAGAGTGCTGGGATGATGCTGATTCTAAAGGTGCAAAGCCACCGTCGGGGGCTCGGCTACTGTGTTCATTGAGAGGAGAGAGAGAGAAGGAGGCTGGAGAAGTCTCGCCACAGCAACGCAAAGATGCAGTATATATTTGCTTTGTCATGCATATCAACATTCAGTTCAATTTGCCAAAAAAAAAAAATTTCCGAATACCCTTCACTTGAGAAGAAACTAAAAAATTTCAATTTGCAACCACATGCAAAAAGACTGATCGCAAAATCTTCAAGAAATAGAAAAGAGACAATGCAAAGAATTTGATGTAAGTTGACTGGAGCTTGTAAAATCATGGTTGATATATGGCTTAAGGGAAGTGTATTTGACATAACTGCACTATACGGTTCTAAAGGTCAGGTTGAGCCACTGGAAACCTTAAAGAAGCACCCAATTTGAGAGAGAGATAGTCTCCTGAATTGGAAGTTATAGAATCGACATTCATAATCAGCTTCCTCCGACTCACGGCTCCTGGCCACATGGTGATTGACTGATTGTTAAGTCTAGGATCAAGAAGAGGTATCATACACATTCAAGACCATTCCATCCATCGCAACAAAACTCATGCTTTTATCCATTTTGCCGAACCGGAAGCAGAATTCAACCTAGCAATTCTTTAAGTTCTGTTCTCACCAAAAGTGAGCTAAGGCAATGCTTCCTCTGCTGTATCATATTGCATATATTATTATAGACCCAAGTCTTATCAGTAGTTCTGAAGATGGATACTTTGAACACGATATCGTCCCTTTCAATAAAGCTCAAACACACGTGTCTTCCACCTTCAAAGAAGTTTCTGTCGTGGATGCAGCCCAACAGGCAGATGACTTTCCATAATGTTCGTGGCTAATGAGCTTCAACAGCCAAGGTTTGTCTAGAAATATGAGAGCCAGAGTCTACAGGCTTTTATCAACGTGCGTCTTTGGGAACGAACCAGGAACTCTCTGCTCAAGTAGACATTTCGCAATTTTGTCATCTCAAAGAAGAAAACAACCAATGATTTCTAAGGAAGACAATATGAGGATGCTTTATGTGATTTAAATCCAAGAGTTGTCATTATCACCAAGATCTTACCACATTGTTTTTCTTCAGATGTATTAACCTCACCGCAATTTCGGAGAAAGGATAATCGAGTATAGATTTGCTGGCCTTCGAGAGCTCTGCACAAGCCCCACTTTTTCAGCTTACCTGCAGCAGTCGCAAACAGAACATGAAGAAAGGTTTTGCTTTTTAGGCGTATTCTATTCTTATTATGTAAAACTCATACCTGTCGACATAGCAACCCTAAATCAATCGATCTAAGTCTTACCAATGGTCTAGTTTCCTAAGGCCTATATGCACTCCAATACAATTCTCAGCACAATCAAATATGATATGACCGGCTCAGCTTGTTTCCATTATTTATGAGATCCCCCAACACATGCATATTCACAGTTTCTCTTATCCTAACGATATGGAGAGTTCCTATATGGAATTCGAATCAAACACAAGAACAACTCAGTCAAGGGGAGAATTTGTTGATATATTAAGATTCACACCTGGGAAATCTCGTGATAAGCAATTTGAACTTCTGTCCCTCCCAAACTTTTTGCTAACAAATGTGCATGGGAACTGCCATGAACTTTGCAAAGCTGATCAAATTCCATTTCCATACAAGACTGAGGACACTTGGCTGAATGCAATTCATCCCCCTAGACTTCAAGCTTGACCGAAACATCATGGCAATCGAAGGCATCTTCCACTTTCAGCAAGACAATTCCACAATTGCTAAGGCTTAGTTGCTCACATCGACATTGATTGACGGATATTCTATCTCAGACATCCTTTCATCAATTATGGTGACATGGAAAATGGAGTCCCCTTCAGATTAGAAGACCAAACATTGGCCCTCACAAATAGAGTAATGGTCTGCTAATTCATTCCAACCCTTTGCTAGCCAAACCATCTCATTGCATTTTTCCAATTCAACAGGCCAAACAATAGCACCATTCTCTCAAAAGCATCCTCTCGAACCTTTTTGGTATTCCCTGTAGGAAAAATAAAATCCATAATCTTAATAAGCCTATGAGACCTGATTTCAAATTCAAAATGAAGAAGAACATAACAACAATGCATAAACCAAAAAGTACATCTTGAAGCACATACTTTTTGGTTCATTCAGATTCGGAATGTGGCATTAATGAGTGTGCATTTGGATTATGATCAATCTCATAAAACCCAATCGGCATAGAAGTACACTTCCTTGATTCCTTAAGACTATATAAAGGAGTTATTATTTGGAATGCTGAATTCATTTTGGACTAGTGAAAGTGACAATTCCAGAGTCCATCTCGATCAATGTAAATCAAGTCCTAACAGCACTGGTGAATATGTAGACTCTGAACACAAAATCATCTGTATCAATGAGTTTCTACATGTAGATGACTTTCTCTTGCAAGTGGGCCAACCAGTGGAAAAGAACGCGCCCCCTCCCGCCCAAAAAATAAATAATAAAAAATATCATCTACAACTCCTTAGCTTCACCATTTATGACCTATCTGAATATCTGAGAGGGAATTTGCTTAATTTCCTGAATATGTTGCGTGATGAATTGAACAGGACCACACTGCCATCTACATGGTTGAAAAACCAACATATGGTGAAGAACAAACCAAGACATAAGCATACCCTAATGAGAGAATCAAATCGTACACAATGTGAGTTTAAGGCATTACTTGCTAGTTTCAGAAGTTCAATAGATAGTAAACCATTTAACGAAAGCCATTAATCCAAAGTCAAGGTCAAATCTATGCTCCGAGAATGCATTAGGGTACACATTCAGAAAAAGCCTTCCAAGTCCTATATATATATATACATGGATAGAATTGAAAATTTAAACTTAAGCTGTTTGATTCTTTCAAGCGTAGCCCAAATAACGTTTTATCAAACTATCGGTTCAATTTGACAAAGTAAAATCATCTTTTTTCCCCCAAATCTGATTAATATAACGAAATGCAACAGTGTCTCCCATTTGAAAATAAAATTATCAGTCATTAGATCTACAATGAAATTTCAAAATCATAACAAGCCACCCCCTTATATATTAGGTCTTTCTCTTTAGTTATGGAGGCAGCAACATTCTTTGCAATTTGCTTGTCTATATCAACCAGTCTCCTGGTGCGATTTACCTATATATTCTACGTTTACAGTATTGAATAACATTGTCCAATTTCTCCATATTAGAGAACTCGGATTCTATTCTTAATATGTCTCAGCAATTGCTTTCCCAACAAAATCTATCCAAAAAAAAAAAAAGAAAAAGAGGGAAGACAATTGTTATCTTTTTGAACCTCCAACCACCAGCTTATGTCCCAATAATTGTCCTTTCATTTTTTTTCCCTACTTCAATTACTCCAGTGTCAAGATTTTTATACCCGGTTTTAAACATACACCCATGGACACTTCAAGGAAAATGACATATCATGTGGTATGCTACACGATGAAGTAAACTTGGAAATACACTAGAGTTTAAGCAAAGACCTAAAGAGCATTGATATATTGGTTTTCAAACATTGCCAGTCTGAGTCAATAAGCATGGGATCATACCAAGCCATACTTAACATAAGAGGGCCTCATCACCACCTCAAAAAAGGGATGCTCCATTGGAAAATTTGCCGGATGATTTAAGAGCAGTGAGAGGCCTTGGGAGTGTGGGACCATAAAAAGACGAGCTTGGGATGCCTTAATCTGCTATCTGTTTGGTCCTCCCTGTACTTGAAAAACTGCAACTTTAATTTGACTTGCCATGAAAAATAATCAGCATAGATCGGAAGTCAAAAGTATCCCCCACATCATTACGTAATCAATCAAGATTAAAACAAGAGCTTCTTAGAAACTGTTCTAGAATTTGAAGAGAACAACGGAAAGAGAGTTAGGCGAGCAGAAACAAGACATGTTAAACTGCAAGTCACCCCTCCAAATTCCCATGATGATAAGCAGTCGGGAGTTTATGGAGAACAAGGCATCAAAAAGACTCCATTGACATGATTTTACTCGCATCGACTCCCGCAGCCAATGAAATGAAGCACACACCTTACACGACCATCCTAGTTGCATCGACTTCAAAAAGGGCAAATGATCAACCAATTGGACCACCTGACTCTAGGTGCATCCACTATCCAAAAGCTTATCATAACAAGTACCGCGGGCCGTGAAAGCCCTTCTATAATGGATGCACATCTAAGAACACAACCTTATCCTTTTCAACAGTAGAAGCTCGAAGTCACCCTTCCTTTTTTGCGATAACCATTCCCCCACCAAAAAAGACGACTGCCAAGAATTCCCTCCCATTGACCAAACCTGCAGTATGCAGAAGTGCAAAGGGTAAGAATCAAATTCGAATATGCACAACAGAAACTACTCTTCGAAAGGAACTGAATGAAAACTGAAGCTATATCCATGCTATTGCTCTAGATAAAGGAAACACGAGACGACAACGGCACCTCCAATCAATTGCAAAACGAACCCGTTGAAGAAGAACGCTCGTAACTGTACCTGGATTTGACCACAAGAGGATGGCGAGCGAAGCAGCGAGAGGGACGGTTCTATGAAGAGGCAGTTTAAGTACACTTCATTAGTTTGACTTGCCATGAAAAGATTTAGCATAAATTGGAAACAAATTTAATCCTTGCAGCATCTCGTAACCAATCAAGGCAAAAGAACAATGGGAAAGAGAGTTACGCAAGCAGAAACAAAGACACGTTAAACCGCAAGAAATTCTCATGAGGATGAGCAGTCTGGAGTACATTGAAAACAAGGTGTAAAAGCGACCCCCTCATATTTTTGACAAAGCATGGAATTCTCTCTTAATATTTTCGAGTTTCATGATGCTCGAGAGATATCTCTCCCTATATCATCTCCATCGATGAGAGCTCAAACACGCAGAAAGGTCCTACGCAGACACGTTTCTCTCGCCAATGGTCGCGAGGAAAGCACGGAAGATGTGGATTTAGGGGCAATAAATCGCTAATTTGGAAGAATAGAGCCCTAGCTGAAGAAGAAGAAGGCAAGGATTGAGGAAGGTCTCTACGAAACCAACTTCCGGCTTCAAACTAATTCACGCGCAATAAGACACCAAAATTGGAAGAACTTACAAGTTTGCTTGGTTCAAGGGCAGAGGAGAGAGAGAGAATACGATCTTCTCTCCAGCAACGGCGACAACGATAACACTCCAGCTGGTTGAATCTCTCTCTCTCTCTCTCTCTCTCTCTCTCTCTCTCCTACTTGGATCCACTCCGCTAAGTGCAGCAGCTTCGCTTCTCTCAGTCCTGGCATTCCCGACGCTTCGCTTGACGCCTATGGTGTCAAGAAGGAGAAGGAGAGCCCTGCTTTGCTTCCTGCCGTTCAGCAAAGGAGGAGGCGAGATCGATCGATAGACAGAGTTGATGATGTGCTGATCGGACGTAATCAATACTAGAAAAGTTACCAAAAAAAGAAAAATTTTAAAAATTTACGGTGCTACCCAAAAAAGGGAAAAGAAAAAAGAATGCGCATTTGTTTTATGCTGATAACGTTTGTATGGTTGTGTTGAGATCACCACCCTCCTCCCAATTCCCTCTTTCCCACTTGTATCTAAATAGCGACACAGAATATAGCCTTGGTGTGCTTAGCATACCCTTAGAAAAGGTCTTCATCTTCGAGCACTCTTCTACTTCAATATTCCATAAACATGGAAACCTGAATAAGCAACTTGGGATGGAAGAGAAGCATTCTAGGTTTGGCAGATTTTGGAGTGTCAACTTCTCAAGATTCCCAAAAGAAATCACTTTTCCTTCTCCGTCTCCATCATTCGCCACTATTTCCTTCATTCTTTTACATCCTATTATAGTCATGCAATTGAGATGCACAAAATTTGTGACCATTGAAGCAGTTACTAAATGTATCAATCCAAAGGAATTCTTTACCACTAATGTCATTAGATTCTTGAAGGATGTCACGGTCGGAAATATTGTTGTCAAACAAGGACAATCCCAAACCTCAAGTGTTTTGATGCTGTGAAGAATTTTCAACACTAAAGAGCCTTCTTTCTATACACTCTTTATGTTGTGTAGCTTATTTAACTTAAGTTCTCTTAAACTTTCAAGCACCGGATGTTTACCATTGTCAACAAGTCCTTCATCCAGGAACATATCTTCAAAGGAATTATAGAAGACCTCAAGGCTTTGTAGATTATGAAATCTCTCTAGGAGGAATTTGAGAGGAAAAACGGCATTTTCATCATGAAAGCATGCCACAGTTAGTGCTTTTGGCTTGCCAAAGATGTCCTCTGGAAAATTTTTGTCTTGTCTCGTCTGAATATTGTTATTGACTAATAAAAGTCTCTCCAAGTTGGGAAAGTCCTATCAAATTGCCAATACAACAAGAGAAGTAAATTCAACAAAGTTTCGACAATAAATCATGTGCTGTAAAAAGTAAACCTATTAAGATGATTCGCATGGAAGGTGGCCATCTTCTTAAAGTTTATTATATCTCAAGAGACCTACATTCAAGTATCAAGCTTTTAAAAGTCTCGAATAGAGGTTGGTATGGTTAAGTTTGTAGAGTGAATCTAAATTCAAGATCTCTCCGAGCTCAACAAATTCATTTTTTATTAGAAATATCTTATCTCGTCAACTAAAATTAGTCATCTTTGGAAACTTATGTAATGGGATCCACATATGATATTACTAAAACGTATGGGTCCACAAACTTAAAAGTGTGCTTAAGATATAATAAAATATCTTATGTTGTCTTCAAATTCATAGGTAAGGAGTTTCGGGTTGTCTATAGTAATACAACAGGATGACTATGTATAAGACAAGATCAATTAAGGAACACAGTAGAAAATAGTGCATTAAGGTACTAATGTTATTTTTGTTAAAATTGTTTGTATCGATTTTTTTAAAGAGTTTTTAGAAGATGAAATAGAGAAGAAAAGTTCAAATGTGCAACAGGTTTCAACAATGAAAAGGACTTCATGTCAAATTTTCATTGATTTTCCCAAGGAGCACCACTAGACTAGATTAGGAATATATTACGTTTTCAACAAAAATCTGTAATTTTTTTTTTTTGTAATTATAGGTAATGAAATATCTTATAGGTATCCACAAATTAAAAGTATACTTAAGATATTAGAAATATTTTAATTTTGTCAACAAACTAATAAGTGAGGGAGATCATGTTTTCTTTAACAATATAATGTGGCTTGATTATGTAGTTGTTATGAGATCAGTGAATGCTTTAAAGAACAAAATAGAAACTGAGGGAGAGCAGCTAAAATCATACCCTCTCAAATAAAGAGTTAACTTCTTGGTTTGAAGGCCCTGTTAATAATCTTTTTTTTTAGCCCAATTGCTCATAGATGCTACAAAAGACAGCATGTTCGCTTTATCACAATGAGTCACTCGCAATTCCTTCAAGAATAGCCAATTCAAAGTGGGCAAGTTGGCATAGAAGTTCTTGAGTTGTGGCATATCATGTAACACCAAAGAGGCTAGTTTTGGGAAAAGATCTTGAGTAGTATTGGAATATGGAGTCTCATTCCCACTAGCGACTATTTCCTCGATTCCACAAGACTCCACTTGAAGTTCCTTAAGTTGGGTTAGACTTGTACCCACCCAATGCGGAAACACATTTTCGAGGCTCTTACAGTTCTGAACCTGCACTTTTCCATAAATTGTCAAAAGTGAGAGTTTCTTGAGGACCGTCACTCCATATTTTGCTTAAATCGTCCATATGAGAGAGAACCATCTGCTCAAGCTCAGGACATTGTACCTGGCATATTGAGAAAAATGACGTAATGAATGTGATTACATTGAGTTATGACCTCAAAGAAAGAATTTTTAAACTTCCCTCACTCTCACAAATCATGAGAATGCAAGAGCTCGTTAGTGACAAAAAAAGGGAGTGGCTAATTGATGCTTTCATTTAAGTTAACTAATGACTAAGGTCAAGTATATTGCATTGCAACAAGCATGAAATTATAAATGCATTTATAATCAATACTACATTGATCATCAACTTTTAAGTGCTTTAATTGACATTTAATACTAGCAACGCCTTATCCCTATAATTTTTGGAAAGTTTAATGATGAATACTTGGATTCTCCAACTTTCAAATTTGTTCACACTGATCATTATCAAAGTTGCTTGCACTAATCTTTTGATAATGCAACATTATATAAGGTAAGAATTTCTTAAATTTATTTGGTTCAAGGAATGAGTGTAGCTGAAGCACGGTTCAAAGAAGCTTTGATGCACGTGCTTCATACTGCAATGCGATCGAGATATACATACATATCATTCTTCTCTCTATCTTACGTTGGCTTCAATGCCGTGCTGATGGGTGCAAGATTATGATGCTCCAGCGATAAGTATAAGCTGGTTCTACATATATTTCTTATCAATTAAAAGAAATTAACTTCCCATTTTCATCTCTAGTTGATTTAGAATAATCCAAAAATTATTAGCAAAAGTGAATCGGTAGCATGGACATTGATGTTTATTTGTATGGAGGTAAGAAATCTTGTACAGTGATGCTTGTT
Source organism: Eucalyptus cloeziana (assembly GCA_014182715.1). NCBI lineage: Eukaryota > Viridiplantae > Streptophyta > Magnoliopsida > Myrtales > Myrtaceae > Eucalyptus > Eucalyptus cloeziana. The sequence goes on from CM024644.1 coordinate 4,056,832, forward strand.
TGCTTTTTAATAGCATGGACTTGGAAGATGATTATATAAGCATGTCCATGTATATATGGAAAGGATGGAGATAAACTACCCCCATTTTTTCGCCATATGGTGACTCAATCATCGTCAATCATTGATGTATTGAGAGATAAATTCCATAAATAACTTTATTGAATAGATCAATGGCTGGGATCAATAAGCCACGAAATGGGAGCACAAGTGAGATTTTTGCATCTTCACTTACAATTGATTGGCAACTTGAGTCTAACAGTATTCAAATATGTCTTCCTACGACATTATTTCCTCTATTTACTATGAGCACTGCTATTTATTCAAAACTAATACCAATTGCGAACATTAATTATGAATCTTCAATTAATAAAGTTCACTAATGAGAAGCGTCATGCAAATTAGATGGCGAACTGGATAAAAAAAATAACAACTTCAATTGTTTACAAGGTTTTTCTTTATTATGTGCAGAAAAATTTTTGTATTGAAAGAAAATAAATATGTAATAGGCACGGGCAATATAACGATTGGAATAATTAACATATATTATGATCTCATAAAAAAGCAAGTTGGATCAACTTACTAGTTCTACATTGGACCATTAATAACTTTGCTTGAAATATTATTTATTCACTTTTGTGGTAGAATCTTGCGGTGGGCCAGCAGTCCAACTGCTCGCAAAAAGTGGTAACCAATTTCTTATCCTTGATTGATGTTTTTATGTTGAGGATTTAAGAGTTTTGTTCGGGTGTTGGCGTCAAAAAGAATAGTTAAAGAAGAAGAAGAAGTGGATGACCACAATATGTTTGTTTGGAGAAAATCAACCATTTTTTTTTTTTAATCGTGTTATGACCTATGATGGATTGTCCACTAAGAAGCAAAGTATTGATATTTTTCATTTAGTTACAATAAAATTAATGTAACTACGACTAGTCACAGCCAAAAAAACAAAATGACTTTCCACACTTCCCTTAATCTATTAATATTCTTAATTGAGGATTTTGATGAGTATTTGCAATTATCTAGCAATGTGGGAGAAACCTATTATACCGTAAAGCTCATATTTGACACAAAAATTAAATTAACGCTATCACAACTTGTCACTACCGAAAAATCATATGACTATTTTATGCTTCCTTAAATTTATTTGTATTCTTGATTCAATGTTATAATGACTTTTTGAAATATCCTCAAACTATGGGGATACCTATTATTACACGACAACTTATACATGCGAATGACATTAGAAGTAAATAAATAATTAGCAATAACTCTTACGATAAAAAAGTAAACAAATGTATAGATACTCCTCATGATTAAACATTCTACTCGAAGGCAACAATAGAAAGAATTACGCAAAAGTATTAGAATAAGGAAAAACACAAGCATTTCTTCCATCACCGAAAAAAAAGAAAGAGCAATAATTGAAACTTGCGTGGAATGTAGTAGAAAAGGCCAAAAAATCATATTTTGGTCAGAATCGCGGATTTTCAAGTGCCCTAGGATTCGACCCAGAAAAAGAAGTGCCGGAGGTGGTCGTTATTTGTTGCCTTCACTGTTCACATTAGGAGAACTTCATGAGACAGAATGGAAGTATTGACCGGACGATTGATTCCTATTATTTTTAATTTTTTATGTAGCTAGGACATTGACTAGATATTGGGCTTTTTTTTTTTGTCAGATGACTAAATATAAAAAATCTCAGTCCACCTCACTTTCCTCCTCCATCTACGCTTTCTCCTCCATCTCCAGCCTTATTGAACCCAACCTTCCGCCTCCCTCCGCCGTCGCCACCGGCGGAGTTGCCGCCACATCCAAGTTGACCATTGCCGAAGATCCAACCCTCTCCGTCGTCTTTGTGGTCTGCCCGTTCATGACGCCGCTCGTCCATGGCAGCGTTCAAGCTCCGACCGTCTCGTCCATGGCCACTCTTCCCTGACATCAATTCCTCTGTTTTTTCTTTCGTTGTTTGATCTCGCAGTCCATAGCCGTCGAGATCTCAAACTCGCCGTCAAGGCTCATGGCCATGGACAAGTAGCGGTCGCTAGATCTGTAAAGGAGCCTCCTCGCGAGCCATGGACGAGCTAGGCTTGCATCCATGGACTATACCAGATCTAGAGGCACGGCTCCAGTCCAGATCTGGACGGGCAACGACCACGAGCAACTGTGACGATGGAGGGGCGGCTTAGCCATGGACGGGGCCGACCACAAGCCGACCGCGGGCTACGACGGAGGGGACAATGGCAGTCCATAAGCCATCATTACTCGCGACAGGACTTCCAGATCTGTGACCATGGCTCCAGCGACAACGGCTCGTCCATGGCTGCGAGCGACAGTGGTCGATTTCCAGATCTGCAACTCCATCGCTATGGACGGCCAGATTTCGAGATCTGTAGAATGATGAGACGGACAAATCAGAGGAAGCCAGCCATGCTCAACTTGGACATAGCGGGGTCAGCCTAATCAAGGCTGCCAATGACTCTGCCTTTGGCGACAGCGGAGGAGGAGCGGAGGTCAGGCGGCTGTGGACAAAGGAAGAGGAAGAGAGGGCTGAAGAGAAGATTTTTTAATTTTTCGTCGCCAAGAATCAATGCCCCGACCGAATCGACGCCAAAATCGCTTCCGCATCGGAGATCCACTTCGACCCACCATAACCAACAAGCTCTGGTCACGTAATCACTCGGAACCCATGGAAGCACGTGCACAGAGAGGAGGCGAGCTTCAGAGAAGCGATTCCGAAGCTTACGATTCAACCATTGGACAGACCACCCAATCAATCGCCCCAATAACACAGAAGGTAAGAGGATGAGGGGGAGGGGGAGGAAGAAGAGTTATTGTTACTTTGACTATGTAGATTGGTTCACTTTCTTTTTTCCCCACGTCGCAAAGAGGAGGATCAAGGTGAGACGAAATGACTCGGAGCGAACATTTCTTAGAGGGGGAGAAGCTAAAATCATCAAATAGACTTTGTCTAATTTCTTCTTTTTTCTGTTTTCCTTTTCCTTTTTCTTTTTCGAGAAAATCTCAAATAACGATTTGAAGTGGAGCCATTTTCTCAAAAAAGGACTTAAAGTGGACACTATCTCAAATAGGACCCGGAGTGGTTAACTTACTCTCAATTAAGGACTTGAACTTCTAATTTTATTCACAGCCAAGAATACTTTTGTCCAAGAACATTGTTGTTTATTTTTTGTCTCTCTCTTCATCTTTCTCATTCTCTACATTACCTCTATTATCAGCCCCTTCATCGCTCTTTGTGTCATTTCGTTGTATGATCAAGATTGGGTTTTCTTTAACATGAGCCATTACAACATAGTCTAACTCATTAAAAATTTTAAATTTCACTTCTCAAAATGGTTTGTAGACAATTCCACGAAGCCCAATGAGCTTTCAAAAATAAGTTCTTTCTATTCCAACATTCATCGCAAATTCTAATCTCAAAGCCATAATATGAATCTGCTTTTGCTGAGACTCAACTTCTTGTCCAACTCCCAAGCTATGCAACTAATCCCTTTGGTGATGTATTTCTCTCACCTCAAGAGTGCATCAAACTCCACTTATTCTAGGCCTTCCGCTAACCCAGCAACTGCAATTTTTTGTGTTGTTTTCGCTCATGCTTTGCCAATAGCAGAGTAGCAATATCCAAGCATCGCCAGATCGTCTTTATTTGACTAACTTGTGCCTCTACTCAATTAACACTTTGTGATCAATAATTTCACGCCAAAGAACAATTTTGTTGTAGCTGGCGACTATTTCAACCTCGACAAGAGTTTGCCTCATCAATTTCAAATTTGGGTTTGCCTCTCTTGCATAAATTCAATCTTTCAAAGATCCCCCTTGCTCTTTGCAATGCCAATGGCTCCTTTTAATAATCCCTAGTCTGGAGACACCCACTCACACTCTTGCCATTCTCATCAACATAATTCTTCTCCTCAATCGATACCCCATCTTGAGATTGATCATTAGTCGTATCTGACATCATTAACAGTAGAAATTGTTGTACTTCGTTGCCCCATTACCGCCATTGACAAGTCCTATTCGATCTCTCGACCTCATCGACCACTGCCCCTGATAGAAAATCCAAAGATCGTCGTCATTAGATGGAGGTCAATCCGAGCTTTAGGCCGAGCACAAGCGAGTTGAGATTTGATGCATATTGAGGAACTGAGGATTTTAGCATCCGAGAAGGTGGCCAGTAGCAAATAACTCCAATCCGACTTCTTGTCATTAGGACCAATTACGTGATGACATAAAGCTCACGAGGTCGCGGGTAGGGGCCCTGATTATGGTGTTGAAGAAGGAGGCAATGTAGAGAGAAGGAGGAGGTGTGAGGAAGATGAAGAAAGAAAAAAATTAAAGAAAACATGTTCTTAGACAAAACTACCCCAAGCTGTAAATAAGATTGAAAGTTTGGGTCTTTTTTTTTGAGACAAAATTAGCCACTTTGGAATTAAAATCCCTTATTTGATACAAATATTCACTTTGGGTCCTTTTTTGAAAAAAAGAACTAACTTCAGGCTCTTATTTGAGATTTTCCCTTCTTTTTTTTCCTTTGTCTAGTGAGTGCACTGCAACAGCACTGCAACAGATGGAGGCTAGGGCCACCGAGGAAGGAAAGAGAGAGAGAGGGAGGGAGCAAAGCCACACCAGAAAAGAGGAAAGAGAGCATTCCAGTAACGGGGCGTTATTGAAGGGAGGGGGACCAAATATTTTGGTCGTTCAACTGATAGGTGGGCTCGACTTTTCCACATGTTGATTTGCAAATGATTCAATACGGATCCTACATGGTGTATTTAATGCACCCAATACTTTCTCTTCGGTAGTGTTGTTGGTTGGATAATTTATTCCAATTTTTAAAATTTTTAATTTAGCTAGGACATTGATTAAATATTGTGATCTAGTTATGAAATTAGATTTGCAATGTCGGCAACCGCCCACGAAATTGCTACTATTTATTACCCAACTGTCCTTTTCTCTCTTTCATTTTTTTCCTTTTTTTTGCCATTTCTTTTTTGTAAAAAGTTATATGCATTTTCTCTTGCCAACATAGATTGTGTGCTGTATCACACTAATTGTCACTCAATATGATAATTCAGAGTCAATATTTAGTGTATAATACAAGCACGTAATTTAATAGGTTGTTGGAGTATAGCAATTCAAGTATGATTTATGAAAAAATAAGACAAATTGCGTCATGCATATGTACCTTTTTATTTTTATTTATTTTATTATCCAGACCCAACTTAAGCTTTGGTGATTATTAGGAAATAAAAAGGTTGACAGCATTGATCATTATTGAAGTTTAGAGCACTCCAGTTAAAAGAGCTGTAATTGCTAAACAATTTGTGAATTGGACTTTTACATTATGAAGTTTTCTTTTCCCCTTTTCTTCATGTTTACTAGAACGATGCCAGTTCGCTTCTGCGCAAGAAAATATGAAGTGGCGATACTACATTTTTTTTTTTTTTTTGCCATTTTTAGATGCTACTTAATGTTTACTGTTAGCTATTTATAGTTGAAATTGCAAAAATTGAATGTTTTTACATGGTTATTGTGATAACTTTCTTAAGAACCTTGCTAATTAATTCTCAAGTACCATGCATGATACGGTTCCATGAATCGACACCAACTTAACACTTCCAAAAGATACGGAGATGTACATTTCATAGTTATATTTCTTGAGGATAAGAATATTTTTAATCTTTGTATTAAATATTAGAAGATTATGTATATAAACCCGCACAAAGCACAAAATTTGTATCGTACTGTGCATCGTCCAATACTACAAGAATATGTTCGAAATGAAATGCCAAAAATGCATTTGTTTGAAAGACTTACCTGGGGAGTGAAAAGTGAGGGGGTGCCATGGTCATTCTCCATCCGAGATTGCCTAATCAAACTTCTCATATTGGGGCAATGGGCAATGTTCAGCCCTTGTAATGTGGGGCATTCCAGCATATGATTTTTTCCCAAGAGGAAACAAGTCAATTTGGGCAAGTATTCCAGTGTCATCCGCTTGAGCTTTGGGAATGTAATCTTCTCCATTGCGCTTCCCTCTCCTTCTTCCTCTATGATCACTCCTTCCATCTGACCACACTCCTTTATTTCCATTAGTTCAAGATTGGCAAGGCACCGAGCCATCGATGGAGAGAAAGCATGTCCTAAGCTGCTGCAATTATAAAGGATGAGATTTTTTAGAGAATTGAAGCATAGTGATTCTTGAAGATCTTTGTTCCACAGTCACCTCAATTGTGGTAGATTGACCAAGTTCAATCCCCATAGCTAAGGCAGCACTCGAGTGCTTTCCACAGCCTCTAGCCCTTCTAGATCAAATATTTCTTCAAGAAACTCGCAATCGCGCACTTGCAAAAACCATAAATTTTTTAAAACAAGCATCAATCTAGATAGGATAGCGTTAACAAATGATGGACATTTATCTACCACCAATGATTCTAATTGCCAATTCGACTTGATGGGATTAAGTTTGTTATGCCATTTTTCAATCAGCTTGGGGAACTCAGATAGCATCATTTTCTTTTCTCCAGCAAGCGTACCCTGTCAAAAAAAAAAAAAATGCATCATTAAACATAAACTTCTAGTTAGCAAACAACGATTATTCAGTTAGTGGTCAAAACCATCCAATTGCATGGAATTTGGTAACCGGTGCATACCATTCCTTCAAACATATTCTGGATGGTGATGTTGAGGTTTCCCACCCAAAACCACGATGCTTTTGATACTTGAACTCTCTCCAACTTTGATGCCTCTATTGGTCCTTGAGAGAAAAACTTCATGTTCGGACATATAGTCACATGACATCTTCCAAGAGAGGGAACATCAAAGTGTATCCACCTAAGCTAAAACTTCTCAACCCTATCAACCCATCAAGCTCCATATACTTTAGTTGATTGAAAGCCACTACACATTCATACCCACCTTTCTCATCACTGATGACTTCTGTCAATATTCTACAATTACTTATCCTCAATTTTTTGAGTGCCATCAAATTTTTAGCCATTGTCGGTGTGAACATATTTGATAACCCATCACAATGTGACACATCTAGAGTTTGCAAATATTGAATATATCTTGAATCCTGCATAGCGAGCGCAATAACTGTATTTTAAAATGTCGAGTCTCATGTGATTCAATGGAAAGAAATATGCCCTCATGAAACAAACATTATCGCTGATCTTTTATATTTGACTTGTATCCATATTTGAACTTTATATATATCCTTGTGAAAATAACTTCTGCATCAATTATAGTCACAATTGCATTAATTTCAATCATTAATGTCAACAATAATGTCCCATCTTTTCTTTGTTAGCATAAGATCAGCACTTTTTATAGGGTTCAAATTAGACAACACACTTGTGCCATGGTAAGATCACACCACATACCGCGTGTTTTTTTTTTTTTTTAATCTTTGTGGTACTTAAAAGAGAGCTAAATGATTGGAATTAGCCTCTTTTTAAAGGGGATCAATGAGTATGCATTTGTTACAACAAACATTGACAGGAATGTTCAATCAATACTCGAAGAAGATATTATGTTTCAATGTTGCAATATGTCTACGGATTCAAGGAGAGTTGTACCGTTTATATCTTCGCTTGCAAAAGCAACTTGTATGAGATGCTTGGTTTAACCATCACTTCAGATATTCACCATCAAAACAAAACAAATAATATTGGATCGTACCTCTAAATCACTTACAGACAAGGAAGAACTTATTTAAAGAAACAAGAACAAAAGGGTGATCAACGTTAGAAGTTACGGAATTGATGTAGTAAAAGAAAATTGCAGTGGATTGTTCGAGGAAGAATATTAGCAATTAGAAAGAAAATGATGGAGAGATTGAGATTAAAAAGCCAACCAATCATCCATCGAAAGGTGCAATACAATAGGTGGTGTGATTTTATCTAATGTTGAATGCCTCAAATCAATATTATATCACTCTAAAGCAATTAAAGAGGGAGGCTAAGAGAAAGCAATTAAAAAAAAAAAAAAAAAAATTGGCTCAAATGAACAAATCTTACTTACATCATTCCCCACTTGAAAGAACTAAATATACTTAATCAATTGAATTTTCACTTTAAAATTCATTGATTTTTATCCATGTTGGAGGACCCAATAGTTAGATATCAAAGATAGATCATACTTATACTCAATTCAAATAATCGAAGGTTTTCCTGAATATCCCATTATAGAAAATTAAAATTATTTAAGAAAGTCGACGTATTAATTTTGTGGGAGGGCCCGTTTTCACAGCCTCTTTGGGTGCATAAACAACGTTTTAGGTAAATAGCCTATATTGCATTTAGTTTAGTGAAAGTGGACTCGCCTGTAAATCACTCTATTTCATTTTCCTTTGAAACATTCTTTCACTATACACTCAACAAGACATATGACTCAACTAAAATATCTTATCTGCGAATTGTATTTTATTTCTCTAACAAGAGTTTCATAAGAATGGTCTTGCAGTTCATGTAAAAACTAAGCAGGGCGATTTCCTAAGCCCTAGACCCTAGATATCTTGCTCAGTTAGGGATGGAGAGCGCTTAAATTCCTTTTACTGGTGCAATTAAGAGAGAGAGCAAAGCTTCCTTTGATCAGGAAAATAAATGAGATCTTGCAAGTGCAAATGATGTCAAGTGAGCGTATTAAAGGCCCTTCATCTCCAGCCGCTCGAACTTTGCTGCTCACTTTCCTCTCAATTGTTTTTTTTCAATTTCTTTCATTGTAGTTGCGTGCAATGTCTATGCCGTACATGTGAGGCTTATGAGAGTTTTAAGGTTTTTTTTGGAACATCGAAAAGCTTTTAGAGATCCTATTCGGCAGTCGTATGTTGACACCTAATTTTAGAAAAATAAAATTGCATTTTGAACAAATAAAAGGAAAAATTAAAAAAAATGGAAGAAATTGATTTGATTGATTATGTATGGAAATTTGAAATTCTGATTTGACACCTAATTTTAGAAAAATAAAATTGTATTTTGAACAAATAAAAGGAAAAATAAAAAAAATGGAAGAAATTGATTTGATTGATTATGTATGGAAATTTGAAATTCTGATGAATATTCAGATTTTGATAAATGCATAAACAATTAAAAATCAGTGTGAACAAAGGGCAGGGGATTTTGATAAAATTGAAGGAATCAAGTAAAATCGAGCTAATTACGAAATCACGTTTCGATTTGTAGGCTTGATTTAATGCAACAAAATATGGAAGTTTGAAATATGCCATACAAAGTAGCGTTTGGAATCGATATAAAGAGAGCTTTATTTTTCGTAACCTTTGGGGGTGGAATACCAAAAAAAAATTCAGAGCAAATAAAAATTCTGTCGTTTGGGGGGCTTCTTGACTCAATTTTCGAAACACTCAAAGGGGAATGGAGTTTTTGTGAGAGAGAAGTTAACAAAGTTTTTTTTCCTTCTACTGAAAAGCAAAGCAGGGAGTTCGCACGGAAAGAGACAGGTCGCGTGGAGGGACGTGCAGTAGAAGGAAAAGAAAGAACACTGTAGCAAAAAGGAAAAAGTCAGTTCGAGAAAGCAAAAAAAAAAAAGAAAAGAAAAGCAGCAACAACTGTTCATCTTCTTTGTGGAGTTCTTGCCGGCGCCTACCTCCTCCACTCGCCCGCGCCGACCACCATCGCACCACTGCTCGAAGCCACCACCGCAACGCCCGTGACGCCCATCACCGCGCGACCCGACGCTCACCGATCCGCCTCCGCGCCCCGTGAAGTCGGCCGCGACCGTCGCGACGCCTCCAGCCTTGCTCCACCCCACGCTCGCCGCGCCGAGGCCTTGCTCCGCCGCCGTTGCTTTGCTTCCTTACCGTTGTCGCTCACCCATAGCAGCTATCGAGCCTGCACCGGACACCACTTGCTGCCCCTTCCTCTCCGACAATCGCCCGACGCTCTCCTTCGGTTTTAGCCCTTAGGTAGTTTTATTTTTACTTTTACTTTTCATTTCTTTGTAGTTTAGTCTATTTCATTATTTGTTTCATCTTTTAGGTTAATTTGACTGTTTATTTCATTTGATAGCATGTTTAGTTTAATTATTTAAATGTTGGGTGTTAATATTTGCAATTTCTATATGCATTATCCGAAGATTTTACCTCAAATTACTATAGTTATTAATTTGATCCGAGAGACATCGGGTCATTTTTTTTAATTATACTAATTTTGAGTTTGTTTTGTTAGAATTTCATTGTTAAATCACAATAATTATTTAATTTAGTCCGTAAGACTTCGGACTAAATTTTTAATTATTTTGATTTCCTAATTGTGATTGTAGAGTTAAAATAATTATTAATTTAATCCGTGAGACAACGGATTATCTTTTGATTATTTTAACTCTTATCTTAGTTTTTATGTAAAAATAATTACTTGTTTGAAAAAATGAAAAAAAAATTAAAAAAAAAAAAGAATAGTGAAATACTAAAATCTTGCATGAGCATATAGGTCATATAGGGTTATTAATTTAGACATGTAGGCTTAATAAATTGAAATTTAGTTTTTTTTAGGATTTCATCTTTAGTTATTTTTTTAGTTAGGATTGGATTCAAATAGTTTTTTTTTTTTTAAAGTATTTAGGAAAGTTTGCATGTTTTCATAATATAAAAAGATAATAAAAAAATTAAAAAGAGTAATGATTTTCTAAAACAAATGGGGTTTAAATCAAATTAATCCGGAAGTTGAATTAGGAAATTGTTCCATTTTGAATAGCTTAATTAGTTCTTTGATTTAGATAAAAAATAAAAAAAAAGTTAGCATTGCATCATTACGTTTTTCTAATAAAAATTATTCGGTCATTTTAAAAATAAAATAAATAAATAAAAAGAGAAAACATAAAAGTTATTTTCTTGGTTAATTAATAAATTAGTTCATAATTAATCCCATTTCATATCATCATTGTTTAGTGTAGGTTGCATACATTAAAAAAGAATCATTAAAAAAAATCACAAAAAGAACATGCATACAGAATTGTTATGTCATGCATCCCATGTCATGTAGTATATGCACATTTAGGATTGTATAAATTAGATTGCATACATATAGTTCAAATTAGGCCATATAAATTGCATTTCGCATATCGTTAAAATAAAATTCATGCATATTAAGTTTAAATTAAGATTGCATCTAATTAGATATCATGTCATTTAGAAAATCATGTTTAGGGCATGCATTTTTATTAGCATTTTTTTAAAATGTCTTCTTAGAGAGTGGACTTTAATAAAGTTGTGGTTTATAATTTCTTAGCATTTTGATTTATTGAATGTTATTTAATTGATTGTGCTCCCGCATGACCACCATTTGCATGTTAGTATCTTAGGTTAAAATTAATCAAGACTGCCCGCAAAAAATGTTTTTTTTTTTTTTTTGTACCGAAAGGGCGTTAGATTAATCTAGCGTAACCATGTCCCCGAATCCATTAAATCTCTAGTTCGTAAAAAGGTAAAGTATTCTCCCATACTTTACCTAGGTTTCTAATCAGCCCTAATTGGTTAGTGGCGGCTCCAATTTGAAATATAATTGCATGTTTTAATGGGTCTTTTTCTTAGTATCAAGTCGCGATTGGTAGGGCTTGGGAGAGTCCGCACCAAGTCTTCAGACTTAGTAATCCATTAACCTAATTTTTAGGTGATTCACCCTTCGAAAAAAAATTAGGTCGCGACAGCTTGGCGACCTCACTGGGGACTTAGAGTTAAAACTCATAGTGGACATAGGCCTGTTTCTTTTAAAAATATTTTTTTTTAGCAGCAAGGACACCAGGTATGTCACTAACATTTCTAAGGTGTTAAATGTTCTTGCAGATGGTAGATATAAGGGGAGTAGTCTTTGCTAATCCTTGTCTTGCAGGAGGGTGTAAAGATGAATGATTTATTTTTCCTTATATTGAAGTGTTGTTTATATTATAAATTGTTGTGCATGATTTTTAAATTGTTTTAGCACTACACATTGCACACACGACCTGTAGCCGGACCTGGGCTGCGATGGGATTTCTAGGATGGTGTTGAGAAGGATACTTCCTCTAAAGTGAGACTGCTATGTAGAGGTTGACCTTCTCTTCCCCGAAATTTCTTTCGTGGTGTCAAATGTGTTTGTCCATATCCGCGAGATTGCGTGATTATTGGACATTCCATTCGACTAAGCCGGAGTTAAGGGGACCTGACACGTTAATGCGATACTGCAACGGTCAGATCATCCCCTTAGCTCCACTTTGTTAAGCCATCTAGATAGAAATCGAGCCGCACATTTCATGCGTGTGTCTATGTGATTGTCATCCCTTTTCTGGTAAAAGTAAGTTGTCTAAACTCCTACTTTGCAATTTACTTACTTTATTGTAATTTTGTCGGTCCATGACAATAGGTTTCGTCGTCGTCTTATTTTATATGCAATGGGGAAAACCGACGTACAATTCATTTCCGCTCCCAAAAAAGAGCTCAAAATGTGGCTGGACCAGTTAGATCAAGACGACCAGGCCTTACGTCCAATGGTCCCCGATGTGACTAAGAAGCCCATTCAGCGAGCACAAATTGAGCATCTTAAGCGAAAAGCGGAAATGATTGAGGCTGAAAATAAGAAGCTTCGCAAGGCGTTGGGTTACCGAAAGCATATAAAATGAGATGTTTTAGTTCAATGTTTAGGGATCTTGACTTCAATTCAGTGTTTTCAATTTTAGTTCAATGTTTAGGGATTTGAATTTTAATTCTTAGTTCATTGTTAGGGAGTTTGGTTCAAATATTTAAAATAAAAAAAAAAAAATGAGATGATTAGACCATTGTCATGGGCCATTTTCCTATCTTGTCGTTGTTTCTTATATTATCTCTTTCTTTCCTTAGGTAACAACACGGCTCACCCAAGATCACCAATCCGTACTCGTTCTAGAGTAACAATGGCTGATGACGCCGAACAAATGCGTGGTGTTGAACAAGCTCGTGTCGTTGCCCTCGAAACAGAAATGAAGCAAGTCCTGAATGTCATTGAGCAGCTCTCTAAACAAATCGATTCTCTCCAAGCAAACACTGTCCCGCCACCTCCGCAAGTTGAAGTGGTGTTACCACAACATGCTCCTATGACTGATTCGAGAGATAAAGGCAAGAATATATCCACAAGTGGCCCATTAAGCTCTAATGATGTCTCTAGGGAGAAAACTACTGACACGCCTCAAATCATTGTTGATGAGGAGATACAAGTGATACAGCCGGCTGTACCGAAGACTGAGCAAGAAAAACGTTTGGCGAAAATCGAGGAGAAGCTTAAGTAGCTGCAGGGTGCATTTAGCCAAGACCCAACTGATCTATCCCATTATGCAAAGATCAAGATACCAAAGAAGTTCAAAATGCCGGACTTTGAAAAGTATAATGGCACTTCTTGCCCAAAGATCCATTTGCGTGACTTATGTGGTTAGGATGACCCCATATGTTGATAACATACCCCGATGATTCAGCAATTTCAAGCAAGCCCGACAGACCGGCACTCCGGTGGTATATTATGAAGAAGATTAATCTCCTAGAGACTTGGGAGGATTTGACCGATGCATTCTTCAAGCAAGATACAAGTATAATATTGATGTCACTCCATCTCGAGAGGATTTACTTCGCACTGAGAAGAAGAAGACAGAATCTTTCAAGGTCTATGTCACGAGATGGAGGACTGTAGCTGCTCAAATTACTCCGGAGCCGACTGAAAAAGAGTTGATGGATTTGTTCATGAAGACGCTCCCGCCTGAATATCAAAATCGGATGTTAGGATCGACTGCCGAGTCGTTCAATCGCCTAGTCCCCGTTGGCGAGCGAATTGAAGTAGCCTTGCGTGATGGATGGACGTCCGATCAAACCAGCTCATATAGGGGAGTCTTTGCCAAGAAGGATAAGGAACCTATAGCGAGGTTAATGCAGCTTATGTTCGGGCACCTCGCCCAACTTCGAACACTCAACGGGGAGGAGCACGACCATTCTTTGGCCAGCAGAAGAACTCTTACGGCGTCAATTTACGCCTCTTCCTAAGCCATTATCTAAGATCTTGCCGACTCTTCAGAAAAATGGATTACTCGCTAAGGAGCCTAAGCGACCTAATCCCGAGCGTTTCCCCAACTATGATCCGTCCAAGACATGTGCTTATCATATGGGGGAGGTAGGGCATTCTGTTGACGATTGCTATACACTGCAACACAAAATCCAAAATCTTTTGGATGCCAAGGTGGTCTCATTCCACGATGGACAGCCGAACATCCAGAATAACCCACCACCTGACCAAAGGCGAGGGAGGCAAAGCCCATTACCCCCGAGCATTCGCGAAATATTCCCTGGTCCTCCAAGAATGATGCAGGATGAAGCTGAAGTGATTGACACTTTGGGGCAGCCTAGTGGCAAGTTTGATTACTTGGTGAAGTATTCGTCCCCTCCTAGTTACTACATTGATCCTCGTGAGATAATCCCAGATGGATGGGGTGGCATGGATGATTCGATACCCCGAAGGCAGATAACCCCGATGATGAACTGGAAGGAGTTGCAAGCTTGTTCGACGATCTCATCATAGGAGCTATCGATGAAGGACCCCCGAAGAGATGGGCTTTGGCCCACAAGAGTAACTCTTTACTGTTTTTGCATATTCCCTGCGTGGGAATTTTTATTGTTTTCGAGAGATGCTTCCACTTTCCTTTTAATTCTTGAATGTTGCATTTTTTTCATTTAATAAATGTAATTTATTGATGAATTTCAATAAAATTACAAATTTTATTTTGAGGGCATGATGAGGTACTCCAAACCAGCCCTGTGATGAAATCCTACCAAAAGAAAACGGCAAGGAGCTAATTCTGAAGGCTGGGCTTCTTCATGTTCCCTTTTTAAAAAAAAAAATTAAAATAAAATAATTTCCAGCATGCATCTAATTTACCTTGTTTGTTTCTTTTAATTATCTACTCCATGTTTCAGGTGCTTTGATCTTAGCATAAATGGATGGGCGTGAATTCATGAATCCTCGTAAACTCTAATGCAATGGGCAAAAAAAAATGGATGTGAACGATGGTGTCTTATTTTTGTAAGGAATCTCTATGAGCTCCCTTACAAAGAGAGGGCAAGACATGGACACCTAATAGTTTTGATTTTATGAGCATGCCCTCTTTATCATTATAGAATGCTTTCACATGATATTGTGCAAATTCATCAATTTCGATTGAAATTTATCAAGTTACTTGAGCATGCTAAATGAGGCGTGAAAGGCAAGCCTAATCCCATACACCGTCTCCTGTCTATATATTGTGAGGAGAGTATGGAAACATTTTGTATTTCAAGGTGAAGAATTTTCTTGCGAAAAGTACGACAGCTGAAATGACGAGAGGCAGTTCATTTCTCTATCACAAACACTACAGGTGTTCCATTGCTTAACCATTTTTGAGCCCATACACTTATGGATGTTCTTTTCAAATTACCCCTGTCAAGAATCACCCCACATCGGGGCAACTGGGAGATAAAAATGACATCATGAAGTGAGGAAAATGAATTGAAATTTTCTTGCTCTCACTTGCATCAATCTTCAAGTCGTGCTATTACATTGAATTCATATGGTAATTTAAGTGCCTTAGGATGACGAAGAGCATTTCTTTCACTATCCTACACACTTATATCCTTTGTATAGCCCACTTGAGCCTGTGATTTCGTTTCTTTTAAGCCCGGTTGATGATCATCCCCCACACTGGGGCAAGGCAAGAGACAGATAAAGACCCTTGAAAGTTCGAGTGTCATTTAAAGTATACTTGACACATGCATTGTGCGCAAGAACTGAAATCAAAATAGAACTAAAGGGCGTGAAAAAGCAGTGTGCCTAGTAAAAGCAAGGCCAATGCCCGTGAAAAGAAGAGAGAAATGACTGATGAATTGGGGGGCATAAAAAAAAAAAACAGTGTGCTTGATTGATGCCCATCATCAAAGAAAAAAATGTTGAGAAAAGATCTCCAGTTGAATAATCATTGGCATCAGGTGATAAACTTTTCAGCCAATAAAGAAATCTGTCAAGAAGACAATTCGTGGCGAAGAAAACTGGTGGCAATGTCATGATGATCACCAACTTTGACCCATATACACATCTTTGAGCCTAACGATCATTTCGTTTCTCAACCCATGAACCCAGCCTATGTTACGTCCCTTACAAAGTCTCTTCAGATTAGGGCACTTGAATTAACATAGGAATTCACATGTTTTAAGCATTGCTCGAAGAAGTGCAAGCAATATTATTTCTTTATCATTTTGCAGGGTTCTTGACTTGTAAACCCGGAGATGATTACAAAATTGTTCTTTCAATTGCTTTGACTCAAAGAGTCCCTTTGTTAAGCCATTGAGCGAGCCTGCTTTACAGTCCTTGACAAAAACCTTTCAGACTGGTAAGGTCGTACTGCTTGCAAGAAAATTTGAACTCCTGTCAACAAGATGATGATAAGATCAAGTGATATATTCCCGCATCAATGGTCGGGACAAATAACCCTTCTTAAATGAGAGCGAGTGAAAAGCCTTTTCACACCAAAAGTGTCTCATTTAGCATGTTCAAGAGATTCACGCATTTTCCGATAGAAGCTTGATAAAGCCATCATGCATGGGCCTTCATTGAATTTTTCCTCAAAGACCAAAAAGAATTGTCTTTGAAACCCTGAATTTGTTTAGTCATCTTTATACTTGATGAGAATTCCAAGTACCTATTTATAAAATGTTTCCAAATGTCTAGTGTGAATTCTAGATATTTGAACTTTTAAACGCTTGATGTGATTTCCAAGTGTTTGTCTTTCCAAACATCTGATGTGATTTCCAGACGTTTAGTAAAAGTTTTCAAATGTCTGACATAAGAATCAGATTTTTGAAGTTTCAAGTACTTGATGCAATTTCTAGGTGCTTAGAATCTGATGAGAATTCCAGATCCCTAAAGACTTTGAGCCTTTCAATTATCTGAAGGGAGTTCCAGATGATTGACAGGTCTCATCGGAATCATTTCACACCTAAATCCTCAAAACAGGTATGACAGGTACATGCTCTTCTTTGCATTTGCATTTCATTGGTCATAGACACATGGAGATCTATGTTCCTGACCATATCATTGCATTTACATTGCATCCTTTATTCTTAAAAAAAAAAAAAGTCAAGTCATTCACATTTGCGTATGCATTTCATATTTCATTTTGCATGGTTTAAATTTAGGTGTCATATATCTTTGAAGGAAACCTCTACGAGCTTCCCTTCAAAGAGGGGCAGCTATTGACACCTAATTTTAGAAAAATAAAATTGCATTTTGAACAAATAAAAGGAAAAATTTAAAAAAAATGGAAGAAATTGATTTGATTGATTATGTATGGAAATTTGAAATTCTGATTTGACACCTAATTTTAGAAAAATAAAATTGCATTTTGAACAAATAAAAGGAAAAATAAAAAAAATGGAAGAAATTGATTTGATTGATTATGTATGGAAATTTGAAATTCTGATGAATATTCAGATTTTGATAAATGTAGAAACAATTAAAAATCAGGTGAACAAATGGCAGGGATTTTGATAAAATGGAAGGAATCAAGTAAAATCGAGCCGATTACGAAATCACGTTTCGATTTGTAGGCTTGATTTAATGCAACAAAATATGGAAGTTTGAAATATGCCATACAAAGTAGCGTTTGGAATCAGTATAAAAGAGAGCTTTATTTTTCGTAACCTGGGGGTGGAATACCAAAACAAAATTCAGAGCAAATAAAAATTCTGTCGTTTGGGGGGCTTCTTGACTCAATTTTCGAAACACTCAAAGGGGAATGGAGTTTTTGTGAGAGAGAAGTTAACAAAGTTTTTTTTTTCCTTCTACTGAAAAGCAAAGCAGGGAGTTCGCACGGAAAGAGACAGGTCGCGTGGAGGGACGTGCAGTAGAAGGAAAAGAAAGAACACTGTAGCAAAAAGGAAAAGTCAGTTCGGAAAGCAAAAAAAAAAAAAAAGAAAAGCAAAAGCAACAACAACTGTTCATCTTCTTTGTGGAGTTCTTGCCGGCGCCTACCTCCTCCACTCGCCCGCGCCGACCACCATCGCACCACTGCTCGGCCACCACCGCAACGCCCGTGACGCCCATCACCGCGCGACCCGACGCTCACCGATCCGCCTCCGCGCCCCGTGAAGTCGGCCGCGACCGCCGCGACGCTCCAGCCTTGCTCCACCCCACGCTCGCCGCGCCGAGGCCTTGCTCCGCTGCCGTTGCTGCTTCCTTACCGTTGTCGCTCACCCATAGCAGCTATCGAGCCTCGCACCGGGACACCACTTGCTGCCCCCTTCCTCTCCGACAATCGCCCGACGCTCTCCTTCGGTTTTAGCCCTTAGGTAGTTTTATTTTTACTTTTACTTTTCATTTCTTTGTAGTTTAGTCTATTTCATTATTTGTTTCATCTTTTAGGTTAATTTGACTGTTTATTTCATTTGATAGCATGTTTAGTTTAATTATTTAAATGTTGGGTGTTAATATTTGCAATTTCTATATGCATTATCCGAAGATTTTACCTCAAATTACTATAGTTATTAATTTGATCCGAGAGACATCGGGTCATTTTTTTTAATTATACTAATTTTGAGTTTGTTTTGTTAGAATTTCATTGTTAAATCACAATAATTATTTAATTTAGTCCGTAAGACTTCGGACTAAATTTTTAATTATTTTGATTTCCTAATTGTGATTGTAGAGTTAAAATAATTATTAATTTAATCCGTGAGACAACGGATTATCTTTTTGATTATTTTAACTCTTATCTTAGTTTTTATGTAAAAATAATTACTTGTTTGAAAAAATGAAAAAAAAAATTAAAAAAAAAGAATAGTGAAATACTAAAATCTTGCATGAGCATATAGGTCATATAGGGTTATTAATTTAGACATGTAGGCTTAATAAATTGAAATTTAGTTTTTTTTTAGGATTTCATCTTTAGTTATTTTTTTAGTTAGGATTGGATTCAAACAGTTTTTTTTTTTTTTAAAAGTATTTAGGAAAGTTTGCATGTTTTCATAATATAAAAAGATAATAAAAAATTAAAAAGAGTAATGATTTTCTAAAACAAATGGGGTTTAAATCAAATTAATCCGGAAGTTGAATTAGGAAATTGTTCCATTTTGAATAGCTTAATTAGTTCTTTGATTTAGATAAAAAATAAAAAAAAGTTAGCATTGCATCATTACGTTTTTCTAATAAAAATTATTCGGTCATTTTAAAAATAAAAATAAATAAATAAAAAGAGAAAACATAAAAGTTATTTTCTTGGTTAATTAATAAATTAGTTCATAATTAATCCCATTTCATATCATCATTGTTTAGTGTAGGTTGCATACATTAAAAAAGAATCATTAAAAAAAATCACAAAAAGAACATGCATACAGAATTGTTATGTCATGCATCCCATGTCATGTAGTATATGCACATTTAGGATTGTATAAATTAGATTGCATACATATAGTTCAAATTAGGCCATATAAATTGCATTTCGCATATCGTTAAAATAAAATTCATGCATATTAAGTTTAAATTAAGATTGCATCTAATTAGATATCATGTCATTTAGAAAATCATGTTTAGGGCATGCATTTTTATTAGCATTTTTTAAAATGTCTTCTTAGAGAGTGGACTTTAATAAAGTTGTGGTTTATAATTTCTTAGCATTTTGATTTATTGAATGTTATTTAATTGATTGTGCTCCCGCATGACCACCATTTGCATGTTAGTATCTTAGGTTAAAATTAATCAAGACTCGCCTGCAAAAAATGTTTTTTTTTAAGGTACCGAAAGGGCGTTAGATTAATCTAGTGTAACCATGTCCCCGAATCCATTAAATCTCTAGTTCGTAAAAGGTAAAGTATTCTCCCATACTTTACCTAGGTTTCTAATCAGCCCTAATTGGTTAGTGGCGGCTCCAATTTGAAATATAATTGCATGTTTTAATGGGTCTTTTTCTTAGTATCAAGTCGCGATTGGTAGGGCTTGGGAGAGTCCGCACCAAGTCTTCGAGACTTAGTAATCCATTAACCTAATTTTTAGGTGATTCACCCTTCGAAAAAAAATTAGGTCGCGACATCGTATTACCCATTAATGCTTTGTGCAGGTACGATAAGAGATGTTCAACTGTATTTATGGAAACTATTTGTAGAGAAATTGAAAGTAAGAAATTGCAACTCATACATGTCAGCAACTCTAAACACTTATGCTTATACGACACTCATTTCTTATTAAAATATTTTAACCAAAATATACATTATAAGTAACTTAGCTTTTATCTTGGCCATGCTTGTCTTCAGTATATTTAATATTTTAACGTAATGTTAAACATGTACCTCTTGATTGAAGAGTGCAGTGGCATGTGATATGACGCGATCTTGACTTCGACTTTCTCGTGCACCTGTAATCGGTATTTCATTGGATGAAAAGAATATCACAATTTGTATTGCACAGATGAATATATCTACATGACAATCTTCAATGATAAAAACAAAAAAATCAATCTTACACTTTCATGAGATAAGCATATCAAACTTTTCAACTGTTCTAAGTGTAAATCAGTTAACATTGGGAATGCCAAAATTTCTGATTTTTCCATTCCCAACCCTTCTTCCTCCATAATGATCGCCTTCGTCTTCTCACAATCCGATATAGTCAGTTTTTTCAGTTGCGTGAGAGATTTAACCATGGATGGGAAAAATATAAACTCGAGGCTATCCAAACCAATGATTTCTAATGTCTCTAATCTCTTAAAGGCAACCTGTGAAATTTACTCATGGAATTGGTGATTAACTTAAATCTCAAATTCGTGAACTTTCAAAGAGTAAATATAGATGAGTGCCAAGTGGAGAGGGGGATTATTAAATTGCACAAAAGGAAAAAAAAAAGAATAAAACGAAAAAATAGAGTAAAAAAAATCTCCATACTAATGTCATTTCTAATTGCCAGTCTTTCCTTCGCTAAAAAAGCTCGCAATGCTGAGCTTAATTTGATGAGTGAGCTAGTTTTATTCCACCAAAGAATTTCTCCTTCAGAAATGGATTAGCGAGTGGAGCATTACTTATCTCTATCTATATAATAAAGCAAACTTAACACTTTCCACCTCAAATTTCCTCCCAAAAATAGTTCAACTGGTATCCATGGCCCGTGTCCAATGAGAACAATGGCGAAAATTAAAAGCCCCAAAGACTACGACAATTACGAAAAGGCGAAGACGTAAAGGCTCACGCACACACAACAAATATGTCCAGGACCCCTACTGACGGGGAAATTAACATATTGCAGGAGTCCTGGGCCCCGCCATCAACTTCAGTGCTTATCGCCGTTATGAAGATACACGAGTCAATGAAATAGCCGCCTCAACTTTTGTTGGACAAAATAGTTGTGCGCTTTTCTTAACTAGGCAATTGTTTGTCCATAGTTTACTGACTTCTCTCTTTAATGCTAGTAAAGCACTATCAATAACCAATTTAACGAGATACCAAACATCAATTGTGAATTTGTGTTTGTTTTGCCAAAAATAAGTACAAATATATCTATAAATAATACATGCGTGCATGAACATGTACAAAATTCTCTACTCTTACAATTATGGGGCCTATGCAATGACTAAGTGCTCATTTAAATGCAATACAAAAAAGACGTGCGTCAATTAGATTAGTATAGTTGCTATTATTTAAAAATCAGGTCCTCCTTTCCATTCTTCATGTTAGGTTTTTAAGAGAGTTGCCTATATTATACATTTCGTGGGTTATAACAAAGTCTTGATAACTAAATTCAATGGAATCCATTTCAAAAAAATAAAAATTACTTTACTAATGAAATTACTTTAGTGCCAAAATTCCCTTCGGTTTTGCTTATGAAAGCCTATGAATATGAACGTAATTGTAGCATGTATTTTGAAAATAACTCAGAATCTGTCACGAACTAGATTTACATGGATTTCATATAATTAGTTGGATTTCCACACAATAAAGAGAAATA
Organism: Eucalyptus cloeziana; assembly: GCA_014182715.1. NCBI lineage: Eukaryota > Viridiplantae > Streptophyta > Magnoliopsida > Myrtales > Myrtaceae > Eucalyptus > Eucalyptus cloeziana. The sequence continues at coordinate 4,078,812 of CM024644.1, forward strand.
GAAGATTGCTTTACTAAGGGTTCGTTCGTTTCACGGAAAATATCATGTTTCCGAAAAATATTTTCCATAAGTCATTTTCTAGGAAAATGACTCTATTTTCTCGGTGTTCGGCCGAAACCTAAATTTCAAGTGGAAAATATTTTCCACCGTTCGTTAGCTAATTTAATTGTTTAAGAAAAATTATCAGAAATTGAATTTTAATATTTTTAATTGACCAAAAAATTAGTTTTATTTTTTGTATTTTTTTAAATGAATTTTTAATTATTTGTATTTTTAAAAATCGATTTTTTTTTTCCTTTTTGTTTTTCTTTTTCCCTTTTTCCTTTCCTTCCTCCTTCCTCCTCCTTCTTCCTCCCAACTCCTCCTTCCTCCGCCGCCACCTCCTTCCTCCTCCTTCTTCCTCCTCCTTCCTCTCGCCCCCGCATGCCCGATGATGGCCGGCTACTTGGCGGCCGACCAAGACTCGGTCGCCGAGATCAAGCGAGGCTCGGCGAGGCTCGGCCGATCTTGGTTGAGCTCGCCGGGATCTGGTGGCGGAGGTCGGGCTCCCGATCCAAGCGAGCCCAAGCTCCGCCACCAGATCCGGCGAGCTCGGGAGCCCCGCCCGGCTCGCAGGATCCGCCGCCCGAGCTCGCCTCAAGCCGGCGGGGCTCGCCATGCCGGCTTGGGGCAAGGCTTGAGCTGGCTCGTGGCCGGTCGCCGACGACCGGCCACCAAGGAAGAAGATGAAATGGAAAAAAAAAAAAAAGGAAAAAACTAAAATCTCAATTTTAAAAAAAAAACAGAAAAGAAAAAGAAAGCATAAATGTGTTGGTGAAAAGAAACAAGTGGAAGAAGTTATGGAAAATGTTTTCCTCTTCTCAAAAGAGGAAATTATTTTCCACAATCTTAAGAGGAGATTTTCCATTGACCGGAAAACATTTTCTTTGACCATCTGTTTTCCGCCAAACGAACACCAGAAATTTCGGAAAATGTTTTCCCGAAAGTTGTTTTCCGCGAAACGAACGGACCCTAATTACAAAGAAGGCATGAATAGATAAGGCAATTAGGAAGAAAACAAACTAAAATGACAAATTAAATAAGCACCATAGTCTGCATTACATCTAATAAGCGAAGGAAGACAACATTGATAAATAATTATCATTTTTTTTTTATAGAAAGTTACCTGATTTCCATTGAATAATGCAATTTGAGTGGCTACTGGGTCATCTGATGTACTACTTGAAGGAGCTAACCTAGTGATAAAAAAGTTCTTGATTTTTGGCAAGTAATGCAATTTCAATGCATGCAAATTACGCAACTCAAATTTGCCACTCTCATCAGCTTCTAAAATCCCCGCATTACCATGCAATTGACAATTTTGATATTTTCCAACTGTGGAAGTTCTCTCATCGATGAAAGAGGAAATGGAACTTCCATCTTGTCACACCATTCAACTCATACATCTTTTAATGCACTGAAGGACTTGGAGGAGATATTGTTGGTGCATATCTTCTCTAAATTGATGAGATTCATGAGAAGTAACGACTCCAATGTCTTAAAATCTATATGGGATGGTGATAGAAGGATGTAATGGATCGAGGGAATATTTATGACGTGTAGATGCTTTAATTCTGGAAAGCCTTTTTGGGATAATGCACAAATACTTTGCTCAATTCCGTTCAACCCATCCAAAATCAGATTGTCAGTTTTGCCTAAGATACTTTGTATGCATCCTTTCTGCAAAATTTCGCTTATTTGATGCCACCTGAGGAACAATATCCTTGATCCTTCATTCCCCCAAGAAACGTCACCTATTTCAATTTCGTACTTGGTTAATTTTTCGACTTTTAAATCCCTTGGCAGCACATTTGGGTTGAGAATGGACATATTCAGAGTCTTGAGATACTTCATGTCATTCAACTCAATCATATTGGCATTAGTTGGTGGAGTTTGCTCCACAACATTCCACTTATTGAAGCTATTCTTCATGTACAACTCCTCCAATTTGATCAAGTTTCAAGCACACCTAGTTCAATTATTTGAAGTTTTGAACAATAGGTCAAGTCTAACAACCTCAGCTCTACTAGTTGCCCAATTTCTTTTGGCAATCGCTGAATTTTAGAGTTCACAAAACTAAGAATTTGTAGCCTTTTCAGCTCCCCAAGAATGGCTATGTTGTCTAATGAACAATTGTTAAGACACAAAGTGTGTAAGTTCTTCAAAAACTGAAACGGCGAAGGGGAGCAAGTGAGATGTATCCCAGTAAGATTTAAGACCATGAGTTTCCTCGTAGAGTTAAATAATGAATTTGGAACCTCAATGGATTCATTACTTGTGAACAGCAAAAAGATCCGCAATTCAAGGCAATCTAATTCTTGGGGAAGCTTTTTCATGCCAATGTAGGGAAAGCATATTGATCCGCAACTTTTGAGCTTGTCCTTCGGCAACTCTGTTAACGACTTATCTTGATCTTTCAACACTAGAAGAGGATGATCTTTTGAAGCGACTAAGGCAACAAACTTACAAACCAAGTCATGTACCTTGAAACCATAATCATCTCCATCCTCTAACAAAAAGGAGGAGGATTGAAGAGTACGAATCAGTGATCTCAAACTATTCCTAGCTTCTTCCATGTTATCTTCTTGAAATAGCCCCCAACCCACACTATACCTCCCCAAGTATTCAAGAGAGGGCTTAGAGGTGCCATAAGCAACACAGAGTGCTAACAATGACTTCTCCGCGTCTTTTAAATGATCATAACTCAATTGCAACATGTTATTTATCATCTCACCGAGTCCTTCATTTTTAGACAACCTTATTTGTTTTAAAGCATTCTTCCATTCGGGTAAACCAGCGTGTTTAAAACGTTTTGCCAAATTAACAATTAGGAAAGGCAAACCTGCACATTTGTGGAGTGCTTCAGCTACCAAGGGTTTGAACTCGTCAACGTGAACTTTGTCTCCCACAATCCTCTCGAACAATTTTTTCGCCTCTTCCTCCTGCAGCCCATCAAGGAGGAAGTCCCTGTCGCAGCACATTTCCCCTCGAAAAACATGTCGAAATCTTGACGTCAATAACAACTTGCATCCTATGACTTTGTTGTCATGTCCACAAGGAATGCCGACTGATTTCAAGTCGAGTCCCTTCCACAGGTTGTCAAGTATTATGAGTACCTTATTTTTCTCCTTCTCCTCATAGTCCAACCTACTTTGCAAAAGTTCCGCTCGCCCACTTACGGACTCTTTGTCCTTTATGTCACTGAGGCCTAAGGCGTCTGCAATCTCTCCTTGAATCGCCTTGATGTCTGGATTTTGCGACACATCAGCCTTAGCGACCCAATGGAACAAATTTTTTCCCTTATTGATGGATTTTTTCCTTTTGATGGGCTTGAGTTGACCCGTCATCGGCCCGGCCCGTGAGTTGAGGGCCCATGAAGAAAGTTATAATAGATAAAGGAAAATCTAAGAAGCAATTTTTTTTTCCCAACAGAAGTGAAGTTACGTATTTTTTAGAACGAGAGAATACGCTCTCTTGGTTTTTCATCACGTCTTCTCCTACCGCTTTCTCCCAAAGAAAAGAATTCTCCTTTGAAGAACAGTGTCCGGTTTCCTCCTCAAATTGCAATATCAGTGTTTAGTCTCGTGGACAAAAGGTACGCTCGATCCCGTGGTGTGCCTTTGATCGGTGATTCATGTTTGTTTGTTTCGGCTCGCTTCCACTACGTCGTTTTAGAGGTTTGATTTAGTGTCGAATCCGTTTTAGGGAATCGTAATTCCCAACATTGGTATCGAGCCCTAGTTCATGTTTACCGACCCCTTTTTATTGCTTTTGATTAATTTTTGGTCGAAATTCGAGAAAAATCACTGTTGATCGATCGGGGACGGAAAAACCCGACACCCGTGTACTGTTCGCCCAGTTTTGTGTTTTTCTACAAGTCAAAATTCGTTTTTGATAATGCAGGATCGAAGATCTTGTCGATACGAGAAAACGAGTCGCAGATCGCCACCGGACGTGCCGCCACACGCAGCCAAATGTCGGATGTGCCATTTCCACCTAGGCACGTGTGACGCATGTGCCAGCTAATGTCATCGTGACGTTAGCCGTGCACGCGCGTGGCACGTGCCGGTCGATTCGTTTGACCGGTCTGTCCGGTCTGACCGGTCCGTCCGGTCCGACCTAACCGCCCGTTGACTCCGACCCACGACCGTTGACCGTTGATCGTTGACCGGAAAAAACATTTTAAAAAAAATGTGTTTCTTTTTCAATTATGTCTATGTGGATTATATGTAATCCCTTTTTGTTCTGCATTTGTTGTAGGAACAATGCCTCCCCGTAAGTCATGCGCATCTGTGCGCACAATGTCAGATGAACAAAAGGAAAGGCTTTCAGGGTTGATAGCCGATTTGAATGGTTATCGATGGGAGAGTGACGACATAGTTGATCATGTTGTAGAGGTCAACAAGAAAATTCAAGAAGTCATTTGGAACGATTATCTCATGCCAGATACTCAGATGGTGCGATTCTTCATGAACACTCTTCCACCAGAATGGCAAGGAGTGTTGAATCGCCTATGGGAGATCAAAGGATTTACTAGATATAAGGAGCTAGTAATGGAATTTGTAGATGAATATCATCGGGTTGGAGCCACAAAAACTGCGACCCAAGGAATGACTTCGATTAGGCCGGGAATGAATGTGCGTAGGAGAAATCCTAAGGAATATCCGTCTGTTTTTTCGTGGCTGTCAAAAATGCCTGAAAATTTTACAGAGGAAAAGAAAAAGAAATTGAACCAAGTAGAAGCTTTCCTTCGTAGTATGATGCCTTGGTTTTAGATGTTTTCGAGATATTTTCTTTATTTAGTGTGCTTTTTGGACATCTTATGTAATGTTTTCTACCTAGTTGTTGTTGGAGTGGCAACTAATATGTTAGTTGTATTATGTGAAAGCATTATTATTATATTATTGTTGGATGTCAAATATTATTTGCTTATGTTATTATTAACTGTTGTGCGTAGATCATAGAAGTTTTTGTAACTTCAAAGAATTTATTTTGCATAGAGGATTATATTAATAATAATTTCAAGTTAGGATATTTGGATGATGATTGGAAACATAGTGACCTTTTAATTCTGAAACCTTAAAATTATTAATTAATATGATGGGTTTGTGCAAAATAGATGTATAAGTGATAGGCATTAATATTTCGTGCATATATGTTTGATATGTTCAGATCGATGGATTCAACAACTAAGAACATAATTGCTTATTTGAACAAAAAAGACAAATTGAACGGCGAGAATAGTGAAATATTAAATATGAGAATTCAATATGTGCTTGAAAAGCAAGAAGCACTAAAAGCTCTTGACCATGTTATGGAAGATCTTGAGAATGTTGTGCGCCACCTTAAGCTAGCTTATGATTGCCTCAAGGCATTTGAGCAGAATACAGATATTTGTTGTGTTGCTTTCAGCTCATAAGGGGTTTCAAGCTCTAAGTGCAAGCGCATTGATTCGTTCAATATGTGGGAAAGCAAGGGATCAAGTCATTCTTGCAAGAAACCAAGAATTAACCAACAAAAGAGAGGAAAACATCCTCGTGTGAAGAGAGGAAAACGTCCTCATGTGAAGAATATTTCAAGGGTGAAATGTTACAACTGTGACCAGAGGGGTCACTATGCCCCCGATTGTCACGAGTCAAAGAAGGTACACACCTCTTGTACTATTGGGAACTTTGCATATGTGTCAAGTTCTGTATTTTTTACTGAATCTAATCATTTGTGGACTATATATTCAGGAGCGACAGACCATGTAGCGAAGGATAGAAAATCCTTCGTAGAATTTCGACGAGTTCCGACTGGAACTAAGTGGATTTATGTAGGAAATAACTCCAGAGCTGAAGTTAAAGATATTGGCACCTGCCAATTGAACATGCATGGTGGACGCATTTTGTTCTTACATGATGTAATGTATGCTCCGGAGATTCGTCGAATTTAGTGTCTGTTTTATTGTTGGTCAAGCTAGGTTTAAATATGAATTTCCATAATAGAGGTGTGGATTTGTTTTTTGGATACAAATTTCTATGGTTATGGTTATTTTCTGGATGGTTTCATTGTATTAGATATTGACTATATTAATGCAAATGTTTGTTATTCTCTTCTCACGTCTCCTAATTCATATGATAATGATATGAATATGTGGCATACTAGACTTGGTCATATTGGCCAATAACGTATGAATAGACTAGCCAAAGAGGGCTTGTTGGGCAACATTGAAAAAGTCGATTTGCCTATATGTGAGCATTGCTTAATAGGGAAAACGATAAGGAAACCATTTGGAAAAGGTAAAAGAGTTTAATTTCCTTTGCATTTAATTCATACTAATGTTTGTGGTCCGATGAATGTAAGAGGAAGGCACGGGGCTGTTTATTTCATCACATTTATAGATGATTATACTCAATTCGGATATGTCTATTTGATTTCTCATAAATCTGAAGCATTGAGTTGTTTCAAAAAGTTTATGAACTTGGCAGAAAATCAATTAGACAAGAAAATAAAAGTATTAAGATCTGATCGAGGTCGAGAATATTTATCTGATGAGTTCAAAAAATTATGTGATGAAAAAGGAATAGAAAGACAGTTGTTTATTCTATATACTCCTCAACAAAATGGTGTTACGGAGAGAAAGAACAGAACCCTATTGGAAATGGTTAGGTCCATGATGGCGCAAGCTAATTTACCTATCACCTTTTGGAGTGATGTGTTTTTAACTGCATCATTTATACTTAACCGGGTGCCTTCCAAATTAGTTACTTCCACTCCATATGAGTTATGGACACGTAAAAAATCGGACTTAAGTTTTCTTAAGTCATGGGGTTGTGCTGCCTATACTCATGAGTCCTCTCACAAGTTTAGGAAATTGGGTTCAAGAGGAAAGAATAGTATTTTCATAAGATACTCTGAACACTTGCAAGGATATGTGTTCATAGGTGAGTAGGAAAGTGGAAGTATAACTGAATTCGAATCACGGGACATCACATTCTTAGAGAATGAATTTCCTAAGATGGGCGAAATAGGTGAAGAACACTCCCTATTTGAAACCTTGGATCAAGATAATGAACATAGTGGAGTTCGTCCAAATAGGAGTAACATGAGAAGTAATGAATTTGATTCAACTCACTCTCAATTACAATCACATGATGAGATGATATCATTATTATCTAATTCGAGTGAGAGCATGATAGGGAATGATGTACAAAGTGCATAATCTCCTATACGGCGAATAAGTCGCAAAAGTATTCCCCGTCGATGTTTTGACATTGAAAGGGAAACTTTTATGGTTGCTCCACAAGATGAAGATGAGCCAAGAAATCTTAATGAGGCTCTAAATTTCCCTAGTAAGGAAAAATGGATGCATGCAATGGAAGTGGAAATGGAGTCAATGAAGTCAAATCAAGTTTAGAAACTGGTTGACCTTTCAAAAGTACGCAAAGCTATTGGGAACAAATAGGTTCTCAAAATAAAGCATAAAACTGATGGCTCGATAGCAAGGCATAAGGCTCGCCTTGTGGCGAAGGGGTATAATCAAGAGAAATGAATTGATTATGAAGAAATATTTTCTCCTGTGGTGAGATTTACTTCGATTCGTATTATTCTGGCAATAGTGGCTAGTATGGATCTTGAGTTACATCAAATAGATGTAAAGACTGATTTCCTCAATGGAGAATTAGAGGAAGAAATATATATGGAACAACCTACTGGTTTCATTATGGAAAGCCATGAAGGAAAAGTATGTCGATTTTTGAGATTGATATATGGCCTAAAGCAGTCATCGAGACAATGGTATATACATTTTTATAATACCATAATGGCATATGATTTTACAATGATAGATGAGGATCATTGTGTATATATCAAAAGATCCAAAGATCAATTTGTGATCATATCATTATGTATTGATGATATACTAATTGTTTGAAGCAATATGGAGTTTGTTAATACTGTTAAGAGTTGGTTATCTTCCAACTTTGAGATGAAAGATATGGGTGAGGCTGCATACATCATTGGAGTTAAGATTTCAAGAGATCGTTCGAAGAGATCATTATTTCTTTTGCAAGAAACATACATAAATGAGGTTTTTGAACGATTTCGTATGCAAGATTGTAAACCCATTGATACTCCTATTGCAAAAGGTGAAGGATTGAGCCATAGATTGTGTCCAAAGACTCTACAAGAGAAGGAACAAATGAAACATGTTTCTTATGCTAGTGTTGTTGGGAGCTTGATGTACACTATGATGTGTACAAGACCCGACATATGTTTTGCAGTTAGAATGGTGAATAGATACCAATCCAATCCAGGTCAATCACATTGGAAGGCCATTAAAAGAATACTGAGGTATCTGAAGGGAACTGCTGATTACAAGCTGAATTACCGAGGAAATGATCTGCAACTTGAAGGCTATTCGGATGCTGATTGGGGAGGAGATTTAGATGAAAGGAAATCTACCTCTGGATTTGCTTTCTTACTAAATAATAGCACTATATCATGGAGCAGTAAGAAACAAACGTGTATAGCCTTGTCCACGATGGAAGCTGAGTTCGTGGCATTATCAGCAGCAGTACAAGAAGGAGTTTAGCTTAAGAGATTTTTGGATCATTTAGGTATTATTGGGTATGCTGCAAATCCTTTTTTGGTTAACTGTAATAGCCAAACAACTATAGCGTATACCAAAGATCCAAAATATCATGGTAAGACCAAACATATAGATACCAAGTATAATTTTGTTAAGAATATGGTTGCACGAAAAGATGTGAACTTACAGTACATATCTACACATAGAATGGTAGCAGATCCTATGACAAAGCCAATACTTAGAGATGTATTTTGTGGTCATGTAAAATCTCTAGGACTGTGTAGAGGCTAATGTACTGAATATTGTAATTTCCCTGAAGTGTTCACATTTAATGAATTTGCGTTTTTTCATTGTTAATACCTGTGAATTTTTTGTTTAATGTTTATGCATCTTAATGCTCAGTGCATTATAATAAGTTGATAAAGTATGTCGGACAGATAAAAAATTAGCCCACTCACACGGGTAATCGTCTCTACTTACTGTGTGATAAATAGAGATAAGACGGTTTTTAAGCTTATTATCTATGTGATAATCAAGAGCTCGTAGCTTAAATTATATTGTCGCCTTAACTGAGTGTTAAAATGAAAACATAATATTTACTATGTCCGAAAGTAAAATAACCCACATATTTTACTTTATCTGTCTATGATGCCAGATGTGAGTTCTGATGAATTCTGTGAACGAGTAGATATGTGAACTCAAGTTAGACATTATGTATGTCCGAACTATCATCTGTACGGTATTGATGGTGTAGACATACGCTCCATGGGAAATGAGTTAATACCGTAATACGTATTTCATACTACGTATGTATGAGACGACCAATAAGTGGCAAAAGTTTGATCTCAACTTTTATACCGTATGAGACTCTTGAGGAAAAGAGTTCCTCAATTTAATGCTCTCAAGACTTTTTCTTATTCTCAAGATTTCTATTTAGTGTTTGCTATCTTAGGATGTTGCCAATGGTCATGAGTTGATTCGATCTGATGGAACATTTCTAGAAAAGCAAGTTGAACTGAAATTGAGAGTTTGAAGGAAAAAGGAAAATCGAATTTGGAGAATCACATTGTAGTTTTGTATTCACTGGTTAACCAATTATGACTGTCTTTGGGATAATCATAATTGTGGATACAACATATATAAAAGAGATCAAGATAGATATAAATGTGATCGATCGATCTAGGGTACTGCATACTAAGTTTACTCGGAATGTGATGCCCATTATGAGCTGCTATATATTCCTAATAGATTTATGGCGAACGAGCTCGAAGTATCTTGGTCGCACGACTATTCACCACCGAGTATGAATGTTGCGGTGAGGAAAAGAAGATTCTGTTCGGCCCACCACGTCAGTGGGAGTTGATGGATTTTTCATTGATAGGCCTAAGTAGGGCCCGTCTGTCCATGTTGGTTTCGGCCCACCATGTGCAAGTGGGAGATGATGGATTTTTTCCTTTTGATGGGCCTGAGTTGGACCGTCATGGGCCCGGCCCGTGAGTTGAGAGCCCATGGAGAAAGTTATAATAGATAAAGGAAAATCTAAGAAGCAATTTTTTTTTCCAACAGAAGTGAAGTTACGTATTTTTGAGAACGAGAGAATACGCTCTCTTGGTTTTTCATCACGTCTTCTTCTACCGCTTTCTCCCGAAGAAAAGAATTCTCCTTTGAAGAATAGTGTCCAGTTTCCTCATCGAATTGCAACATTAGTGTTTAGTTTGTGGACAAAAGGTATGCTTGATCCTGTGGTGTGCCTTTGATCGGTGATTCATGTTTGTTTGTTTCTAGGCTCACTTCCACTACGTCGTTTTAGGGGTTTGATTTAGTGTCGAATCCGTTTTAGGGAATCAGTAATTCCCAACACTTATTCTCTCCTTGGCATCGGCCAAAAGTGTGGACTTGCCAACCCCGCCCATCCCGTGAACCCCGACCACGCTACAGGTGGTTATCGGCAAGAGCGTCCATGATGTCCTGTATCATCGAAGCTCTAGATTTGAAGACGCCATCATCCCTAAGCTTAATCGTCATTGAGGCAGAAGAAGTAGAGGCCATCGTGGTGGTTGATTGGACAACATCTTTGCCTTCTTCCCTGGCCGGAGTTGGAGCAACAATGTTGCCCGGAGCAGAATTGCTGAAGGAGAGGTCCTTGAATTCACTGCATTCGCGAGCAAGTCGCTGAATGTCCTCCATCTTGTCCTTGGCCTTCCTACTAAACTGATAGCGATAATTGGGGTCGGGACGAATCCCATAGCAGCAACTCTTGCTTGCCTTTTCGAAGTCTCCCAACACGTCTTCCGCCTCCTTCAAGGCCTTCGCAGCACTTTCCTGCCAATCTGTGACCTGTCTATAGACAATTCGAAGATTGTTCTTGGCCACTTCCGTGTCATTGTGGATCCTCTCAGTGTCGTACTCCAGCTTGCTGACTTCCTTTCAAGATCCTGTGCGTAGGTGTTGGAGGACATGACGTATCTGAATTGACGCTTGATAGGAACAACTACCCACTTCAAGACATCCCATGCAATAGAAATGGCGGAATCCATCGACATTTTTTTTTTTTTTTTGTCCAAGAAACAAAGAGCGAGAAATCAGAGAGACAGACAAAGAGAATGATGAAAGAAAGCTGCAGATACTGAAGAACAAGAGGAGAGGAAGAATGGTTGTCCTCGAGGGAAGAAAGAGCGAAACAGAGCAAGAACGATGAAAGACGAAGGCGATGTGATTTGAGTGCCCAAAAGGACGAGGGAAGGGAACGTCGAAGAGCAATCAAATATAAGCATGGAAGACAAGAATGGAGTGGACTTGTGAACAACGACTAAAAGAAATGGATGATTTTCTACATTTTATTATTCCTTTAGTTGACCGGTCACACCTAATACACAAAAATTGATTTGGTGCTAGAAAATTTTAAAAGTAACGAAAGCTAAGCCCACGGAGTCACAATTTTTTATACAGTCTCTTTGCTTGATTTTCTTTTTCTAAAATTTAAATTGGACGCGCATCATATGGCTTCCAATAAAAATAAAAAAACATAAAATTACTGGCTGTCAAAATAACAAAATGACTCAACTTAAATCATCGCCCGTGTAACAAGTACTTTATACAGCATCACATCAATATAACAAAATGTAATTAATAAAGAGAACATACGGACAAGGATACGCCACACTCACGACGTAGTTCTTAAAGAAGTAGCAATATAGGTTATAAATCCATTTTTCAACTCAATTTTATTGTGTCAGGTTGTACATGAGTCAATTAAAATTTTACAACCCAATTAAGATAAATTTGAAACATCAAAGCTCAGCTTCACGTGGATCTCTGTGGATTTGCAATAGACTCATATTCAACCGGTAATTATGTGAAAAAATCATTTAAAAATAAATACGGCATCATTTTGTTGAAATAGTCCACGTCACACCTTGTCATTACATGTAAGATTGTTGTGATGACTAAACTACAATGTCAAATAAATCAAGTGTGACTTGGTCAGAATGACTAGATTGCCTCAAAGGTTTACGATTACATTTGTTCAATTAGAAATAATTTAAGACTCGATTGGTTTCCATATAATAAGTTTAAAACTAATTGTGAAATTATGTCAATAATTTATCTGGTAGTGCATAATATTATTTGATGTGGAGCTTAGATGGCCACAATGTTTCTGGAGAGTGCATGAAATAATATTCTTAAAGGCATCCCTTTGGGTAGAGGGTTTAATTACAAAATTATATAGAGGTAGATTCTTGCATTGATTTTATTTGTGAAGTTAGTGAATAATTTTATATCAAAGAGTATAATTTCCCAAAAGAAAATTCACACTGAACGTAATCAAATTCAGAGCACTTTCCCCATAGAGATACTGTAGGTGAAAATGGTTCCGTATATCCTCAGGACTTCTTCTTCTTCATTTTAATAGGGCATCTACCATCAACTGACTTAATGTTAAAGTTAGATCTTTCGCTGTTGAAAAATATATCGATAAGATTGCACATTACACTTAATAAACACTACTTGTATTCGGGAAATGTATCTATTATAGGCCGAAAGATTTTCATATATGGCAAAATATTCCATATGTTGTAAAAACACTCATTAATAGCAAAAAAGTGTTCTTTTTAAGTTATGTCTCCTTTTCATCAGTGTAAAATCAACAAAAATCAATCTAACAGAAAAAAAAGAATGATTAACAAAAAGAAAAGCCAAAAATAAGATTATAAAATATATATTTACTTAGAAAACTTGTGTGGACACTGCTCCAAGTCGTCACTGGTCAAAACTAAAAAAAAAAAAAAAAAAAGGACTGCTTTCAGTCGCCTCGATCAAAACAACAGTGTGGACTTATAAACAATCGAGCAATATAAACACCAATCCGGGACCAGTGCTAATTTCAAAGTCAGCATCTTTTAATACCTATGTATATTGAGATGGATGACTTTTTCCATTTTATTGTTCCTTGACCGGTCACCTTCGCCATTGTTTGAGTCTCCATCCTTTCCTCAGCATCTTTTAATACCTATGTATATTGAGATGGATGACTTTTTGCATTTTATTGTTCCTTGACTGGTCACCATCGCCATCAATTGAGTCTCCATCCTTTCCTCTGCTATTTATAGATCAAAATATTGTCCAAAAAGTTGTAAACTTATTATATAGCGGTCAATTCAATTCTAAACTTTTGATCTTTCCAAATTTAATTATTAATCTTTTAACGATGGAAATAGCTTATGTATATACCGATTGTCGTAAGTGATTTCTAATCAAAATTAGTCGAAATATTTATATTGGCAAATTGTCAAAGGTTTTAGGATTAAATTAGTAAAATTGAAAAATTTAGGACTAAATTGATTATTATACAATAAGTTTGGGACTTTCTAGATAATTATTCTTTAGTAACAAATAGTGATTAGAAAAACATAAATTAGGTATTTGCCCAATCCTCTACGGATATTGATTGATTAACTACTACTCCCAAGGCCAATCCTAAATAATATAAAAAATATAGAAGTAACATTATAATCAAGCTAATTGTTAGATTGTAATGTCAAACGTGATTGTTAGGTTAGACGTAAGCTCAATTATAATATTTATATTAGACCCTCTTAGGAAATTAAACTTTGCCTATTTTTTATTAACATAGTAAACTAGTTTCCTTTCTTGAATATTGCTACTCTTCACATGAAAAAATAATAATATAGGAAATGATTGCGTGCCACAACTAACTTTGCTTCATGTTCTCCCATTCATATTGCCCCCTCGCCCCCTTTTCAAATGCTTGGGTTTATCTAGAAGTCTTTTACTTTTCTCATTTTTTTTTTTCAAATGTTGCGGTCATAAAAAAAATCATTTTTAAAATTTTGTTAATATGCAATTATTGCCAAATAGAGTTATATGGTTTTTCATAATTTATGAACCTATTTTGTTCCAATTTTATTTTCTTGAGGAAAAGCAAAATGCTGAAAGATGTTTTTTATGTAAGTGTAAGCAAATAGAACTAGAAATCGATAAAAGTGAAGATAGAATGTCATGTAAAATCTTTTTCAGAATCAATCTTGTGTATTAAAAACGGATGATTGAAAATTATGACATGAACATTTTGAGATATGAACACCAGTCAATAAACATAGAAATGGATGGTTTTCTAGCAAACACCCAAACCACAAGTAAAAGAGGG